>JAOXXN010000395.1:121961593-121965096 GCA_026770055.1 Myrmophylax atrothorax
TTTTCACTATTAAAGTCTTCTTCAGTATCTTACAACAATGTTGTCACTATGGACACTCCATCGTTTTTCTCCCCCTTGTGAATCTGACATATTGTCAAGTCTTGTTTTCTGGATTTAGTGGTCTAGCCACCACACCCTGTTGAAGTAAGAGAAATAATTTTGGGATTCGTGTATTTTGTTTTTATTTCCCCCCTTCCCTAGAGGATATTTGTTTTTAAGTAAAAAGAAATTTAGATGTTTGAAAATAAGAAATATTTATTCCTGTTGTGACTTATTACTAGTGTCACACACTGACTAAATCTGAAAGGTTCAGCTTTTAGAGACAAAAATTAATAATCTCAACATTTTGATAGTGGATCTTTTAGCCCATAAAGAGAAAGAAGGACTGTAAGTCTTTGCAGGCTAAGAAACATCTCATCTCTGCTTACAGAAAAAAGCCCAAGATGATTCAGAGGTGGGTTGAGACCTGAAGATTACACTGAATAGAGCCAGCTCTGTTTTATTGTTTATATCAGATGATGCCATTTAACCCTCTGCTGGACACACTACAGAGCTTGATATTTTGGGGTGAGAGGGGAAAGGAGGATTGTACTGCCCAGCCTTTCACTGTCTAATGCCTCCATGCTTAATAAAGTAACAGTTTTAAATCTCTGTCTAGCTATGTTTCTTGTATCTTGTGCATTTTGTAAAAAAAGTCTGTTTCCTAGTTACTGTTACAGACTGTATCTAAGGACGTGAAAATATGGCAGCATCAACATGTGCACTGACAAATTCGATAGCTTTGACTTTTAAATAAAATAATTTCTGAGGAAAGTGTTCTGAGTTTTCATCTGTAATCATTATTTTTATATTTAATATGCTGCAACTTAATTCTGAAGCATTTCATATGGCAACACACTGTTCAAACAGGTCTTTACCCAGGCAGAATTATTATTGTTGCCAATTATGGCATTTTGGCTCAGTGTTTTAATACCTGGAATATGGACTACAGTCATTTGATAGCTGAAAAAATTATCAGTGATAATTGACTGTAAGTCCTGAACAGGCAGCTTATCCAAGTTCAGTTCAGACAACAAAGGTGCAGAAGAGCCAAAGTGATTTAAGTCCTCAGTTCAATGTGTCATACCCTCCCTGACATCACTTTATTTTTTAACCATCATCCAATGGACCGTATAAGATATATAGGGGTTGATGGCTTTGGCTCCTGAATTTATGAGTAGAATCTCTTGGTGAATTGTCCCATAATTGGGTTCTTAAAATAGATTTTCTAAGATAACTGCAGATGTAGTTGTGTATTGTAGCCAAGTTCAGAATTTTTTTTGTAAATGTGGACCAGCCATAGAAATTTATAGGGAAAATGGTAATGGCAAGTGATTAATAATAATAATATAGATTAAATGTCATAATTAGACTGGCAAGAAGACTAATAGGCCAAGAAGGAAATAGAATTTTATGAAATTTCATTAATACTAGATTTAAGCCTTGCAAGCTATTTATATTCAGAAATGTTGAGGTATTGTGTTATTTCAATATTTTTGCAAAGAGATGAAATGCCCTATGGTTTAGTACTGCAGATTACATTTTTGTTTAATATATGATTAATGACTAATTTTATTACTAGAATAATCCAGTTCTAGTTATAATATGTATTTACCTCATTCATACCTGCATTGTTGTGATCACCTAGCAATTCTTAATTAGAGCTTAGATTTTGTTTTCCTACTTATACATTGTATGTAAAGTGGGTGGGAAATTTTTAGGGAAAATAAGTATGTTGCAGCATTTTACTAATTTTGGTTTAAGTAAAGATATTTCTGAAAGCAATTAAAGTAAAAAGTAGAAATTATATGGAAACAACAAAACCCAAAGAACTGAAATAATGCACATTTTATCAAATATTCAAATAAAGCAGAATAAAATTCTTGACTTGGGTTGTAACAGTTACCAAAGTCCTTGAAGTAATGTGATATACATGAAGTCATGCTAAAGAGCATTACCAGTGTAGTTGTTATCACTTAAAATTATGTGGTAATTCGAATTTCTTTCAAAGATTTTGTAACAGCTCATATGCATTCAGTGTCACTTCTGCAGCAGGGAATAGGAAAAAATACCATGAAGTATAACAAGAGGAGGAGCTAAGAGAACAGAGCTAGGGGGAAAAAAGGCTTTCTGAGTGTGAAGTGGACTTGATCTCTCTCAGGGACACTCCTCTCAACCCACTTTGTGTCAAGCAACTAGCATGGGTGAAGTTCTCAAGTTCTGCAAACGCATCTCACTTACATCCACCAGCCCTATAGACGCTTTCAATTGGTGTATGTGTATTTGAATTTTTCCCCTCAAATACCTGAAATAGACTAAGAGAAGGTTTTTTTCTTTTCTTTTCTTTTCCCTTCCCTGTCCTCCATTTATCTTTTAATGGGAGTACAGAGAGGGAAGAGAAGGGAGAAAGGGAGCTGACAACAGTAGGAGGGGGTTGCAGACTCTATTAGATTGGCGGCAAAGGTTCATTCATATACGTTTATTCCACACAAAAAAGAAAGTATTCAACCACTTTGAATAGATCATCATAACTGCTTGTCTGGTCAGCTTTCTCCTTAGAGTTTCAAGTTATAGGGGTCGATGTGTAATCTAGGGGCCTTGTCTAGCTGCCTCTATTAAAAAGTGCAGTACTCAATGCCAGCTGCGCTAAGCAGGGTGCCTCTATATGTAATAGTTCCATCAACAATTCTGAAGATGTACTTTGAGTGCACACAGTATAGACAGTCGGTTGCAGCACTGACATTTCCTGAGATGGCCACAGCTGATTTTATGCTAAATACAATAATCTTTTACATCAGTCCTTTAATCAGGAATATATTCACTTATTGATATGCTCCTAGTTGAGGCAAATTAAGTTTGCTTTGACAGTCCTTTTTCCCTCTTCTGAAATAATTTGGAAACAATCCAGGGTTTAACTCACATGGCACTACCAAACAGTATTTCAGGGTACAGTGTGTTCTGTCATTAGTTTTTTTTTATTTTTTACATTGTTTCTCTTTTTCTCAATCTAATTTTTTTTGAAAAAAAAATTAATCTGGTGATTAAATACAAGAAATTAATTAATGATTCTGCTTCTTTATATTTTGTTCTCAGTGGGTTTTATAGAAAAGGAAAACTGGTGTTAGAAAGTGCATTCCCTGTCTTGAGAGAGGGAATTCTCTCTCTGTTTTGAAACAGGGAGGAACACAAGGAAGTGGGCAGAATCTGAAACCCTGGGAAGCCTAGTCTAGATGTCTGAGGATCTGGAGGCATTCCTTTTAAAGCAATAAATGCTATGCTCCTTTGTCAGCATAGCTTCCTAGACACATTTGTTACTGCTGCCCTCAATGCCCTTCTCATCTACTCACCTGAATAAATCTAAAAAGAATGGAGGAAACTAATTGCTGCTTGAATCAAAAAGTCTCATGTAAATTTGCTCTTTCTGATATATACCACAGACACAGCATACGTTGTGCCCTTCTCTT
>JAOXXN010000395.1:121965196-121977248 GCA_026770055.1 Myrmophylax atrothorax
ACAGAATACGCTGTGCCCTCTTCTTCTCACATACCTTGCATCTAGACACAATGTGCAGTATTTACTTAATCATCCAGTGAAAAGCTGCCAAGGACAGATGTTAAAAAGGGAGAAAGACAATCAGTTTTTCCTTTCCAGACTCCCATTTCTGTTTTCTTTAGCTCCTCTCTCTTAAGGCTTAAGACTGTAAGCATCAGACCCATGCTATAAAAGCTCTCAGGCTTGGAGGCTAAGAATGTGGAAACTAATAATGACATGGCCTTCAGTGCTTTGTTTGCAGTGAACAGAAACAACAAAAGATTCCTCCAATGATCTAAGCCTGCTCAAACCACAGTGCCATTTCTTCCCTTGAGATGTGAAACAAGGACTGTATTGAAAGTGTGTTCTTCCTTTTTAGACTAAGGTGTTTGAATCCTACGACAATTTTAAAACATGAGAGACTACAACATCTCATCTAGAGCCACATACATTTAATTTTGCTCTCCATTCCCCACCCAGACATGCCCACCAGAGGTTAAGAACTAAGAGCAGTGCTACAGCTAAGAGCAGCAAACAAATACTATCCACCTTTACCTTTTACATGTTGATCCCAAAGAACTTGGTAAGGCCAAGGTTTTGGTTTTTTTTAAGGAACAACCTCAGACTAAACCCATGAAGTTTTTTCTCTATGATATAATACTGAATTATGAGCTTTAAAGGATCAGGAACAAGACTCTTCGGAATATTTCTTGCAGAAGAAAGCTTTCCATTGATTAAAAGACAGCATATGTTGACAAAATGGTCAGCTCCACTGCTAGTTTCCAGTGTGTTAGGAGAAAAGCCAACCTTTGGAAAAAAGGCCTTGGTGCTCTGTTCATTTTTGACAGGATTTATAGGAGCTAGAGGAAGGAGAATATAGATTGCAGTATCTTTGAAATGCTCAAATGCTTTCTCATGCCTGTCTTCTATGTTTTCACTTCTCTTCACACTCTGTTCTTTGCAACTGTGTGCTTTTTGAAGGATAAAGAAGAGAAAACTTCTTGTTCTTACCATTAAGGACATGCATAAATATCTTCCTTTCTAGTCACCTTTTATTTTTTACTGGATAGCTCTGTAACACTTTTGCTCTGCTACATTTCTGCTTCAATTTTTTGTTTACTTGTTTGTCATCCCCAAAGCGCTGCTCAGTTTTCTTTATTGATTTGATTCCATTATGTTTTGCTGTTTTATTAGATGGGTTATGCCTCTATTGCTCCCCAAATCAGAATGTGAACTAATAAACGCATGTTTGTGCAATTCTGAGTAGTCAAAAGGATAAATCTGAATATAGTACTAGACACTTTACAAGAGTCCTCTTTAGCCACAAGGCCTGTATGGCAGGTGCAACAAAATAAATAGAGACAGAAAAAAATTAAGAAGAATAACAGTTTAAAAAGTGGTCTGCCTTATGCACCACTTGGAAAAGTACAGAAAAATATCCCTTTTAATGTTTTTATTTTGCCATGTTGTTCATTATTTGATCTTCCTCTTTGACAGAATATATCACATGGTAAAAATATAATTTGAAAATATTACTGCTCCACACAAACAAAATGGGAATAACTTTACCATTTACATCTTAAATAACAGAGTTCTGATTAAATATATTACGCATGTCATTTCAGATCACTTCCCTGTGAGAGAGGGATCCAATAGCTGTATGGAGTAATATTACTCCTCAAGTAGTAAAGGAGCTTGGGTGGTGTTCCAGACTTCTTAACCATAACACAATTTGTATTACTTAGTTACTTCCTAAAATAAATAAATAAATCTTTTTTTAAAAAAAAGCTTTGTGAAGTAACCATTTAACCATTTATTTTTACAGAAAGGGAAATAATTTTTGAAGAAATATTTTTTTTGAAGGTAGCATTGCACTCAAGGAAACATCACAGACAAAACCATGAACGTAAAATTTTAGTCTGACTTAGTAGCCACTCTGACATTGACCTCAGGTCCTCATGAGAAATCTATCCACTACATATATCTAAGTTAACAGATGAAGCAATGCCAGTCTGAGTGTTGTAAATAATACAAGATTAGTAAAAACTGTGAGGATGATTTTTCCTTCTTCCCTACAATCAACAGGGTCATAGTAACAGTATTGTTTCTTTTTGCCTGGAGCAAGTTATATAATACATTATGCTAATATTTCTTGAAAGTGTGATAAAGCAAACTTTGTCTTGTTGCAGGCAAGAATAACTTTTTTGTTAAACACAGAAATTTAAGAATATTCACTCTTTGTGCTGCATTTTAGGAATGTCAGGTAACATTTATATAGACTGGATTGAGGCAGGCCCTTGAGACAAATATTTATCTTATTTATTTAAGCATTCTTCAAACTAAATCAGCATTTCTTCATTGACCATCACTGGACACCAATGCCCTTTGTGCTTTTCCTTCTCCCAAGGGTTAGAATGTATTGCTTTTATTGAAATATGTTATTTGAGTTCCAGTTACTCCTGTCCTGAGAAATACAGAAAGCTTGTTACAAGATTCCGTGCTTTTAGATGTTATTTCACACTATGGCATGGGTTTGTTTTTTCATGGAGTTAGACCATGAGTTTATCCAGAAGCCTAAGTTAATGCGAAAAGTCCTCTCATTAAACATTGTGTGTTGGTGGGAGCACATGGCTGATGTCCTCACAAAACTATGCTGCCTGCCTATCGATTTTCTTGTCAAATTTAAGGTATGTTTTTGACCTATAAGAAACAAAATGGCATGAGACTTTCACAATAGCTGCAGGCATTTGGGGGACTTGAACTGATATCTTGTAAATCTAAGAGGGAAGACTGGCAGTAGAGTTTCCCTGAAGGTTCCTTCAGCTGTGAACTTATTAAAAACATCTTTGTAGACCTTCAGGGTACTCTGTAAGGCATTTCTATTTTCTTATGCTTTTGGAAGAAAGGGAGGTGCTTGAAAGGACTGATACTATTTTAGATAAGCAGTCTTTGATAGAATATTTGTTCAAACAATTTCAGACAAGTTCTTTTATAAATATGCATCAAAACAAAAATTAGGTGGCCTATAGAGGTAACTGATTACTTAGAAACATGTTTTAGTATAACTAACTATCTGCTGTTTGTCTTGATGGTATGCTAATGTGGGCAGAGGGATGAAAATAAAAGGAAAATCTTCCCCATTTCTTATGAATGATAAAACTTAACTGCTCTGGGGTTTGGGAATGTAAAGTGGGCTTGGCAGACCACGTATTTGCTGACTCCTCTAGAGTGCTGTGTATTGACACATTTAATACCAAGTATAAGATAGTCTTTCTGAAGCTGCTACTCTATCACAAAGAGAAGGCAAAGTGTATTTCTTGACATTGCTACTTGTTTAAGAAATGTAAAGAGATATATTGAGGGAGAAGGAAATAGAAGAAGCAGAACTTCAGTGTTTTTGTTTTTTTTTTAACAGAAAGGCAAATTTCCAAGAAGGAGTATCATAAAGTCAAGGCTCATTTTGCAGACAGATTGTTTAAGGCAATGAGAGGGGTACAAATGTGCATGTGGTTATCTGTAGGTAGATGGATGGTACTGTGAACAAATGGAAGTATAGATATCAAATATAAAAGAGAAATAGTGGTTATGATACAAGGAAGAGAAAGCAAGAAGAGGAAGGAAAGGAGTAATCAATATATCATAGGAAGGTTTCTGTGGCAGGAGACATATGCTAGAAGAATGAGAAGCTGAGAATAAAGTGAATATAAAACAATGTCTTCCATCTAATGAGTTAGATTGTTAATTAATTTAATTTGATGTAGCTAGAGAAGTGCTGCGATTATATATATTGCACAATAGCACATTAGATGGTTCCAATTGTTTCTTTCTTAGATTTGGGGATTATGTTTGGGTCTTTTTGGGTCCAGTGGCATTGACCATAATAAGCAGACTGGCTTTTTCACAAAAATTTCTACGTGTATTAACTGGTGTCAGGTAAACCAAAGAATAACTATCAGTCATTTTATACAGGCCAAGACCTTCCTTGGGGATATGCAAATTATTGGGACCTATTTGGTCTTCTGTGTTTTCACCAATAGGTGGCAATGTTATTTTTTCCACTGGCCTCTAATGATCTGTTATTCTAAATTTAAATAATCATCTCTGAGTTCATTATAACATTTTCTTTTGTTTGTCCTACTGCAATTGTATTAAGTGATAAGAAGCAAAAATATATGCATAAGTTTCCAGATCATTTAATCTTGGTTTAAAGAAGTTGAAATAAAAAGTCAAGGGACATGAGAAGTATTAGATCACCAGAAGCCTATCCATGGTGTTTTTGTAGTCCAGCACCTCCTTTCCAGTGGAATTCAAATGTTCTGTCTTTATGGTAGTGTTTGCTTTAATATTCTAAGGTTTTCCATTTTCTCTTTTCCAACTAATTTTCCTTTTCAAATGCTTATTTAGAAATTAGGGATAGTATCTAAATTCCTGCTTTACAGTTTTTCAATGCTATTCTTGTTTGTATGTGCTCTGTATTCTTAATCATCTTATTTATTGTTCGGTATGAATTTTTCTTAGCATTTTACCATCTTAAGGATCACAGTTTTCCTGGGGCCATTGTCAATACTTGGTAGTGTTTTCCCTTGAGTTTTAGTCAATTGCCAACACTTGACTTTCTAGAGCAATGTTGATATGAATATAAGACATGACAGAGGTACCGTAGGTGCATCTTCATTTTCAAACTGAATTTATTTCTGTTCTATGTTTTATTTCTCACCACACCCCTTAAATTTCTTCCACTCACTCAGAAGTTAGAAATCAGTGTTTTTGCATGAAAAAGGCCAACAGTCTTGTCATTCTTCTTAGCCAAAACTAACACAGAGTTAATTGGAAGTTTTATCTGAGTAAAGACTAAAGAATTTGGCTCACAACAAAGACAGTATTTTCTTTAAAATGTATTTTTTTTAAGAGGAGAGGACTCCATCTGAAACAATACAATAACATTTTTCATTGAAATGAACTTCTTGAGAGTGATATAATGTAGTGGGTTTTGTAGCATTTTCTAATCCTTGGACTGATGTATGGTAGCAGTTAAAATGATTGTCAAAACAGGAATGTACAGAACCAGAAAGTATCTAGACAAAATATGCACAGAATTTTTATGATTGCTTGGCTTGGCTTTGTTTATGAGCTCCTTTTCATTAAGCAGTTTTGGTTTTGTCTCTTGAAACTCTCTACAGCATTTCTCATGGATTTTCTAGCAGCTCACATTGAAAGTGTTATGTAAACCTCAGTAATAGCAGCACTTTCTTTTACTTCCAGCCTGAAAGTCATGCCAGGTTCATCAAATCTCAGCTCACTTGAAATCCTTGGTGAATCTACTGCACACAGCAGAAGAACCACTAAAAAGGTAGTGGTTAGCACCCTGTTTATGTTGAAACTGGCCAATCTCAGAGAACTCACCCCATTTAAAAAAAACAAAAAACGTACATAACAACTTCTACTAGCAAAAATGACAGCTTTTATAAATAGAGATGGCACACAAAGATTCAACTGCTGCTTAGTCCAGATACTTCTCTATCTGTGAGATGTTTCTGCTTCTCAGCCTAGCTGAAAGTTTATAGCTCTTTTTCTTCTGTCTCTAACATTCAGCCTTGAAACCCAATTTTTTTAGTGCAGTAACATATCTAGGACAAGCAGAACTGATGTGAAGCACTCCCGGTACACTTTCTTTGAGATACAAGGTACAGCTGTGGGTCAGCCATGCCTGAATAGTAGCTTTTTAATGGCCACTGTTGCAGCTGAATCAACAAGCAATAAGCTAGCAAAATTAAAGGTATTTAATCTTTGATCCTATGTGTAGTTTTGGTTTTGCCACCCATGAAGATGCCAGTAAAAAAACAGACACGTGAAACTCAAAGTCAAAGCCCCTAGCTGTAAACTGTTTAATTAGTACTTCAGTTACTGTTTAATTAGTGTTTGCCCACAATGTATGCAGTGTTTCTGATGTTAGCTGAAGGGTTCTCACTGGTCTTTTAACTTCAATTTTTAAGCCAGAGGTTCTCCCAGAAGGCAGTGGGGTGCCTTAAATTCAAGCTGATAACTTATCATGTGTTATAGCTCAGTCCAAATCAGTACTAAAGGCTGTATAGAAGGAGTACTGTAAAGGAACTGACTTGTAGTGAAAAGGAGCTGTACCTCATTTGGGACAGATTAAAGCATCCCAAATCCATCACATCTCTATGTATTGAAGTCACAAATTAAAACAGGATCAAGAATGACCTATGATGAATATCTTATGAATTTCTTAAATAATTGAAATGTAAAGGCATTCTGGCATCCAAAGAAATGTATAGGCCATTCTCTCTCCAACAGACAGAGGTGTCTAGGAATATGAGGCACAGAGTGTACGTGATGTCAGACTTGCCTTGGAAATTCTTCCTAACTAGTAGTGCTTCCCTGACCAAAAAAACACCCAAGTGAATCAATCCCAAGTGAATCAAAACATCCACAGCTGCATGGATGCCTTATATATATGTGTGAAACATCCTTGATGTTCTCAAATAGATTTTTTTATTGTCAGCAGCTGAGTGCTGAGGTTAGGATTTGATGTTCAGGAATGTACTTGTCCTTTACTTTTTACTATATGGGCATCAGTATTTAACTTCCCAGAATCATAATGAGAATGTGACTTTCCTGCAATTAAGACTGTGTCAATCCTGAGAGAAGCTGAACTCAGAAGCTTGGATTTTTCCATAGTCATGATATGGACTTTAGTTTAGGGCTGGTTTCTGTCTTTCTGGGACACTCAGAGGAGGGGCTGATACACGCTGGCATCTCATTCCAGGTCTCCCAGTTTAAAAACTTTCAGAGCATCTATGCAGATGGTCTAATTGAATCATCTCCAAAGTTACATTGTCTGTCTTTAACCCCTTGCCACCCCCACCAGGCTGGGATTATTCAAGGACAGCCCTCCATTCCACTTAGTTCAGAAGTGAGGATGCTGGCCTTCTCCAGGAAGTTGCTCTAGTTTTACATCTATGGCAAGATGTGAAACCTCTATGATTCTTCTTGGTGCCATTAAAAAGGGGGCCAGCTTTGTCTATGCTAAAAGGCATCTCTTCAGTTCATTAAAAGAAAATTAAATAAAGGGAATATTGAAAAACTTTTAAAATAATTTCTAATACCTTAAGCTGTGTGTCAGTCACATTCCCAGAGTTTTTGAAAGAAACATGTCAGTGGTCTCTGAATTTGGCCGTTAGTGCTTTATACAATAAACTTTTCCTAAAAAATGATGAATCGCCAGCAGATGTTTTCTATTACCATAATGTAGCTTTGTTATAATTCACTAGAATTGGTTTGATTTTTGCCATTTTCAACAACCTTTTTAGTGTGTTTATAAATCTAATAAAAATATTTATCAGGGAGAAAATGTTACTATGCCACATCTCTACTGAAAAACTAGTCAGAAGAATAGGGTGCATAGCCTTCTTTAAAAATCATGACAAATACCATTTTTATATAAATAAAGCAGTCTCAAACCCACAGCTTCTTGAAATAACAACTTCTAGCATAATTAAATGTTAAAACAGAATGGAAATCTGGCATTGAAAGAAAGAGGGTAATGTTTCATCTGCAAAGAATGCTGCTTTGAAACTTTGGATTCAGCTGTACATTTAAGCTTGATGCAGTTAAAGAAATTATAAAAGGTAAAGTATAAGAGACTGGACATTAGATTAACTCCTCAGCTTCACTAATTTTTAAAATTTTCATCTTCTACACACAGAAATGCTAACACGTAGCCGTCTTTTATTTTGTTTTTTTTCTCTGTGTTTTTTTTTTTCCTTCTGATGGTGGACTGACTGGAAGCTGAAATGATCTGTGCAACTTAGAAAAATCTTAGTAGGAAAGATGAGAGTCTTAAAGTGACACAGAGAACAAGCATTTTCCAGGTTGTTGTTCTGAAGGCATTCAATGCCATTGTTGGGAAGATTTTTTAGTTGCCAATATATGTTTTCCAGATCTTATTAGCATCTGATTACTAATATTTAATCTACAGAATCAGTCATTATATTAATAGTGTTGGATTTTGTCATCATTGGTGTTTACTCCCCTCAAATATTTGTGGACTGCTATTTTTTCCCTTTTAGTCATCATGACAACTGGGCAAACAACTCATAAAATTTTAGCAAATATTTGTGGAGTTCTGAAATGGAGATCTGTATCCTACTTTTTTTTTTTTTAAGCCACAGTGAACTTCTCATTTAGGAGAAAAGAGCTGCTTTTTCAATAACACTTTCTTCCATATATGTTAAAGTTATTTGTATTTTCTGCAATCCTGCGTATAACATTAACATATTACTGTGCTTCCTTTTCCCCTTAAAGACTTATTTTTTGAATAATATTTATTTCCTGGCTATTCTGTTTCTTTTTTGTTTGGTTGGTTTTTTGCTTGTTTGTTTGTTTGGGTTTTTTTATGAGCCTCAGACTTCTGAGAATCTCTCAATGTATACAAAGCCACCTCCTCCTCCAACGCTTTGAATCAATTGGCAAGGCTGTTGACCTCCACTTGGAGATATATTTAGCCCCTCAAATAACTAGTCAATATATACCTAAAAGTAACATATGTAGTTGCAGCATTTCTGCTCAGAACTGTGCATTTCTGTGTGCAGGCATGATTCTTTCCTGTAAAAGAAGTCATGAAGTCACAGCACTAAGTTCGATTACCCCAAACCTGCTAAGCAGCTTTTATTTCTGCACCTATCAGTGATATGATGTGATATGATAAAATGGACTGTAAAATAGCACCTGATTATGAATTTTTACCATTCAGAATGGGATGCTAAGGCTTGATTTCATTTATCCATTTATTTATTTATTTATTCATTGTTTCATTTGCATACCTACATGGGTATGCACCTACTAAGCCCCAGGTGAGAAAACTTACTGTAATTCAAAAATATATGCCAAGAAAATCTCTGTATTTTATATTAAGAAAAATAAATAAACTGAGTTTTTGTGTGTGTGTGTGTACATAAAGTGGGGGTAGTGCAGCAAGCCTCCAGCTCGATCATATTATATTTAGTTTACTTGCTTTGTGAAGACTCAACATCCCCATCACTTTTTGTATTTTTCTGGATCCTAGAACACTACCTATTTCCACCCTAAAGCAAAATCTAGCTACAGTCCAGTAGTTTCAGTGCTGAAATGTATTGTGTCATGCTCAACAGTGAGGATCACATCAAGTGCCACTCTCCACAGTGAAGAGAGCAGTAAAACACAGAACTCCCGGGGCTTATCTTTTCCCCCCCAAAAATATTGAATTTCTATCTGTGGCCCACAGCCCTTGCTTTCAAATCCTACTGATGCCTCTGGCAGGAAGATCTGGTAGCAGGAATATAGTCTAAGCAGAGGCTTAACACAAAACTTGTTCCTCTTTGGCAGGCTGCCATCTTTTCTAGGGGATGAGAAGATTTAAAGGTTCCTAAACCATTCTTCCTACAAGTTGAAGGATTGTCTGGCTCAGTCAAATTGACATCAGAACACGGGAAGATTTTCTGTTCTACTTTTTTGTGCTTTTCCCCCACCATAAATAGATCAATTTCCTGGAAAATATTTGCAGTCTTTATAATCCTAATAACACTGTATTGGCTGTTAGGACATTGTATCAGCATTGTTTTGCAATAATGATGGAACAACAGTAGCAAGATATAGATTTCTAGCTTTCACAGCTTGGCATTTGATATTATGCTAATTGCTTTAGATGAAGTATTTATGTGCAATGCTTAGATTACACCTTTGTGGAATATTTTTGAAAGTAAAATGTGCTTGTATCTCTAACTGCTTAGACATACACTCACATTTTACTATTTAAACCCACTCTCTGTTCCCTCTGGTCCCTCAGGAATTCTCTACAACCCAAGTAATTGATGAAACTTTTTACCCAGACACTAATGATATGTGCAATGACTTTAAGATACTTGTCAAGTTATCTCAGCTTCTGCTGGGAACCAAGAGCAGGAGTACATATCCTCAGGTTATTTCTAGCAGCTAGAATAGCAGATTGAACCTTTTCTGTTTTGGTCATTACTAAGAACAGCTATATGAGAACTCTGTACTGGACCAGGAATGAAACTACCATAGAATCATAGAATTGCTAAGGTTGGGAAAGACCTCCAAAATCATCAAATTTAACTGTTAACCCAGTATTGATGTGTTTACCACCACTAAACCATATCCCCAAGTTCCATGTCCACACATTTTTCACACTTCCAGGGATGGTGATTCCATCAGTTCCTCGGGTATTTTGTTCCAATGCCTACCCTTTCAGTGAAGAAATTTTTCCTAATATCTAATCTAAACCTCCCCTCATGCAACCTGAGGCCATTTCCTCTCATCCTGTCCCTCGTTACCTGGCAGAAGAGACCAACCTCCGCTTCACTGCAACAACCTTTAACTGCCTCCAGAAATTTAGAAACATGAATATGCTTCTCAGTTCATTTTAATGTGTTTTCATCAGGAATGTTGCTGTTAGACTAGGAAATCTGGGCCTCTTCATCTCCCCTGGTGGAAAAGTCAAACTGCTCTCCAGTGTATTTGTATACACATAGCATCAGCGTTTTCAATTTCTTTTAAAATAGTTTGTTGGATCATATATCAATTTTTATTAGTGCGGTAATTATTTAAAATGAATAGGGAAGGGCATAATAAAATTATTTTATTAGCAGAAGTGAACTTTCTTTTTCAG
Organism: Myrmophylax atrothorax; assembly: GCA_026770055.1. Taxonomy (NCBI): domain Eukaryota; kingdom Metazoa; phylum Chordata; class Aves; order Passeriformes; family Thamnophilidae; genus Myrmophylax; species Myrmophylax atrothorax. The sequence goes on from JAOXXN010000395.1 coordinate 121,975,902, forward strand.
AAAAATTCTACTTTATGATATTTTATTTTCAAAGTTGTGTTACCTAGTGCTTCAATGTTTTCATTTAAAATTTCATTTTGTTTCTAATTTAAATAGGTTCATAAGACTGATGCTCTATCACAATGCACACCTCTGATGAAGCTCTCTGAGTGCAAAGAGAGTGTGAAGCTGATACTTTCAGATCAAAAGCCTTCCCGGTTTATTACCATTCTCAATAAGTGACACCTTCAGAGCAAAGGTACACAGAACAGAAAGTTTCTTGAGAATATAATGCCTACATATCTACATCTTATCCCAAAGTCTCCCTTATTAATACGTCACAAGATAGGCATGGTTGATAGTAGTGGTTCTTCTGAAATCATATCTAAATATTTTTTTCAATTCTATTTTGAAAATCTGTGTCTGTTCACATGCTCTTTCAGGATGTCCAAACTGAAATTAGTCCCCTACAAAGTCAAAACACATCCCCTTTGATGGAATGGGTAAATTAACAAGGATGTGTGCCAATTAGGTAATCTCAAATGTCCAAAAATGTCAGTCTTCTGAGTTTCCCACCACGAATCTGCTTAGCTTTTACCTTAGCTTGTCTGTTTTTTGTGTTCGTGTGTATGGCTGTGTGCAGGGGGAAGATGCCAGCTTTCATGAATTACCAACACCTGCTTACTCCTTCAGCAGATGTTCACCAAGCTCCCGACACTGCCAAATACTCCAGATAAAAACTATGTCTTTAAATGCTAGATTAGGGGGTGGGTGCTCAGAGTGACAGCAGGAAAAACACATTTTTGGAACTGCCTGCACACTTTTTATGGTTTGGGATTCGACTTTTATTTTTCAGTTGAGGGAGTATTTGATGAGGAAAGGGCTGCAGTCATACAGATCATGGGGATTTGAATACTGACATCTAGAATCTGTGTCTCACTTTGAAAATAGCTCCCCCAAATTTATTATAGGATAAATTTCTAATCAAAGGGAGTAAGATTTTATAAATCTAGTGGGATGATAGAAAATGAAATAACCAGCTCAAATTTATGAATGTATGTGATGTCTTCATGCTTCCTGTCTGGATTTGAGATCTGATCTGAGCACCATAGCACTGAAATTTGTTCCTGTTTTGTTTTATTTTGGACACATTTTATTCAATCTGTCTTTTGTTAATGTAAATGGAACTTTCCAGGTCTTTCAGTCATATTGTGTTTCTACAGGAGATTGTCTTTCTCAGCAGTCAATTGTTACTATATAAATTGCTGTAATTTGGGGTTATTTTTACTTGTGTTAGTGATACATTGTTTCAGAATTAGTAGTTCTGCATTCCTAAGCTTGATAAAGAGACATAAACTGCCCGGGGGG
>JAOXXN010000395.1:121977319-121988084 GCA_026770055.1 Myrmophylax atrothorax
CCAAACACCAAACCCTGTGAACCCTGTGTAGTATTGGTGCTATTTCTAGTTTTGTTTAAAAGTTAAAGGGATTTACATGGAAAAGGGGAGGAAGGGTATGTCATAACTTCTGTGCTAAATAAAAGGGGTTGTTTGTATAAATGTCATACTGCACTCATCATCCTAAAGACAAATGATATACATTGCATTTCACTATTCTCATAAAAATTAGGAATCTGCATCAATAACACTAATTCTACATTGGACTGGTTTCTATTCTTTTACCTTCCTCCTTTCCTAATGCTGCACTGTAGCTGGACTAATGGCATTATTTTTTACCATTGCTGCTTTCCCACCCTAGGATTACTGTCTAATATGAGCAGCTTGCTCTGTGAAAACTTTGGCCTTTCATTCCTGACGTCCATTGCTTTTATTTCTTTTCTGCCTTTTCTGTTTTCATTTCCTGATGATGTTGTCATCATTGGTGGAGTCATGATGAAGAACTTTGGTACTATTTATAGATTCTGGGCTTGCAGCCAGCTATTTTCATGCCTTCAGTGCTATTTAAAACTATTGTTCATTTTTGATTGCAGTACAACTTCCTCTTATTTTCCACCTAGAGCTGTGAGGTTTCTGAATCCAGCAACAACAAAATGATGGGTTTAGTCTCTATTTAAAAAACCCATACAATGGAAAGAGTGGAAGATTTACTTCCTTTGTTTTTGTTGTGGTCTACATGATATCACTTAATATTAGTTATTAAAGTGGAACTTGTGCTTCCACTAAAGATAGGATATGGCATTTTAAATGTTCAATTCAAAGGGGGTTCATTTAGAAGATCATTCCTCTTTTATTTGATAAACTGCTATGAACATTTGTAATAAGATAGTGTTTAAAAACTCTTGACAAATAGGGATAAATATTCAGCATGCTACATGGACAAGTGTTCCTGAGATTGCTGTATTGTTAGTACAAAGAGATACCTATTTTTTGTGCACTATACTGAAATACATCCCATTAGATTAAGAGTATGGCTCCTGCTCTCATTCCCACAGGATCTCAGAGTTCTTCTTTTGTGTCTCTTCACTATTTATCTGATTATGGCTCTCTAAAATAGAGAAAAATAGAACATTTCACAGTATCTTCTCCTTAAATTAAGTCCTTCAGAATACAATGAGGATATCTTGCAAGGCTATTGCTGATATAATAAAGCTGTTTAGTTACCTTGAACTGGTGCACTGACACTCTAAATCTAATAAGTCAGATACAAAAAAAGTTTAATGTTATGTTTGTGACTTGAATTGATAATAAAAAAAAAGAATTGTAATTTAGAGTGATGTACTGCCTTTAAGTTAGTCTGTTGTAAATGCATGGTATGTTCTTAGGCACAGAAGCATGAGTGGAGACAAAATCATATCATATGGCTGGCAAGTTCCTTCCACAGTCTTCTGAAGCTTAGCCTTTGCTTATGCAAGTGTAATTTGTGTTTCTGGCTTTACAACTGCATGTGAAAGATAATCTCAGGCCTTGCATCACAGGCTCCCTGATTTACAAGTTCACTAATGTTGCTGCAGAGGTAAAGACTGTAGTGCTTAAGACAAGCTGAAGTTTTGCCAGCCCCCAGTGACATTGCTGTTTATTTACCTGAACAACGTGAGATTACCTTTTTTTAGAATATGATTTCTTGTCACAAAATTAACATAACTCCAAAGTTATAAGCAGAATTCCTTATTGCTTTAGGGAAAGATATTTAGTAAAAAAAACATGCAGCTTGTTGATTTTGTTGTGTTAATATAATAACTTGCATAGACTGCTATAGTACAGGTATTTGAATTATTTGCCTAATTTCTAAAGCATGGGCAAAGTTATTCTGATGTTAGTAAAAAGGAATGATGTCTTCCTGCCACTGTTGTCCCTCCACTACATCTGAACTAAAGCACAGTCCACACTGAGAAAATCTGATTCCCTTTTCCTTAGGAAGTATTTAGAATGAAGGCTACTCTCAGGGTAAGGTCTCTTGGAAGATAGGGAACAGCAGAAAATTTTTACCTTCTCATCTCTGAAGAAGCTGATCTGGAATGGAGAGAAGGCATTTGCAAAAGACATAAAAAGAGGGGAAGATTATAGAAGGAGAAAAGAAAGTTTGCTCTTCAAGAAAATTCTCCAAAGATTCGTGTTGATGGCTGAAGAAGGATTAAACATTAGATGTCAGGAATGTTGAGATTACCTTGGCATGCATTCTAGGTTTTACTCTTCTAGAAATTCACTGTCTGAGAGTTTTGAGTACAGGTCTTAGGTACATAGATTCCTGTTAAAATGAAACATAGATATTGATACAATGAAGGAAAGGAAAAATATATGTGGTACACTCCATAAGCAAAGAAATACATCTGAATTTTGTAGAAACTTAGAGGTGTGGTCTCCAGAGGGTCAAGATAATATTTATGTTTCTCACAAATCCAGTGCTCAGCTTGTGCAGGCACTAAAGAACAGGTTGCCTCTCAGAAGGGGCATCTGATTTGAAAAAGGCAGAAGGCAAACAAGGCACAGACATGTGAGACAAGTTTCAGAAACTGTCATAAACCACCTGGAAACTTTGTGTTTAGCTAACAAAATTATCTTGGGCATGCAGCAAACAATTACTGCATACCCTCAGAAAACTGCAACCTTCTCTGTTTGGAAATTACAGATGATGTGTCTGGGGGACTACATCCCTGATGATTCTGATTTATTAGGCATGATTTATTGTTTTACCGAGACTTCAACATGAAACAAAAGAATCACAGCTGTTGTCATTCAAAAGCATTTGATGGAGTGCATGAGCACACTTCTAAAATAAGCAATAATCAGGTTTCATTTACAAGAAGTGGATGACATAGGTTCTAGGTCCTCTTCAGCTTGATAAGACATAAACCATCATCTATTACCTTCTCTAAAGTGCGACCATACTAACAAAGTAACTTTAAATAGGATTGGTTTTCTGTCATTCCTTTCAAAAGGAATCACTTGTGAATAAAAGAAGAAAATGAATGTGGGACTCCAGGGCCCTGGAAGGGCAGTCTCCAGAGGAAATGCTGTTGCTACAGTGGTTAAGACAACTCTGTTCTTTAGGAGACCTCATGCTTCCTAGGACTGTTTATGTGTTTTCCATTAAACATCTGTCAGAAACAACATGTTGTTGCCACCTTCACATTTCCCTCCACCTGTTTTTAAAATGAAAATAGCCAATCATCCATTCCTGAAGGGAAAATATGAACACTGATGCCTTGTAGAAGACTTTGGGCTAGGCATTGTTGTGGGTTGACTCTGGCTGGACACCAGGTGTCCACCAAAGCCAGTGCATCATTCTCCTTTTCAGCTGGATGAGGATTCTCCTTTTCAGCTGGATCTGTCTTGGGTTGAGCTGGCAAAATGCCAACTGCCCAAGAACAGAGAGAAAATATAACAAAAGATTCATGCATTGAGATGAGCACAGGGAGAGATCACTCACTGATTGCCACCAGGAGCAAAGCAGATACTACTTATGGATGATAGTTTAATTTATTTCCAATCAAATCAGAGTAGAATAATGAGGGGAAAACCCCCTGAATCTTAAAAAAACACTTTCCCTTCACCCTTCCCTTCTTTCTAGGATGAAATTTATTCCCAATCTATGTGTTTTCCCCCCAGTGACACAGGGGGATGGTGAATGTGGGTTGTGCTCAGTACATCACACGTTGCCTCTGCTGCTCCATCCTCCTAGCACTCTTCCCCTGCTCCAGCATGGGTCTCTTTTTTCCCATGGGGTGTATCCTTCAGGAACAGACTGTTACAGCATGGGTCTCCCATGGATTCACAAGTCCTGCTGGCAAACCTGCTTCAGCATGGGCTCCTCTCTCCATGGGGCCATAGTGTGGGCTTCTCACGGGGTCACAGACTCCTTTGGGCATCCCCCTCCTCCAGTGTTGGGTCCTTCAGAGGCTGCAGGTGGATCTCTGCTACACTGTGGATCTCCATGGGTTGCAGGGGGACAACATGTCTCATCATGTGTTCACGACAGGTTACAGTATAATCTCTCCTCTATCACCCTTTCTCCCCCTCCTTCTTCACTGACCTGGGCTCTACAGAGCTGTTTCTCTCAGACATTCTGATTCATGATTTTTTTCTTTCCTTCTTAAATATTTTATACCAGAGGGGCTACCACCAACACTGATGGGCTCAGCCTTGGGAAGTGGCAGGTCCATCTTGAATCTGGCTGGCATTGGCTCCATCCAACACAGGGGAAGCTTGTGGCATCTTTTTACCAAAGTCACCCCTGTAGCTCCCCCTGCTACCAAAACCTTGCCATGGAAACAAAATACAGCCATATAACCAGAAGGGCTAAAACTATGGGTGAATTGGGGGTTTTGATTCAGCTCCCCTTAATGTTTTCAATCATTTATCATGGGCCTGCTTTGACTGTTTTAAATCCCAATCCTAATGCAGTGCATAGTCCTCTCTGGAGGCAAAGAGAGATTTTCAGGTGGGTAGAACTGGGGGACCAGATACCTAGAAATTTACACTTACAAAGCCAACATTATTTACATAAAGAATATCTGCACAAATGAAAGGATGAAACCAGTATTGTTTCTGTAAGTACACAGCTAATAGCTTAGCATTTCAGTCAGGCAACATTTGTTACAAAATTATTGGAGTTTCATAAAACCTACCCAAAGATAGTTCTGTATTTCAGCTGACAGTCAAAGATGGAGAAAAGAAAAAGGCAGATCTGAAGTCTGGGACTGAAATGACAAGTCTGAACTGATAATAGTGTTTACAAAGGAAAGGACTACCTTTTAATACTTACAGTGTGGATTTGAGTAGACAAGTGGATTCTCTTTCAGACTTGACCACAAACTCACTTTGATTTTCCTTAGGTTTCTTTGAGTTTGTGTGCTGTGGAAAAGAAAATCTTAAAAGAGCCCTAGCCCTAAATAAATTTTATACCAAGGTCCACTTTTTATCCCTTAACTCTTGTGCTGTGGAGAAAAATGTGTATAGAACTCTGCTCTGGAGTACATTTATACTATAGTTAGTTCCCACTAGTTCTAGCAGAAGTTGGCCAAAACCAGTGAAATTCTCAGCAAAGGGAGTTTCTTTGAAATTTTCTTAAACAGTCCTAGAATTGTCTTACTTTTTCTATATATACAGAAATATAAAAGTAGATATAAACTGCCTGCCTCATTAGTACAGTACCTCTTTTGAACCACAATTAATTACCTTGGAAATGATGTTTGCAATGCTCAGATGGAAAGAGAAATGTTTTACTATTATTATTATGAATAATTAATTTTCAGTTGTTGTGTGAGATTTCGTGCCATGAATGTCTCATCGATTTTAATGGAAGTCACATGGCTAAGTCCACTCACTGTTGTAAGTCTGCAGTGTTTTGTGATCATAAAAAGAGATCAGAGAATCTCCATGTCAGTTGTAGTAAGTTACATGTCCCATTCTGTATAAGTGGGGGCAAAAGTGAAATGCCAGTATAAAACAACCAAGTCATACTTCTCTGGCAAGATGTTGATACAATCCGCATTACCTTAGTAAAAAGCTGAACCAATCAGAGATTACAATAAAACTTTGATGGAAAGGGCTATTTTAATAGACTAAAAAAAAAAAATTTCTGGCAAGTTGTAGTAAAGAAATATTTGAAATTGGATTGGTTTGTAATGTCAAAAGCATATTGAAGTCTTGGCAGGTTCTGAAGTACCTAGCCCATATATTTTGTAAATGGCTCCTTATTTTAGAGAAGGCTGATAAGGGAGAGATTGCCTCTCTTTCTAGAGGGTAGTGGAAAATATGATGGGCTCATCTGTGTAGGGAGTACAGGTCAGAAATTTTGATGCAACAGAAAACACTGTCACTGGTGGAAGATGAAGTCTTGAGAAGCTATCAACTATCTGCCAAGTAGAGGTATGTTCTGAATGGGCAGAATTGGACACATAGAGGGTATTGGAAATAGCATTTCAGATACCCTGTGACTTTATTTACTCAGATCCTGATCACCTATCCAGCACTTAACTCTGTTTCAGTCAGTACTACAAAGTACTTTTTAGTAGGCAGCAATAGCCGTCTGGTAACACTGACTTCCTTAGAACTCATTTTAGACTAATATAATAATCACAAACCCCTGGAAGACTGCCACAGCTTTCCTCAAGCTGCTTAGTCCCCATCAGTGGTTTAATGTATCAATGATTACTTCTCTACCTGTCCTTCTTATGTAGCCCTCTCTTCATATATGGCCCCTAACTTTCCACTTGGATTAATGTGTCAGTGCTGTAAATGTAATGAAAGTGGTACATATCGCATTCAAAATCTTTTCAAAGAACACAGGTGGAACTATAGGAAGCAATGTTGCTTTAAACTGTTTCAGCCTGGGTGGCAACAGGGGATGTTTTGCACTTTTGTCCTATGTTCTGAAATCTCAGCTTTATTCCTGACATTGCTGGAAAAAAACATGCTATTACTCCAGGTTCATAGAGTGTTATGGGCAAAAAATAAAGAAGTATCCTTCATCTCCAGCTTCTGTACATCTTCAAAATGGAGGTCAGCCATTATTTTTGCCCTTATTGCTGTTGCTGTTTTTTGTCTTCTCAAAGCAGGATGGGGCCAAAATTACAAATGCAAATATAAAATCATAGAATCATAGAGTATCCTGATTTGGAAGGGATCCACAAGGGTCATCAAGTGCAACTCCTGTCCCTATACAGGACAACTGCAGAATCACACCATGTGTTTGTGAGTGTTGTCCAAGCACTTCTTGAACTCTGGCAGGCTGGGTGCCATGAACACTTCCCTAGGGAGCCTGTTCCAGTGTCCAACCCCCCTCTGGGTGAAGAACCTTTTTCTAGTATCCAGCCTAAATCTCTTCTCACACAGCTTCAGGTCATTTGCTCAGGTCCTGTCACTGGTCATCACAGGGAAGAGATTAGTCAGTGCCTGCCCCACCTCTTCCCCTCGTGAGAAAGTTATAGATTGTGATAAGGTCTTCCCTCAGCCTCCTCTTCTTCAGGTTGAACAAATCAAGTGACCTCAGCTGCTCCTCATATGGCTTCCTCTCAAGGCCCTTCATCATCTTCACATGCCCTCCTTGGAATGCTCTCTAATAGTTTTATGTCATAAGACTATGGTGCCCAAAGCTGCACAGTACTTGAGGTAAGGCCGCCCCAGTGCAGAGCAGAGCAGGACAATCCCCTCCCTTGACTGGCTGGTGATGCTTTACCTGATGCCCCCCAGGACATGGTTGGCCCCCTTGGCTGCCAGGACACACTGTTGGCTCATACTCAGCTTCTCATTGCCCAGAACCCTGGGTCTCTTTCCATGGTGCTGCTCTCCAGCTTCCCATTTCCCAATCTGTATGTACATCCAGGGTTGCCGAGTTCCATGCACAAAATTTAGCACTTTTTAAACTTTATAGCGTTGCTGATCACCCAGCCCTCTAATTTGAATATGTTGGGAGGGAGCTTCCATTTGAGACATATCTCATATAAATAACACGAAAAGTTCAGGTTAAAGATTCTGAACAGGATTTGCCTTAAACTTAAAGGGTGCAAGAAACAGAACCCAAATGCTGAAACTCTTAAAATTACCTTTTGCCAATGTGTGATTGAAGAGGATGGAGAGGAAATGCTCAGTGTTAGTCTGCCTGTTGTGACCTCAGACAAGGAATGGCATGTGGAGGAATCATTCCTACTTCTGCACTCTGAGCCCAGTTGAATGCTGGCTGTGAGAAAAATGAAGATGAAGTTGGGGTAGAAATTACGGCTTTCTATTCATGTTTTCCTAAAATGATGACACCCTTCATGACATGAAGTACAACAAATGTAAATTACCTTCATAACAGAGGTTAGCTTAATGAACCTTTTTGAAGTATTGCATATTTGTATTATGAGACTGCCACTCTGTATGTCATCAGACACAGAATTGGCAATAGTAAAGCAAAACACTTCCATGAATAAATACTCTAAAATTGGCTGTCTTGAACAGGTGGAATAAACATTTTTTTATGGCCGGATACACCTGCTGGAAAAATCAGGCTTTCCTGCTGAGTGTTAAAGAAATGAGGAGATTGATTAGGAGGACCAGAGCACTTCCTATATTCTTAAATATCTATATGCTTGCAACATACATCTAGGCAAAATAGATTTAATTCAATAGATATTTAATAGACCTAGTTCAGTGCTGAAGGAATAATGCAACAAAGAGCATTGTTGACACTACCAGTGTTTTTTTCTATTTATTTTCAAATATATATGTATGACATAGTACATTTCCTGCAGTGCATCTGTTTATTAAAGTATCTAGAGGGGGATACTGTATAAATACAGATTAGGAAACTTTTAACCAAAATTGTTATTTGTATTCCTTCCTTGTGATGTTATTCAAAGGGTTTATAATTTATAGGTATTGGGACTGTTTTATAGATTGAACTCTTTGGGAATGTTGGCAAAAAATCTAACTTTAAAAAGTAATGAATATTAATTAAACCTTTTTAAAGACAAATTATTTCTAATGTACTTCAAACTTTTCTTAGTCTTTCTTCTCTCTTTTGTGTCATGATGCTAAAATATCCTAATTTTTCTTTTTATATTAAAAATTATCTGTACTAGTGGCTTTGATCTGAAACTTTTGAAACCAGTTACCTGTGTTTGACCAACTTCATATCTGCTTGAATTTTCTATTTAGTTCCCTTAACTTCATACTGTGTCCCTGTCCTTACTTCCTCATTCTTGCATATATTTTAGCTTCACAGAAAATTGTTCTATAAGAAAGCAGATCGCCATAATACCAAGATGATAACCTTTTTTTTTCTTTTCCAGTTCTGATATTATTTTTGATATTGACTGTCTTGAAAAAAATGTTACACAAATTGCAATCTGAATTTTACCCTTTGGAGTACATAAAGCAAATAAAATGCTTGTTTCATGAGTGTTTTGTATCATATAAATTAAAAAGTGATTCAAATACATGAACTCAGAACTCCTTGAATTTTATGACCTCTGAGTCATCCTAAATACAATTTGATTGCCTTAGGGTACATTGAGCTATTGCAAAATACAGGTTGCTTTTACTAAAAGAAAGGAATCATAGAAAGATGTGAGAATTTAATTTTCATGTAATTTAAAATGTATCCTTGCCAATTGCAATATATATGTTTGTCATTTCTGCTTTTGACTTGTACTAAACAGCACTTTGATTATTACACAGGTAAAATATTCAGTATTATGTTACAGCTTCTTCAAGCATTGATTAAACTCTCCAGTGCTCCTGAAGGCTGACAGGGATTCAAAGGAGGAAATGTAAAACTTGAAGGTACAGCAGTATAGTGACATTTCACTCTATAAAGCTGCCAATATTTTAATCCTGCACGTAAATCATTTTCATCAGTTCAATTCCATATCTTAATTTGTGTAGCAAACAAAGTATTGGATTGCATTATGTTTAATAATTAAGAATGTGATATCAATTTCCATATATTTTAAAATCTCGGACAAGAAATAATGTTAACATTTTTAGCTTCAATTTGTTTGCTTTACAAAATAGGAGTGATTAAGGATTAGGTGTAATTTTCATGCTGCGATCAACCAAAGTTTCATTATTTGTTTTTATAGAACCTTTAGTTTCTCTGCTTAAGTGATGTCTTCGTCAATGTTCATGTTGTATTCATTTAGAGTGATGATTGATATGGTAATAGATACAGTGTGAGTGAAAGCAACCTTTGTCAATAGGAAGGCCAAATACTCAAACAGTGTATTGGTTTGAGTTTGCTCATTATTGGAGACCTTTCATAGTCATATTGACTTGCTGTCCAAATGTTGTTACTTACCTGATGCTTTCATTGTTTAAATGGTATAGACATTGGTATTGAACATGACTTTTCCCAATATTTGTCCTAAAATACACACATGGCTCAATTATCCACTGAAAATTCTTAAGGACTATTTTCAAGGTTTTAAAATGGTACTTGGGGAATATAAACTAAATTCTTGTGACAGACAAAAATAAGATTCTATACTGGTGATGCTAATGCAGGGTGTTCTGTATTGCGACTTTGTATTTCTTGATAGAGAAAATGATAGGAAGGGTGCTTTTTCTGAAACCATATTCATCACACATGCAGAAGTCCAGGGAACCACATCTCTTGTGAAAAGAGCATTCCAGGGTCACAGAAAATATTACTATTCCCTTGCAAGCAGATATTGCCATTCAAGAGCTTTTCTATTCTTGGCAAAACTCTTCTAGACTAATTCTGACCCTAATAATGTATTAGACATGCTTACAAATGATGTGACCTTCATTTGGATATTAAGACCTTTCAAGAGTATCAGGGAAAATGAAACCCTTTTCCTTCTTCATTGCACATTGAAACTTGCCAAAAGACCAGGCTCCATTAAACGCTAGTGCAAAAACTTAGGGGCACAATATAAACCAAAAGAGAAATTTTTATGCAAAGGCAGAAAGTCTTCAAGGGACTTTGGAGCTGGATTATGCCTTATGACTTCAGTGCAGCACAAATGGCAGCAGAGAACTAAGGTCCCTCTAGTAGGATACAGAACAAAGTTAAATCATGAGTTAGGCACAAGATGTTTTGGATGGATGGCTCTCTGCCCTAACAGACAGTGTAATTACTACAGTGACACAATACCATGACTCTTTCCTTCCCGACTTGTCTATATCTTTTACAAGATATCTTCCATATCTTCCCAAAACTCAAGACTTGTTTTTGCTAAATCCTTTGCATGGCTGAAAAGGTCTTCATTTACAGTCT
>JAOXXN010000395.1:122033678-122074576 GCA_026770055.1 Myrmophylax atrothorax
TCCTGCCTTCCGTCCTTCCTTCCTGCCTCCCTCCCTCCCTCCGTCCCTCCCTCCCTCCCTCCCTTCCTTCCTTCCTGCCTTCCTTCCTGCCTTCCTGCCTGCCTGCCTGCCTTCCTGCCTTCCTTACTGCCTTCCTGCCTCCCTCGCTCCCTCCAGTTCTCCCGTCCTTCCTTCGGAACTCCCTGCCCTGGGGGAGGTACTGGGTGTTCCCACCTGAATCAGAGGGTATATAATCTTGGGGGTTGGAGACTTCTGAGGCCACTCGTCAGATCCAGAGGAGAACCGGAACCTCGACAGAACTGCGACCACGACTCTCAACCAGACTGTGACCGTCGTCTGCATCAACAAGTTTTCTCCCTTCCTTTTACTTTGGATTCAGGGGAACCACAGGGGTCTCACCACAGGGGCTGATGAACACCATTAAGTTTGTGCCCCACTGTGCTGCTGGGTTATACATCTGGGGTTTGTGGGTTAAAACCAATTTCTTTTTGTATCATTGCATTTATTGTAATATTTGTATTTAATTGTAACTCTCAGTTATAATCTCTTTCACGGTGGATTTCATTTCTCCTGCAAGATTACCTTTAAACCAGCACAATGTAGTTGATTTCATCAGCCTGAATTATTTCTCAGGGAACATGCAAGAATTAATGACAGATTTATCTATAAAGTACTATAGTATGAAAATACCCATAAGTGTATTTGGAATAGAAGTTTTTACAAATCTTTCTACATAGATGGGAACTTGGGGAGGGATGGGAGATATTTTAGTGGGTTTTTTACTGGGAAAGTCCTCTACCTGTGACATAAGGTATTCTTACATGCAATACTTTCACTGAGACCTGGGCTGTCACCAGTGGCAGTAACTAAGCTACACTGAAAGGAGTAAATTAAAAGAAGGCAATAAGCATCCTACCTATTTCCAGAGTACAACATTTTGCTTGTGACAAATGCTTGTAGGGAAATCAAACATTTTTCATGCACTTTTTACTCAAATAGATAGAAATGGTCATATAAGAACATTCGGTCTTCCGTTCCTTCAAGTTCTCTCCAGTGAGAAAAAACACTTTCATGAGGATTTAATTTAACTGTAAAAAAACTCTGTGGATAAAATCACTAATATGAATCTCAAAAGGGATATTTCTGAGAGATGAAAACTTTCAGAGGAAGCAGGGTTGATTTGATTATAAGTGTACAAAGCTCAGAATTCCCAGTGGTGTGATAATCCTTAAAATGAAAATGCTTTCTAAACAGAATACTCTGTATGGGAACATCTTTCAACACACACTTATCTGAAGTTCTTTACAAACAAAATCCCTATCAACAGCAAATTCTTATGGGATAAAGGAGATCTCTTGGAATTAAAGTCATGAGTAAGAGACAAGCTCAACAAGCCTATGATGTTTTTGAGAACATGATCAGTTTTATTACAGAGATAAAATTGGGTGTATACTACTGGAAAATATGTGCCTGACTCAAGCAAAATATCACTTTTATCTAAATGATCAGTCTGGTATGGAGGGAAACCTTATTGACACATTTTATTACTAGACACAGAAATTTAAATGTATGAGTACGAAAGTCTAAATCATGCTGGTCCACTGCTCAAAACTAGTAAACAATTATAGCAGAAAATTTTGATAAATAGCATGCAAATAGCCAAGAAAGCTTACTTTAAAGGTTTTATTTTCCTATCTTTGTCAACTAGCTGTTCAAAACCTGGTTTCTCTTCCTTTCCTTTCCCTTTCCTTTTTTTTAAAGACAATGATATATTTTCACTTATTTTCAGGGCTTCTCAACTTTGTATCTACTACTTTCCAGTGCTTTGGGAATATTGTTATCTCATGTACAAATAATAGATTTCTGGTTTGTGACATAAAGGTCACAACTGTGTCCTTGTGTCCTCCCCCCTCCCTGCCCCACTCCTGTAGCACTTACTATTCTCTCTGGTTTTCTTTTTTTTTTTTTTAATATCTAGAATAACAAGTAACTGGATCATGTAGGATGTCCACATTAATGGTGGAAGCAAAAGAGTTTCAAATCATCCTCTAGAGATATTAAATATATACAGTTTTGCCAGTGTGAAACAAGTCACCAAGAAAGAACTTTCTTATTATACTAGAGTAAATTTCACATCAATTAATAATTCAGTAATATTTCTTCAGCTACTATTTTCCCAATAAATGTCTGTTTGCCTGGTATTTGAACAAAAGTAGATAATGGGATGAAGTTTTATAACTGTATTCAGATAACTGGAAGTGATGCTTGTCTTAAAATCTCTGTTTATTTGTACACTACACTGTATTTTGGTTGTTGTTACTATGGTATAATCAGTGTATAATCAGTATATATAAATTCATTTAATAATATAGTGGATTTTTCAGCTTCTTTAATTTCACTGTCTTGATTTCATGGGGAGATTGTGATGGGTGACTCCCACTTACTCTTGAGTTCAGCATTAAGATAATTGCATAATAAAACACAATCAATGAGGACCCTTAAAGAATGCTACTTCTTTTTCAGTTGTCATTGTTTTAAGCACAAATCTTGACAATCAATTTTGGCTAGTACACATAAAGTGGTATTCAGAGCACAAAGGAAATTTGTATACATGCATGAAAACTGATGCCAGTATTATCTAAGTTATCAAACATCTTATAAAAAGATATTATTTATACTTTCTAGTCCAAGAGGAAGTTAATATACAGTCAGATCTGTAAGTAATTTAATTAAAAAATAAAAAATATTCATTAGTTTCTATTTCATATTTTAATGTTTGTTTTATTGGTTGTTCTATTTTCTCATACTTTTTTGGAGTCTTGTCTGAAAGAAAATATGCTACATATTTGAGCCAAACCACAGTAAAATTATTCTGCCAAACTCTAAGAGACCCAGTAATTTCTTTTCATACTTTATAATAACATATGACATGTCAATTTAAACAAAATACACAATATTTGCTGACTGTAGTAGAAGGTTGATATTAAAATAATGTGCTGCTGTTAAGAGGAGATAATTGAGCATACCAAAATGTCGGTACTATCTGCTACAGCAAATGCAATACAAAACCCTAATATTTTCCTAACAAGGGGTGCTCATACAGGTACTATTTGCTATCTAGCACTTTCTTGGTGTGTGACTGCTTAGCAGAAGTCTCTATTTTTTTGGAATTTATTCCGCAATAAATTTTAAAAGATGGATATCAGCCTTAAAGAGATTAGTAGCAAAAAAAAATCATAAAATATTAGTAAGATTTTTTTTAATGGACAATGGTGTATGTGTGTCTGTGTCTGTGTATGTCTGTGTATTTTAAAAAGAAATCTTACACTCCTGAGTTTGATTTGATTCTTTCTGAATTTACCCTGGTTGAGTCACTGTATGTTCTTCTAGTTTGTATATTAATTTAAAAAATGCATAAAGCCTCCAAGTCTTAGATCACCACAATTCTAGTCCATACTTAAATAACTCCTGCTGTTAGACCAAATATTTCACAGAATTCTCACATTTTAGACAAGTATTTAGTGTGCCTCTTTTTTCCTCTAAAATTCTGCTTTCTCTTTCACTCATGCTATATGAACATGTATCCTGTTGTGTTAAGTATAACACAAAAATCTCTCTCTTCAAGCTTCTTGCATTCTTCATTTTTCCACAAGCACTGGGTGGAGTGTAATCATTTGTATTTGCTACATCACCATTCTTCTTGTCTGCTCCCCTCAAACTATGCTTAATTTGTCAAGGTTAACACTTGCACCTGAAACACTAGATCCTAGAAAGAGGTTTTTTCAGGTCTTACTAGAGGTTTGCTAAATCTTCTTGTACCTGTATTCTTTCCAGGTTCCCTCTAATCACCAGTACTGCTCCTGACTTATCACTCTAAATCATTCTCTACAGCAATCAGGTTCTTTCCAGCATTGTTCCATACTCTGCTGCCCCTAATAGCAAACAATGGCTGCTCCAGAGGAAGAAAATATAGTGGCAATAGAACAGTCACTTTGCTAATTGCCCCACTCCATGACATTCAGGCCACGTTTGCACAAATCCAGAGGACAGGCTGCCTGTGCAGAGGCTTCTGTTCTGCTATCTGAACAGTGACAACACCAGGAAACATCCTGGTCTGAGCTGGGTGTCTTATTACCTTCCTTCTCCCCATTCCCACCCACTTCAAATTGCATTTGCCTCTGCAAGTTTATGAAGATTACATCTTCTAAGGGCGTTGTAGCACAGAACCATCAGCAAGAAGCAAGTTTTGGATGTTCAGTCAGACAAAACTCCAAGCATTCAGCTGTTCCCTTTAGCTCAGATTACAGGCTCTTTCTTCTAACAGTATATTTGGTTCTGTCATACTTTTCATGTATAATGCAAACTTGAAAGTGGTATACTACATCCCTCTCAACCATTTTTACTGTAGCGAATCTGTGACTTATTACTGTCAGATATGTAGACATGTAAGAAGTAAACTGTTTTGCTATGCATCACTACATATAGTTTTTTGTTATATTGATGATACCAATGGTATGGGTTTTAAATCAGGAGTAGAGAAAGAGTGCTATTTCAGTTGGGGTATCTGTGAATAAGATTAGACTCAGAAGTTGTGTTAGGTTGAGGTGGCAAAATGCCAAGTGCCCAATACAGAGTCAGAGCTCCCTCACAACCCTGAGGAACAGGGAGGAAAAAAACCTGGGAAAAAACACTTAAAATGGCAAGCTTTTTATATTTACACAGAGGAGAGAAAATTAAAAACAGAATATGATATAACACATATATATATACAAATGTGAAAAGAAATAACAACAATCCCACCGAGTTGCCCACTCCAGCCAAGAAACACCCAGCAAGAGAGGAGGGAAAACAAAAAAAATGAAAACCAACGGCAAAGAAATGTTTACTTCCCAAACCAAACAGCTGTGAAGCTGTGGCAAGGCCTAACACTTCCAGCACAGTGATAGCAGTTCTGCTCAGCACCCAGCCATGAAGGAGAAAAGAGAGCGAGACACCTGCTATACCTCCTTTTATACTTGATTTGACGTCAAATGATACGAAATATCTCTTTGGTTGCTTAACTCAGGTGATGCTTGTCCCCTTTAACCTACGTAGTATTTTCAGGACCTACTAAAACTGAGACCTACTACAATTAAGGCCTAATCTAGGGTTAGCTAAAACTAAGGCCAAAACTATCACAAAAATATAAATAATTTCCTACTCAAGTTGTTAAAACTTTTAGGGAAAAAAAAAAAAAAAGACAAAGACCAGAATCTTGGAGCAGTATGGGTTTGCCCTTTAGAAAATGAAATACAAAAATCCTCTCCATGTGATTCCATATGTTATGTGTTTGAATAAAATATGTGTTTGGCTTATATTTTCAAAGTAAAGGCAAACTTCATGAGAGTTCATGTTATTTTGCCTTTTGTGTAGAGGTCCTCTAAATTTTAATGGCCTGTGTTATACCTACGATTTGTTACTGAAATTTACCTTAATTTTTGAGGCCTCTGCAGTAATTGGCTGTTGAAAAGGTCTGCTTGTGTGCTGCCACATTAGCATGTTAACTATTCATTAAAACTATGGAATCTTGTATCTATACCCAGTGAGCTGTGGCATGGGTCATTGTCAGCCAGATTGACAATGACAATGGTGCAAGGAAATCCTGTTGCAAATCTGCCTGCAATATCTACTTAACTTTACTACTTCTCTTTTTCTTGTGACTGCTTGTCTGGCATGCTTGAGTAGGATCCTGAAAGTTTTGAAGGGATTTTGACGTCCTATAAATTTTAGAATAAAGTCATGGATTTACTGGTGCACCTTTTGCAGTCAGTAAAATCTGCAGTCATATATATAATTTAAAATAAATTTACACACAACTAAATTTAAACTGTATCAGTTTATTTTTCCCCTCTTCCACAAATTAGGTGCAAGAAAGTATGCAAGTAAGAGTCAATTCTCAGTAAAAAATTTTGCCCTTTTTTATGGGCCAGAGGGCCCATAACTGAGATAAAATTTTAGTGTAAGGTTTTCCAGAAGAGGAAAACAAATCTGAGAACTTTAAAATAGATTTAAATACAATAAATTTTATTTTTTTTATTTACAATTTATGCTGTCTTTTCCAGAAAGTGGAAGAAAACTAGAGAGTAGTTCAGTTTTGCCTCGGGACAGTGTGCTCAGAAGTAGATGATTATCACAAGTCCTATTTGAGATTAATTTTTAACATTGTCTATAATTTATTTAAATAGTTTTTGCATTTACCTATGTAGTGTGGACAAAGTCTTGATTCTGTAAATACTAATAGAGAATAATTTTGCCTCAAAATGGAATTGACATTTTTGTGAGTGAGGATAAATAGAAAAGAGAGAGTTTTTAACACTAAAAGTGTGTATCTTGAAAATCTTGTCCTGCTCCTGCTTCTCGCTTCCCTTTCCTCATCAAAGATATGAAAGGCTGTAGACCACTTATCTCAAGCACTGTCTTTCACAATTTCCCAGCATGATTGCTACACTCATTTGGGATACTTGGCTGATAGATCCCTGGCTTTCATCTTGTGACAATGGAAAGGAGGGCATTCTCAGTGACAAGCCAAAAATATGAAACAAACTTCCTACAAAGCTGATCCCAAACAAGTGGAGCATCTTTAGCATCACTTTCAAGCTCAGTACAAGGCATATCTGTATTAACTGGCATTCCCCAATAGGTATGTAGTAATGACACTGAACACAGGAGGAATCAGTCTCCAGAACATTGTGGTACAGAAACAGCTTCAAAGAAGAGAAAGAAAAGTGGTACCTTCCAGAAGTAATTTTGATGTATCTTTAATCATTTCTATGTGCTCAAATACTCCAAAGATTAGTGCCATAGATATACCTATAAATAAATCACACAATGTTGGAAAACATCTCTGAAACATAAACTGAAGTACTCATCATCTGTAATGCACATGAGAAATATTTAATTAGCTGTGCAAGTGAGCTGACATGCAAGTACAGTATGTTAATTTGCAGAATTTTCTTTGAGGAACACAAGCTATTCCTTAACTGTATGAAAATGAAAGTAGCTTATACAAAATTAAGTTCTGAGATCAATGGCAAAACTTCTTTAGCATTTCTAAGTAGCACATGGTAAAGACACTGCAGTTAAGAGTTGATTAGTAACTTAGTTATAAATTCAAATGCCAAAGTGGGATGTTATTACCATTTTAATATTATTTCAGTAATTACAGGACTGTTGCAAATCAAGAAAAAAAAGGAAGCTAACAGATCAAATATGTGACAAAACTGAATAACATGACAACAGAAAAAAATGGCAAATAACAACTAGAGGAAAAAAGTCTTACCATTAAAATAAAGTTGTCAGGAATTGGAAATTATCTTATGATATCTAACACTGTAATAAAATATTAAGTTCTTATTGCCAAGTGCCATGCTGCCATCTAAAATAATGAGGAGTGGAAAGAACTGTGATCACTAGGTGAAATTTCAAGAGATCTTCAACTCTCATAAGTGGAATAGAACAGTCTTCATTCCATGCTGAAGATGAAACTCTACCCTACTTGGAAACAATCAAAGATATTATTATTAAGAAGGTGTTTAGAAAGTTAAGAACAGAATATCTTTTCAAGATTTTACCAAGAAATAGAAGGATAGAAGGATAGAAATAGCAGGATAGTTAGCAATGGAATTTGAACCCATAAAAGCTTCTTAAGGGAGGGTGTTGAGAAAGTAACCACTTTAAAAATGCCAGGAAATGTACCACTGAAAAAGTGATCATTAATATTGTCTTTTATGTGGCAGGAGAATCAGAAGGAATATCATCAAACATAAGGGAGAAGGAAGGTGATATTAATTGAATCATGTAGGCAGAGCAAGGAGTAATTAGACTTGTAATAAGAGAAGGATAATTAGCAGTTACAAAAAAAGAAGGAAAAAACAATTGGGTTAAGCAGTACATTAGATATGTGTTGAAATCCTTTTTTGTAATTGGAAAAAGTTCCATTTATTACTCACCAAACAACAGATTCAAATTGACTTAAAAAGAGTAACTATATGAAGGAACAAAATGTTTGTAAGGTACTTTGCAGGTGATAGACTTATAGGTCAGAGTATCAAAATTCCTCAAGAATACAAATCAGCTTTGAAAATATACATGTAATAAGATGGGAAAAATAAAAGTGGCTTAGAAATAGAAGGCTAAGCAGAAAGTGTGGTGAGTATGACAAGGAATACCACTTCCTATTGGGGAATCTACATGAAAATAAATGAGGCAGGATGATGTACAATTTATATAGCAATAACATTGCCAGGAACACTTCTGTATTGTAAGCTGACTTACTAAATATATGTGAGTTTTGCACAAATTTTAATGTAATTACTTGTTACAAATAGTGTCTATAAGAAAACATAACTGTGTCTGAGATAAACAGACTAAATTATATAAGAAAAAAAGGGGGGAAAATGGTAAAGGTTAGAAAGCCCAAGAAAAACAGTAGACCAGGAAGATTTAGATGAAGGGAAAAAAAAATGCCAACAACAGTATAATAGGTGCATTGTAACTAGAGAGAAATAAGGGTGATTAATGGAAGGTGAAATTAAAAGAAGTGATGTAGGAGCAAAGAGTACTACAAGGTCATCTATAGCAATGAGCTGTATGAACCCTGACACTTTTACAATGGGTTTTCAACAGAGTGAACTGATCCTAAAGTATAGCAGTTTGAGTGGGACAGAAGAGAAAAAAAGAAAAGGTTATGTTTCAGCATGATGGAAAAAAAGCTTGTCTTAAAAAATTAAGTCTTTTCAACAGCTAAGGCCTCAGAGAGTTCCTTAGTGACCTGATTTGTCAAATGGATTTTTGTCCCTTGCTTGGTGTTTTCAGTTCACTGCATTCTCTTATGCCAGGTTTCAGTAAATAATATCTAAAAAAAAAATTAAAATGCTGCAATATTGAATTTAATATCTTGCCTGAATTGGGTTTCCCCATCTACTTAGTGTAAACAACTTAGGATTACTTTAGGAATATGTGCTTTATGATGACTGATGACAATTCAAGGGTCCCAAAATGCAGAAGAAATATCCAGTTCAAAGTATCACTCCCTAAAGCTATGGATTTCGACTTGAGATCGTATCTCAAAATCACTTTTTGTAGCAACCTACTGCTCTACTAAACACTAGTAACACAAATCAATCTGGCATTCCCAGAAGCCCAGAGAGAATTCTCACACAGCTTTCACTGTAAGTGCATGAAGGTTGCAACGGTTGATCTAGAATCAGGATTTCTCAGAAGACCACACTGCTAAGAAAAATAGACTCCTTAAAATAAAAAATAATTTTAAAAAATAAAATAAAATGAGATTCTCCTACAAAACTACAAAGTTGCCTGACCAGAAGTGTGTACACCTGCCCTTATCCACCAGGCAGGGGATCAATTAGAATGCATTCCTTGGAATATCAATCACATTATAATCTCTGAGAAAAACCTGAAAATTATCAGTGTTACTAATATAGTAATAACAGCTGAGTCTTCTACACAAAAAATTACACTGGCTTTTTTGGGTTTTAATTTGCAATTTTTTTCCTTTTTCACATAGTATACAAAAAAATCCCTCCTCTTTCATCTTTCAATATCACTATTTCTTCTGTATGTGAAAGCAGATTGCTGTTTTGTTTTGTTTCCCAGGTACTTTGACTGAAGTGAAAGTCAGATATGTGAAATACATATATTGGGGTCTGCATAATCATCTTGTTTTGTTTTGTTTTGTGTTTTATTTCACAAATGGATGGGGAAAATGGTACATTCTTATTACTTCAGCACATTTTTTTACAAGCTGAATCTGGGGAAAGGGCAAAGTAGTTCAAACAACAGA
Organism: Myrmophylax atrothorax; assembly: GCA_026770055.1. NCBI lineage: Eukaryota > Metazoa > Chordata > Aves > Passeriformes > Thamnophilidae > Myrmophylax > Myrmophylax atrothorax. The sequence goes on from JAOXXN010000395.1 coordinate 122,043,520, forward strand.
AAAATAAACTTTATCTCATCTCCTAAGAATGCTGCAATATTTCAGGTACAGCACTGTGGGGAAAAGAAAGTAAAAGGAAGTTTCAATGGGCTTTGGCTGATACTCTATGGAGAAATCAGGTGATTCTGCCTGTGTTTGTGCAAACCTTCTGACACCACTCTGCCACAGTCCTAGCATGGGAAAGGGAGAAGAGTATACGAACTGCTCATCAGCACCATATACAAAGAGGAGAAGGAGAAGGGAGCTGCTGAAAGCTGTTTCCTGTCCCTCTCAAACTGCAGTTTAAAGCTTTTTCTTATATAAAAAATCTTATGGAGAGAGGGAGGGACACTCAGGATCTGAATCAACTATAGGTGCATCTTTAAAATAAATTAGTGCTACTATATTCAAGCTCTTGGTGGACATTCACATGTAGAATTAAAGCAATTAAAATATATAAACCTTAAGGGAGTAAGGAAATATTTATGTGGTTTGCTTAATCCACTTTTATTTGAAGTATTGAGTTTCTTGATGGTTCTGAGTTGATAGGTCCTTATGATTTTGTGGCAGTTGTCAGGGACTCCTTTGCCCTCTCTGTTCTCCAGGCTTGTATACTCTACAAAATTTAGACCCCATTGAGAGTTTGTGTTGTACTATATTTAATTAGGTCGTTACTCATTTTTGTTGTTGATACATAGAATTTAATGAAATGGCTTCTAAGAGTGCCAATGGTAACAATAAATTATATCTACCCTGCATTAATAATTTAAATCTGCCTTTTAAAATGCAGTTCAGAGGTGTGGTCTCAGTTACTGACTAGGACCTATATGCTTAACCATAGATTTTAACCATCTTAGACTCTCTGAGAAAGTACATATTGAAACATATGTGTATTTCAATTTAACTTTATGGTTTGGGGCATGTTGCTATGTTGCTAACACAAGTGAAAAGGGCAATGGTGACTACCTCTTTGGCAGGTAGGATGACTTGCATTTTGCTTTCATAAAATTGATTGGTTTCTGCTGAAAGTAAGCTGTTCAAACACTTGGCAAACAGCAAGAATCTAAGGGCCTTCTGTACTCAATGCTATAAGTCCATTGAGTAGAAATGTGGAGACACATAACCTATATTTCTAGATAATGTTCTATACTGGCAGCCAACCCACTGGTATTTTTTTGGTTTATGATTAAACACATATTGATGGGTAAAAGAGGACTTTGTACTTTTTCTCTTAAATTTTGCTATTAGGCAGCTCTTAGCTTACTTAATGCACAATTAGTCTTCTTGCTTCTCACAGGAGGACCCATTTCTTTTCTTCTCCTAGAATTATCACAGGTTGATCTCAGTCCTTCTTGCTGTAATTTATGTATTTAGGGAAGAAGGTTATCTTGCAGTTTGAATACAGAAGGCAGAGCCCAGGAATGTTCAGCTTCCAGCACAGTTCCACTGAACACTCTGAGGATACACAGACCATGATTCTCAGCCCAAATTCTTGTACTGACCTAGCTGAAGTCCTTCACTTTTGGGAAACCAGCTGAAGATGTTCAGTTCAATTAAGTTATTCAGGAGATATCCTTAAAATGTTCAATTCTGTTCTTAATTATGTCCATAAAAATGGAGAAAAAATTTCTTGCAAGATTTCAGTAGAAAATAAAAGCAAATCAAATGACCAAATATTAGTTGTTGTTGCAAAATTTGCAGCCTTTAATCAAATACCAATTATTTTAATGCATATTAATTACAAATTTAAACCACAAATTTTAATTGCCTTTTTAAAACTAATTCTCTTTGGGCAACTTTTGAATAGATAGGGGAAGTTTAAGAGATTACTATTTCTTTTCCTAAAAAAACCAAACAACTGTTCATGATAGCTCAGAATTCCCTCAAGTCTTAAAAGGAGCAGCATTCAGCCTGTCTCCTGAGGTTTTTCTAAACAAAGTTACTGTTGATGGTCCCTCCACAGACCTGTCCAGAGAAACGTACAAAACATTATAATTCCCATATTGTTAATATAGGAACATCATGAAAATATGGAAAGTTGTGTCTGTAACTGCCTGTGAAGAGGCAAACGAAAGAACAATGTCACTAAGGTAGAAATTCCTTTCACTGCCAGAGGAAGGGAATGGTGGAGACTTATTGTGATGACTTTGGAACAAGCCCTGGGTTATAAATGGGAAATCGGAATATGGGAAAAGGAAAACAAAGATCAAGTGTGTATTCCCCACCACCATGTCCATAAGCAACATTTCCCTGCCTCTGCCTGTCTCCCTCCTCAGAAATATTATTCTATCTGTTAAACAAATAAAGAAAACAAAATCCAGTAGGGAGATGTGTTTTCAACAGGCCTTAGGAAGATCCTGGGAAGGCTCAGACCCCTCTCGTCAGAGAAAATAAGCCTGTTTTCATCAACAAAATGAAAACATTAAATAGCAGTTTCAACCCATACCTGTAGTTTTAGTTGCTCTTCCAGACCAGGGGGTCAGAGGAATAAGCTTTTTTCTGATCCCTGATCCCTGTTACAATACTGTCAGCTGCGAAAAGTCGTCTGCTCTATCAGAGGATCTAAATGCTACTAAACAGAACCCACAGGGACAAGCGGAGAATTCAGACATGCATACAAAGGAATCACAAGAACATTAATCTTTTCAAGAATCAACTGACAGTACATTTCAGAAAGCACACATAACTCAATTAATGCTTGTGCTCACAAAACCTTGTAATTTATGAACTCTAGCTCTTGGGGTTTGCTAAACAATTAAAATCAAATCTAACTTCTTCCCTAAATTTTGTAAAGCATATTTTATAAGTTTAATTCCTGCAAATTCAGCAGGAACATGTTCATCTCCATGACCTTGAGAGTAGGAAGGAAATCTTATTGCTCAGTGATCTGCTGTCATCAATGGACAAAAATTAAATGCTTTCGTTAATCCTTTCACTCTCACTAGCCTTTGACCATGAAGCTTTGTTGACCTTGCTGGAAACCCTGGCAAGAATTATTGAGAGGCACTTGAGCAAGCTATTCTTTTCTCTCAGGAAAGAACCAGAGGGTAGTAGCTGATGATTGCTCTTATGCCTCGATGTGGTCTTATGCAAGATACTCTATTCCTTCTACTTGATATATATGCCACATTGTTAGAGCAATTCAGAAATATTTTGTAAACACTGCTTTTGGATCAGATCTGAACTGTATAGCCATGGCCATGGTGAAAGTGGAACTATAGTTCAAATCAGCTAAAACAGTGCTGCTGCTGCCAAATTACTTGAAAAACCTTAGGAGGAGATGAATAAGCCATTTTGCTGTTAATGTCAATATTTTAACTTGCTTTTCACAGTAAGACCAACTGTTTAAATGTCTTTAAATGGCTGGATACTTTTAAATGGCCAGCAGTGGTTATTCTTTTCTTAAGTGGTTTTCAAATATTGCTTTGAGTGGGGGACTTCACTGTGGTAAGCTCTGGTGTGCCTCTTCAATGCTGGAATTTCAATGTTGCACCTTTTAGCAGCAGCTACACACACAGCTCTTTCAGTTTTTCACCTGGTGGCCTGTACAATTTGGACCCATCCAGCTTCATAAAATTACTTCTATTTTAAACAGATATTGGTTAGACAAGCTGAGATGATCCAGCCTAATGGCTTATTGCCACTGAAGGAGGCAGTTGTGCTCTCTCCTTCCTCCTAGAGAGCCTCCCTGGTGTGTACTGTAGCACGCCTCTGGCTATTTGGTGAGCTGATTAAGTTCTCTAAATGGGTACAAAATTCATCGAGTAGTGAAATGTATCTTGTTCTCTAAGAACGAGCTACTTCGTTGATGCATTTTTATCTTGTTCTGCTACTTCCTAAAATGGAATTAGGAACTACAAATTAGGACCTGGCATGATGTTGTCAGGACTTCTTAATAGAGTCATTCCTCAGTGTTGTCGTGTTTGATGGCCTCCAAAGGATGCTGCAGGAAACACTAACATTACCTTTTGCCATGTGGGGAATGGGATGTAGGCCAGAGGGTAAATTTTACTGCTTTAGTTTCCATTGGTTTAAGATATTGTCAATTTTCCATAAAATTGTGATGTAGTTGATGCAGACTATGATAAGTGGGTTGTAGAAACTACCTACAAGTTTTATTTAATAACTGCAGCCATTCCACAGTTCCTTGAAACTTTCATAATTCCTATTTACAAGAGCACCAAAGTCCCATTAAAAAAATGGGGGGGAGGAGGGACAGAATCAGTAGGGACCTTCTTTTTCAGTGATGAAATAGGTTAATTTCATAGCTGACTTGAAATCTTGTGACAAGTTATGGTATTCTATTATGCCATTATTAGTAGAAGACATAATCCCTTGCAGCTGTGGTAACTCATGATAACGCACAATATATACCCATCAAGATATCTCCTGACAGCAATGAAATTAACTCGTGTCACCCCTGTGTCTAACAGAATGTGGTTGCAGCTTCTTCTTAGTATGCTATTTCAGATACCAATGAATTGTTATATGAGGAAAATGCATTAGAAACAATTGCTTATATCAAAATTTTCACTGCCTTCACTGTACATTTGATGACCAGTGTTTCAAACAAGTTAAGCAGACATTATTGGTAAGCGATTGAAAGTAAAAGAATTAGTAGTTATTGCTTACTTTTCAGCTGTATGTTTTCTTGAACTTTGATATGAGCTGGAGAACTGCCCTGCACAGTTACTGTTACTCCCTATACATCCTAGTGAGGTTGCAACCCATTTCTGTGTCTCCTGGCTCAGAATCAGTGTGTAAGCTGAAGCCTAAAGCCATTGCAAAGTCTGCTGTTGTAAGGCGCTATTTTGAAATCACAGAATGATGAAAAAACTGTTACAATTTCATTTTATCTCTTAAATTAATACTTCTAGTACAGAATTACCTTTGTGTCTATGAAGCTTGGAGAATGTGGCTAGTTTCAAATTGCTGGGATGAAAATATATTTTACAGTATTTCAAAGCAGAGCAAAAAAGCAAATCAGATGCATTTCTGCAACACTTTCAGACTGTATTTTTAATGACGTTTTTTAAATAAGTGTTTTGAAATAACAATTAAATAAGCAAAAAGAAAAAAACCCAGTACTTATTGCCACACATATTCTCACTTTCTAACAGGTTTCCATAACCAAACGCTTCCCACATCACAATCATTATGTAAACACTCTGTAGTCCCAGCATGGTATGGTTTATTCCCAACTTAACTTCATGTACTGCTTCCTTCATGACTAGACCAGTTCTTTCATTTTTTATTTAAAAACAACAACAGCAGCTGAACTAAAAATTAGACTCATGGAATACCCTCAATTTAGCTCCTTTAATAAAATGGAAAACTTGAAAGCAGTATGGTCACAAGGGGAAGTGTTACTTAAAAGCTTGAGTTTGGCCATCAGCATTACAGAAATAAAAGACAGCTTTAAAATAGAGACTACTGGCTTTATCACTGGTCTGCATTGCTTCCCTTGTGGCTAAGCAGCTTTTAGCTTTAAACTTTTATTAAATAAAAATAACAAAATACTCTCCTTTTTTTTTGCCCTCATTTGGGCAGATCCTATTTTAGGAAACAAAAAGCAACAACTGCATAAAAGTAAACAGACTACTTACCACACAGAAGGTGTGATTCCCCTAATTTGCAAGTTAGAAAAGTAATAATTCTTCCTATAAATAAAATATATATTTATTCTGAGACTCATAAGCATTTGATAGTGTGAATTAGCCAAACTGGATTAAAAACAGCAGATTTTTTCCAGTTTGTAAAAATGAATTGTTTCACGGAAACAATGCATTTCCACATTTTCTATACAGTGGGACAATATAAATTGTAAATTTATAATAAGTAATTAGCGAAGATTTAAGAAATACTGCAGCTTTGCCCCATAAAGCATGCAGTTCTATCTTAACAAAAGTAAAGACTGGTTATTGACTCCAAAATTTTGGCTTTCAAAGAGGCATGCAACATTTTAATGACAGTCTACTGAGAGGCTAATGTCCTTTGCTGGACTTTGAAAGTGCAAGGACAAATGTTTTAAAGGCAGAGGTTACTAGGGGAAAGGTGTGTCAGTGAGAGTGTTTGGATTGCACAGCTTTGGCATTGCTGTGTGAATCTTGCCTTCTGAACCTTCAGGCACCTCTATCCCTCTAAGACATTGAACTTCTTAACGAATATATTGATTTAAAGTTTTTTTAGAGAAGCCAGCTGTAATTCAGCTGGAAAAGGGTAGGTGCCTGAACCTACAGCAAAAAATAAAATATCTTGGCTACACTGAAATTGTTGCCTCCCACTTGTTTGGGTTTTTTCCAGTCTGTTTGCAAGTCTCTACGCCTGGTCCTCCCTTCAGAGACTACCTGCTATTGTTCCTGCAGATGTTGTACTTAGGCTCTGGTGAAAAGATTGCGAAATCTGTAAATGAGATGTACACTGACAGCATTTTCATAATTTCAGTTAATTTTTAAAAATTTTATGTATTTTTCCATTAATGGCTGGCTCTTATCCTTCAGCTTTCACTACCCTTAAAAATGACCTTGTAGTATTACATATTTTCCTCTTTTCAGCTTCTCTCTTTGTACCGCCTGAGTCAGAAGTATTTCCAAGGCAGGTGTGAGTCTTAGTTGCATTTGTCAAGGAATGATGTTAATTGTGGGAACCATGAAGCCAATGAAAACGATAGTATACCTGGAATTGCAGGTGTCATCAAAGGAATGAATGAAAATCATAGAAGATACTTTATTAATAAAAACAAAATACACAAATAAAATTTTATATAGTACAACAAGGGCTGAGGATCAGTTTCTGCTCAGGAAAGAATAGAGAGTGGATCAGGTACAAAGGAAGGCTACTAGGATGATCAGGGGAAGAAGAGGAGATTCTTGTTCTGCCTAGGAAAATGAAGGCCGACTGTACAATGCCATGACATAAATACATCACAATTTTAAAACATCAAGCAGAAAAAGAGGTGCTGTTATAACTAGGTGTCAACATTGTTAACTGGCCCTGAAAAGCTTTGTCTGGAAATAGTAGGATGATTTCTAATGTTCACAGTTTCTGAAATGCACTTCTGATTAGAGGAGTAGTACCTAAACGCCAGTAGATTATTGGGATGATAGATCATGTCTGTTTGTGATAGCAGAGGCTTGATTTGATGAGCCAGATTGTCCCTTCCTGTCTAAAGTGGATGTAAGTTATTATAATTTAAAATTCTTAGAGAAATATAGATATGGGGTAGCATGCTCAAGGCACAAAGCAGATGACTCAGATCTGTTAAAATAGCTCACTTGGCCCACTCAACAAAAAGGTTGAATTAAGCTTTTTCAATACTTTTAAAACCTTAATTACATTGCTGAAGTCTTCAGTTCTCTGAAAAGTTGTAACTGATATGGCTACACTGTAGTCTTTGGCAAATTCTCCTGCTGATTGAAAGTTTCCCTTATTTATGTATGGATCATTTTTCTTAGGCTTGTTCATTATAAAGGGATAAAAGTATAATTGAGAAGGCACAGAATGTAGCATTGTTTTCATCATTCTACCAGTGCAATGGTGCAATAATTTTCTTTTGGAAACCCCAATATGGGCTTCAAGGATTTTTATATATATTTTTGAAGTAATTTTCTTTTCCCATATGACAACATTTCACTTTCAGAGTATATTTTTTTTTAATAGAATTAAATGGCGTGAAGCTGACAAAGTTTTGTAGCAGTAGAAGCAGTAGGAACTTCAAAGATGAAGAAGCAGCATCAAAACCACTGAAGAAGTTAGAGTTCTGATACTTGAAAAGACAATCTATCCTTGCAAAATATGTTTTAAGGTATATTGCTTAATAAGCATGTTCTGTGTCAGCTGCTTACTTCAGTGTTTTATTCTGAAAAAGTAAGGTATGTGAGTAGCTTGGGAAAATATTTTCCAGGGAATGAACCAGGCTGAGAGCTAAGCAAATTAATTGTAAGTTGATGATGCAAATTAGAGGAATATATTTTTTTCCCTGATTGCTAAATATGCTTAGTGAAAATCAAATTCATTAGTAAAGAATAAACACACATGTTATAATTAAACTGTATTTACCTTTAGCGTATGCCTGTTAGCTGAAAAAATCCACAACTGGTGGTTATAAACTTTCTGATGAAAGTGTCTCCTGCCAAAGCCCTGGTGTTCTGTTGAAGATTAAAGCAAGTAACTTGTGGTTTCTTTATTATAGCTGGCTCTGACAGAATGTATAAACTGACAGGAAATTTCCATTGAATACATGGTGTTTCAGGAGTCTGCTAGATGTGCAGATGTACAAACAGGAAGGTTCAGTGGAATTTTAGCTTGAACAGGAAATGGTGGAATATAAAGTTCTAAGGAGACGGCTTTGGGGATGTCCTGATTCCCTCAAAGTCTATAGAAGGAGGTAAGAGTACCTGACTACCTACATCAGGCTTGGCACAAAGAGGTATTTTCTTCTTTCCTCCCTCCCACAGAAAACAAAATGTAAACATGTACCTGTCAGAGCAATTTCTAAACAGGCACTAAATGAGCTAACTCTGGAACTGGAAGCAATAAAGCTGCTTCAGACTGAGGTTACGCCTGAGCTAAGCCCAGGTGCAGTGCCATGCTTCAGAGGCTACACTGCTCCAAGTAATTGTAAACTTACCTGCTCAGGGATGTCTAACATATTGCTTCATTGTAATATTTATACATAACTCAAATGAATCATCAAAAACCCAGACAATATCAAAACTGAAGTTCTTTGAGTTATTTCATATGATCACCTGTGGTATGTGCATTGCAGTAGCATTCTTAATTGCCCAGCAACTGTGTATTATTTCTGTGGGATCACTGCCTCATTCACTGAACACACTTGGTGTCAAGTCTAAGCTGCACAGAGAATTGCCATGATATAGAGCATTGTGTATTTTACTCTGTAATGTCTGAATGATGTCTTGTAAAACAGAATGATGTCTACTGCTTCTTGCACTGAAATAGGTATATAATGTGCAGTAAATGTATTAAGGATCAGCTGCAAGGTAAAGATGACTTTCATGGACATCTGACTTTCATCCCTTTCTTTGAGAGGATCTTTATGAATGACTTGCTGGAAGATCCTCAGAATGTCTCCATTTCAATTACTTGTTAGTAAAATGCAGGGTCATAATACTTCTTGGTTAAACAAGGGTTTTCTTAATAGGTAGTGTATAAAGATTTATGAAGCAAACTAAAATCTAACAGAGCATCAAATGAAAATCTAAGAAAGATAGTAAAATCCTTATTCATTGCAGAGCTTGGCCAGCATGAAGTACAGGAGCCGCAGTTTTGAACAATCAACATAAAAATGTAGTGCTGAATACTTTTTTCTTTCAACTTTGAAGGCAAACCTAGTATATGTTCCCAAAAGACTGGAATACAATCATCTGACAAACTACTCTGTGCCATACCATGACTTTTGAGTGCTTTGCTTGCAGATCTCTCATGTTCTTCTGTAGCTTTCCATACTTTGACTCTTCCATATGTTAATGTATTGGAAGGTAAAAGTCTCTTTTTGATAACCTATCCTTAAATAAGCTCTCTAGAAAAAGAACTGGAACATTGGAAGTGTTCAAAAACAATGTGGACCAGGGCATGGCTTAATAGTGAACATGGTGGTGGTGCCAGGTGGATGGTTGGATTTGGTAATTTCAAAGGTCTTTTCCAACATCAGTGACTTTATGATTTTATGAAGTGAAAATCAAATAGTTAAGGTGACTAGGCTCTTTTATTGGGGACGTGCAAGGCAAGTTACTTTGCAGGCCTCTCACTATCTTTCTAAATGGCTTGGGAAAGACTTGCTTCTTTGTGTCCCTGTGACTGTTCTCACCTTGTATATTTTGGGTGTATTTACAGTATCAGTGTGTATGTAGAGTTGGGTTTATATAAATTTGAATAGTGTATAGCACACTGAAGGTTCAGTTTTATCTGGCTTATGTAGTCATTAACAAGTACAAGCAAACACACTAATTAACTAAATCAGGTAACAAAATGTGTAAGAGAGTATCAACTAGAAGCATGTAACACTTAATTGGATAAATACATTAACCCAAATAAAATATTTTTGCATATACTGAGGTCAACAAAGCATCAGAACTGATTCATATTTTTCATGCTAGAAAAGCTTCTCTCTTCTGACCAGTAGAAATCATTTCAACTTCTTCCACAAGATTTCAGAACCTGAAACTTCTCTCCTAGCTGAATTTGCTACTTTCCTGAGATTTTCCAGGACTACTTTACAGTCAAACATGTGAAAACCATAAACATTAATCTGAAAGTCACTTTAAAAAAATGTGTTGCTTAGTCATTCCAGCATTATCAATGATAAAATAGGAAACGTTATCTCATTCCACAGCAGTAGAGTTGTTTTGTGGCTGGTTGCTGGTAGTAAAATTACTTTCAGATGCCACAGTAGACATTAGACATTGATTAGCATTATTAAGTTTGTGTATACTATGTTCTGATTATCGTAAAAACATAATGCTTATTAAAACAAAATAATCCTTTAGACTTAGCACACTCAAGTAGATTCAAAAGAATATATCTGTTCATGTATATATGCTATTACAACTTTATATCTTGCAATTTTCATGGGAAATCCCTTTCTACAGCATGTGAAAGAAAACAAAATGTAATTTATATATGGTTCTGTGGTAGTTTTGGCTTTAGTTTCAGCTAAGCCTCAATTCAGCAGGCTCAAAGGATGTGACATAGATTAGAAGGGACAAGCATCACCGGACTTAAGCAACCAAAGAGGTATTTCATATCATCTGACATCATCAAGAACCATCAAGAAGTATAAAAAGAGAGAGAGGTGGAGTTTCTATCTCTTTTGCTCTTCGCCTTGGACCTGTGATGACGCACTGTCCTGCCTCTCCCGAGATTAGGCCTTGCAACCATCCCCACTTTGTTATCTAGGGAGGTGAACATTTTTCTTGTTAATTTTTCTTCTGTCTTGCTGGGATTTTTCTCTGAAAGAGTTTTTGGGAGGTTTTCTAGGGTTTGGGTGGTTGGAGTCTGTATTATTAGGTTGGGTGACTTGGGGAAGGTGTTACTTCTTTTCACATTTATATATATGTGTGTTATATCGTATTCTGTTTAAAATTTTCTTTTCTTCTGTGTAAATATAAAAAACCTTGCCATTTCAAAGTCCCATTCCTAGGGGTTTTTTTCCCTCCCTCCGTTTCCCCTGGGTGGGAGGAGAGGGCGCCACTCTGACAGGTAATTGGGCACTTTGCATTTTGCCAAGCTAAACCAAAACAGGTTCCATGCCCTCTTGCCAGTGTATATAGCTAAACAACTCTATTAATTGAAAGACCTTCATGCTGGCTAAATTGTCTTCTGCATTTGTGGAAACCAAATGATATTGTATAAAAAGAATGTGACCAGCAAGACTAATGAAGCGATCATCCCCCTGTCCTTGGCAATGGTGAGGCTGCACCTCAAATGCTTTGTTCAGTTATGGGCCCCTCACTACAAGAAGGACATTTATGTTCTGGAGCATGTCCAGAGAAGGGCAACAAATGTGGTGAAGGATCTGGAGCACAAGTCTTATAAGGAGTAGCTGAAGCATCTGGGGTTGTTTAGCCTGGAGAAAAGGAGACTCAGAGGGACCTTATCACTCTCTACAATGGCCTGAAAGGAGGGTGTAGCAAGGTGGACATCAATCTCTTCTCCTAAGCAACAAATGATAAGACAAAAAGAACTGGCCTCAAGCTGTGCTGGGGTATTAGACTGAATACTGGGAAAAAACTCTTCATAGAAAGGGGTTGTCAGGCATAGGAACAGGTTGCCTATGGAAGTGATGAAGTGATCATCCCTGGAAGCACTTTAAGAGATGTGTAAATATGGCACTTAGGGACATGGGTTAGTGGTGGACTTGAAGTGTTAAGCTAACAGTTGAACTCCATGATCTTAAAGGTCTTTTCCACCCTAAGTGGTTCTATGATTCCATAACCTTAATAGAGAAAAATGGCTCTTAGAACCCAGGTTAACTTTGTCTTGCCTTAATTGCAGTGCAGCATGTAGTGTTTATATACTTCAAGTCTCATAATAAAGATGAGGGGCATGGAACTCAGCTCACAGGTAAATAATTTGAGTTCAGAACATTTTTCATGGCTTTTAGTTAAGATAATACTTTTTCCCTTCTAACCCTATCCCCTAACAATTAGAGTTTGATTTAAATAGTCTTATGAACAGTGGTACTTTAATTTTGAATGTTTGAGAAAGCTCTTCTTATAATTTCATTCAGTTCAGGTTTTTTGTAGTTAGTACCTACAACCAGCAATAAAGTTTTAGGTTCAGCAGCTACAGGCCACTTCTGAACTCTTAAGCCTCTTGGAAGTTTTATCTAGCAGCAACAGCAGCAATGAGTGATGCTGCGGCATTTCACTGCTGGGTTTACTTCAGTCATCCTTACAAATTTTCATTTCTCTTTGCTTCGTTATGGAAGACAAATTATGGAACAGTTTTCTATTTGGAAAAAGGTGGAGGGGTATTGTTTATAAAATGGAGAAATTGTCCCTGAGAGTAACAAATAGACAATAATACACCTGGCACATGTGGTACTCGTAAGGATAAAAGGTGTTGGTGGAAGAAATTGTATTATTTGGAAAGGAAATACATAGTAGATGGGGTTTTCATATTTCATAGCATCATAGTGTCATAGAGCTGTTGGGGCTGGAAGAGAAGTTTAAAAGTCATCTAGTTCTACTTCCTTGCAATGCACTGGGACATTTTCAACTAGCTCAGATTTTTCAGCGCACCGTCCAGCCTGGTCTTGAAGGTTCTTAAGGATGGAGTATCCACCACCTCTCTGGACAACCTGTTCCAGTGTTCTACCACCCTTATTGTCAGATTCTTCTGCCTTATATCTAGTCTAAATCTACCCTCTTTTATTTTAAAATATTGCCCCTCATCCAATCACAACAGGCCATGGTAAAAGGTCTGTCCTCATCTTTCTTGTATGCCTACAGGCATTGAAAGGCCACAATGTTGTCTTTCTAAAGTCCTTCTCCAAGCTGAACTCTCTCAGTCTTTCATCATAGGAAATGAGATAAATACCTTCTTGGCTTGTGTATTTTGTTTATATGTTTTAAGGTCTCAGTGCTGTTTTCTGTATGTCCGGTTCAAAATAGAGTCTCAAAATAAGAAGACGGCCATTCAATCCATTAAGACATTCTCATAATATTTTGGTCCTGAATACATGTTTAAGCTGAGAAGATAGTAACATTTGCTATGCCACATAAAAGTGGATTTAAAATGCAAAAAAAAATAGTTCTTTCCCTTTAGATCTTTCACACCTTCTTAGCACATGGTAAATATTATATAAAATGGTGGAGGGTCAGACTACTTCTCTTCTGAGTGCATAAGAGGATGGATGGATTTAATTCCCTTTGGATATCTGACCTTAATAAATTCTCCTACCCAGGGTTAGCCACTTACCCCTCTAGTCTGTTCTCTGCAGCTCTGACTCTGATCTTCCATTTCAGAGGATATTTGGTGACAGGAGAGCAAAAAGCTGCCCATTTCATTGCTGCTCATTGCTAGAGAGTTAGACAATCAGCTTACAGCAACTGCACTCCCCATTTTATGAATTCCCACCAATTCCAGAACTTTCTCAGTAAAGTTATAAGCCACCCATTCCTCCTTTTCTCCAATAGCCGCATTTCCAAGCAATGTGTTGTAGTGCTCATGCCCAGACCTGGGCATGAATTCTTATTCCTAAACTGATCCTGCTACAACCCCAGGAACCAACTCTGTGCCTGCAGTGATTGGCTTAACACCCCACAGATAATAAGGTCTTCAAATTCTGTTTCCAGGAATTGTTCTTCACTGCATTATTTTGATTATCAAATACTGCTGTATCTGTACATATGTATCAGGGTACGTATGTCACAAGTTACATACCAATATGTATCAACATTTCTTCAACCAAGCAAAAACTTGCACATTTTTTCTTCTTTAGCTCCTGCTTCATTACTTGTGATTCATCATTTCCAGTGTTTTGTTCTGATAAATCTTCAACACAGTTTCATTTCTCTGCTATTATGCAGTGTCAACTAGCTCACAAAACCAGAAGAATAGTTATTAAAATGTTCACGCTTCACAAATAATATTTTGACTGAGGATAGATATAAAAGTCCAGTAGGAAAAATATTCTGACATGATTTGTAACATGCTATCTTTCAAATGGAAAAAAATATGAAAATATAATTGAAATAACCTAGTCCTGATGCAATCCACTTTCCATTTTCAAATAAATGAAGGAAGAACACAGTATGCATTTTTCTGTGAATCTCAGGGCTTAGATCTACACAGTATTTCTATTGAGGCAGACAATTAAGCAACTTTTCACAAAAGAAAAATAGACATTGATTGTGATTGTTCTGATAGTGTTGAAGAATTTGATGAATTTAATTTTAATACCTAATTATGAGATGAATTTGTCTATGCATATTTGCGGAACTTGGTCCATTATGCTTAATGGAATGAGAAGATGCAGATAGAACTGTGAAAAACAAATCTTCTTGTTAAAATGAAACTATTAGCTTAGTACAGGATGCAGAAAATGTACTGAAGAGATGAGAAATCCCTCTTGTTAAATTTTTGTGACCTTTGTCTTGGTTGAAAAGCGGAATGTTTAGCTGTCCCTCTCCTGCAGTGTGTTGACCAGATTTTTCTCAACAGATTTCTTTAGGCAGGGAAGCTATTTTGTGTAATATAAGATTAACAAAATGTCATCTGAATGAAACATTGATAGACTTGTGCATGAAATACAGTAAACCTTGCCTTTTCTATGTATTCATTCACACTAATATAAAAAGTGAGACATGATAGACCTGCATGTCTAGAATATATATGTATGCATGGACACATATGTCTGAAAATAAAATATACACAGGAATACATTATATAGGTGACTTTCATCTCCCTGCAAGGTTAAGCTAACTGATTAAATCAAACTACACTCTTCTAGTTTCATCCATCACTACCAGCTGGTAGCAGAAACAGCATGCAACTTCTGAAATACATTTTTTTGTTTTGTTTTATGATGTGTGAGGCAGAAAGAAAGAAAGAAGCTTTAATTTAATCTGCTGGATTGACTTTGCAGAGATGATAGTAAAAGAAAATGTTCAGCTAAGTAACCTGAACAAACATGGCATGGAAATAAAAAAGGAGTTTATAAATACAATACTTAAACCTCATTTCTACCAACCCCTTTTATACGGATACTTGAATAAGCCATCTCTCATTACAGGTGAACAAGCCATCTCTTATTAAAGGAAAATTTACCATAGGCAGACTGGTGCTTTTTCTGTAGTTGGGGTTTTCATGGAGTGGTGGTGGGGGGGTTGTGTTGTTCTTTTGTTGTTTTAGGTTTTTTTCTTTTCTGTTCTTTTTTCTTTTAGTTATTAACTTTTGGGAAGATCCCTTTGATGTACATGCTCATATTACTTAGTGAATTTTTCATTTGGTTACAAGTAAAAATAGAAGACCCAGAGCGGCTATAATGTGTTTTGGTCTATACTGAATCTAGCCTTTCAAGGCAGTTATTGCTTTGCATTTATTTCTTACAGTGATACATATTTATTTAATGAAACTGTCTTAGCAATAATGCAGGTTCTGCGGAACAATTTTCTAGTTTAAAAGCTTTTTAAATTGGAAGTGAAATCAGAAGGGTTTGATTTTTTTAATGACTTTTCCATGTAGAAGGGTTTGGCTTCAATGTCAATAAAATCTGAAGTAAAAGGAAATTTACGGTATATTATAGCAATAGAAACAGCATGTGTTTCTTTGAGACCTCAGTCTCACCTCT
Organism: Myrmophylax atrothorax; assembly: GCA_026770055.1. Classification (NCBI taxonomy): domain Eukaryota; kingdom Metazoa; phylum Chordata; class Aves; order Passeriformes; family Thamnophilidae; genus Myrmophylax; species Myrmophylax atrothorax. The sequence goes on from JAOXXN010000395.1 coordinate 122,059,316, forward strand.
TCCCCACCCGAATAAATGCAGGCCAAATTGGAGTAGTGAATTAAGATATGCTGAATGCTTTCTCACTTAAGCACTCAGGTACCTGCAAACAAGCATATCTTCCAAAATAAAAGGTAAAAATGCTTTTGATATTGTAACAATAACTATTTTAATAAAACACAGAATCACAGAATGGGTAGGATTGGAAGGTACCACAGTGGATACAGCTTCTCTGCTACAGCAGCATCCTCCCAGGGCACATGGCACAGGATTGCATCTACATGGTTCTTGAATATCTCCAGTGAGGGAGACTCCACAGCCTTTCTGGGAAATCTGTTCCAGTGCATAGTCATCTACAGAGTGAAAAAATTCTTCCTCATATTCAGCTGGAACTTCCTGTGCATCAGTTCCACCCATTGCCTCTTGGCACTACTAAGAGTCTGGCTCCATCCTCTTGACTCCATAACTTCAGATATTCATAGACATTGATGAGGTCCCCTCTCAGTTGTTTCTACTTGAGGTTGAACAGGCCCAGCTCCCTCAGCCTTTCTTGGTAAGAGAGATGTTCCAGTTCCCAAGTCATATCCATAGCCCTCCACTGGAACTTCTCCATGAGTTCCTTTTTTTCTTGAACTAGAGAGCCCAGAACTGGGCACAGTACTCCAAGTGAGTCCACACCAGTGCTGAGCAGAAGGACAGGATCACCTCCCTCACCTTGCTGGCACTGCTTTTCCTAATGTACCCCAGGGTACCATTGGCCTTCTTGGCCACAAGGACACACTGCTGGCTCATGGACAACTTGTTGTCCACCAGGTCTCCCAGTTTCTCCTCCACAGAGCTGCTTTCCATCCTGTAATGGTGCACGAGGTTGTTCTACCCCAGGGGCAGGACTTTCATTTGACTTTGTTGAATTTCAGATGGTTCTTCTCATCCATCTCTCCAACCTGCCGAGGTCCTTCTGAAGGGCTACACAGCACTTTTGTCTATTGGCCACTCCTTCCAGCTCTTTGTGTCATAAATGAACCTCCTGAGGAGTCACTTCAAATAAGATCCCTAAAGAGGCTAAAGATAGCTGTCCTGGATAGAGTGTTACTGTGACTTTCAATATTCTAGCAATCTCAACAGTTTCTTTATGAAGAGACTCATTCCATAACACTTATCATTCATCCATCCTGGAAAGGACAGTAGTAACTAAGGTAGTTAGAAAGCTTCAAATGTATTTTATAGATACTGCAAATGTAACTTTGGACAGGTCATAGTTTTCAACTCTATGTAAAGGAAGAGTTAAGGTAGATTTCACCACTTCTGTTTTATTTCCCATTTCAAATCTGAGTGCAGGGTAGCATGTGAAGTGCCCACTGTGTAACTTTAGCAGTTTCCTTTACAACAGCAAATGGGGTATTTTTTGTTGTTGTTTGTGAATAATAGTTTTGTTTGCTACTTTGGGAGAATTATGTAACCTAGATTTCTGCAAGACCATGCTGAGACTTCAGGAAACGTTCATTCAAGTTTATACAAGTTCCTCTGCCAAAAACATATGACAGGAAAAAATTTTCCTTCAATGTCAGCTTTATAAACTTGTTACTTATTGCACTCTTCAAATTGTCAACTATTATCCTTGCCAAGCTATTCTAACCTAGCACTGACAAAATGTTTTAGTAAGGAACAGCATCAGGTTTTTACATTTTAAGAGAAGTTGATTTTGCCTATGAAATCACCTAGGGTAGCATTGAAATAGATTCTTAAATGGATATAGCAGAGAGAGAGGCACTGGTGTTGTGCTAAAGCTCCTGTGTTAACCTTATTAGTGGAAGTTAAATATGGGACAATTGAGCAATGACTGTTACATATAAGAACAGATGGCTGGTGGATGACTTCCTTCTGTGTACTGAAAAATTCCAATTAAGGCAAAATTAAATGAATTAGGACTATCATAAAACTACTATTCCACATTTTACTATGGATTATGCCCTCCTTAGCAGGGAAAATTGCATTAATTGCTTCAAGAAAGGAATCATTCTGTGCCTGCAAAGGACTTGGTGGTGAACTCTTCCACTTCCTGCCATTGCATGGTTATGCATAATGTGACCATATGGAATTCACGAATTCTAAGTAGGAAAAGAATGCAGCAAGTATTTTGCTCCAAAACCAAAGCACTCTGTCATTTAAGTAACTAGATAATCTTCACAATCTATATCATAGTATAAAAAGTTTTTAACCATGCTGGGTACCCACTAGAAAGATATGCATCAGAAGACCTGACATTACATTCATTAGAGGACATTATTATTCTTGGTGCATTGCATAGCCTTTAAAAATGTTCTTATGCAAAAATGTCCCATAAGCAGCACAAAATTTGATTGTACTAATAAGCTTTCTCTACATCTAAAAGATTGTGATTTTGGCTGCACAGAGGGTCAAAAGTGAAGGAGAAGCTACTGTATATTGTTTTCAGAGAGTTTATCTCAATTGAAAGCATTTTGGTGTATCCTGGAACAGGATATTTTGACCTTCACTTGAATGAGGTTTAATTTTTTCTAGTGGTTGAGACACTGAATCAATTCTTGCTGTTTTCCAGGTTTCTGTGACCCATACTTGTCCAAGTTCCTTTGGTCTAGTTGTGCTATGGTAAAATAGGGTACAATGCAAACAATATAATTATTTTGTCACCAAAGAGTGGATTTACACCTTTTTATTTTGTGTTTCATGTCCAAATTCATTTCACATCTGTTCTATTCAGGTGTGAGTCCCTGCCCAGGTAAAGGCTTGAGGTAAACTCTAAATTCTAAACTTAGAGTTGTTTTAACTTTTGCAGACTTTTTGTTGGATCTGGCATGCACAGGTTGGGGATCTGGTACTCAGCGTGAATGATGCACACTGTCCTCCTGCACAGCAACAGTACATTGTCTTGCTAGTACTTGGTATAGTTACAGTTGCAAAGAGTTCTTGAGGCTCCTTACTTCAGCCCTGATGTCTCAAGTAGTAAGGGCTTTTGTGGCATGTGGCAGCCCAGCCCCAGATTGTCCTTGCCTTGTAATAGTGTGTTATACCTTATGTGGACTGGACTCATCCCGTAGACTCATGGTTCCCTGCTGGAACACCATGACTGTGGACAGCTAATCTTTGGTGTCTGTGTTGGAACTAATCTCTCAGCTTCCCTGTGTCATCAGTGGAGAGAAACATGGACTTTTAGGGAATGATTTGGTGAATCACACTGCAGAAATGCATGTCCTCTCTAGAAACTACACAGGCAAATGAGATAAATGAGTTGTGCACATCTACAGGTTAGCTGTAAGTGGTCCAGTGAATCCCACTCAGGCATGCTAAAGATTGAATATATAAATGCTTCATGAATATTTCCTCTTTTAGTGTTTCATAGCAGCATGAATTGTCTGGCAGCATATATCAACTATGAGGACAGTATAGAAGAAAGCACATGAGCCTGCAATTGAACCCTGAGTTTTGTTAGTTATGATCTATCTACAGAGTAAGTTTGTAACAATGACAGTGGCATCCCTACAGATATGTGCAAATAACGTCAGAGAAATCAAAACAGATCTAGGCAAATTTCTTAGACTGGACCTCATGAGAAAATATGTTATCAGTTATACAAGAAGACTAATAATTATATGGCATCTGACACTCTGTACTGTGAAGATTTCTATTAAGCCACAAAGTAACTTAGAATCTTAAATACAAAGATATTTTACTGTAATATTTTCTGGACCATGCAGCTAATTAAATTGTGGCAATTTTCCATACTAGATGCTTATTACAGCATTAATTCTCTATATTCATCACTGTAGCAGGAGTTCTGGAGACCCCAAAGGAGACAGAGTGATATGCCTCCTTAGTATTGAAACGTACTGCTAAGTTGTTGCAGCAGCAGGAGATTGTAAGATCAAGAGGCTTAATAGCTTTGGTACAAGAGGCAGTGCTACATTAAATGCAGTAAAATGCAAGAACTTACTGTAGGTTCATAGCACTGCAAGCCCCCCACCTATACACAAAGGATCTGACAAAATTGCAAGTATGAAGAATTCATAAGTTAAGCAAGTTTAAGAGTTTTACTATATGTCACTTCAGGCAGTGGTTTTATTTGAAAATTGTTGTTTGCATACCAAAATATACCCTCACAATACTGTGAGTTAGTCATAGATGAGGCTATTTCATAGCATGAGAAGCAAAGCAAAAACTGCAAACATATTTGTGATGGACATTTTTCAACTTAAGTGTTAACTATTTTTCTTTTACTGATGTGTTAACTGTTTCAAAAAAGTTATGCTGTGTGTTATCTTATTGTTTTATAATGCATCTTCATACTTTTACTTTGTTCTTCTCATCCTTATTTATGTGGTAAATATGAAGATTAAAACAAAGAATTAAATATTTTTGTTTTCATAAATAAAATTATTAGAATATTTTGCTCTTTTTATTTTTTTTTCATATGTTATTATATCAGGAGCTCCATTTTCATTTTTCCTGAAAAAATATTGCTATAGAAAGTAATGTAAAGGCTTTAAAAATATTTCTTGCAAACCTGAAACTTAACATTAAAGCTAAAGATAAGAAAATTTCCACTTAGATATTACACAAGACCATAATAACCTCCTCATCCTTTTACTTACCCATGTAAGTGACCATAGGCACTGTCACAATCTGACATGTTAACTCAGGTTCTTTGCTGTAATAGCATCCTTCTTCACAGCACAGACCTGTTTTACTGGAACAGGTCTCCATGAATAGGAGTTTAAAAGAAAAAGGACTTGCCTTTAGTTTGGCCCTGCTCTGAGTCTTTTCGCTGCCTGTGGCTGACCCACTGTACAAACTGCCCCATGTCTTTTGCTGCGGAAGTTTTCTGAGCAGTATCAGCAGTTCTCCATGCCACCCAGTCTGTCTCCTACCTTTTAAGATTTAAGTTTGCACCATCCTTCTCTTATAGGCACTACCTGAAGAAGACCTTGACAGCCATGGCTTCTTCCCAAGCTGTTTTTCTCTGGATCATTGTTCAGGTATGTTTGAAGGAAATTCTGGGTCTTGAAAGAAATACTAATTCATATCTGGATGGTCAGATCCATCATATCTTGTGATAGCTCTGGTTATGGAGGTGGATAGTGAGAAATACGCAGAAAGGCCTTTGCCAGTTCTTAGAAACTACAGGCACAATGGATCTTTCAAAGAAATTATATCCCTTTCCAATTTCACATATCTTGTTCATTTGTCAAGATATACTTGACCAATTCTTCCCATCTTCTAATTTACCTTGAGAGGTTTGCAATTATTTTGAGGTATTAATAGCTGAGAGACCATTTCAGAACATAAGAATTGTGTTCTGAATCCCATTTAATAGTGTAGACATCGCTTCTAGTATTTTATTCATGGTTGTGGTGTCACAGAGGTAGTCAAGGTTGCAGTGCTTTAGTTTCCCTAAGGAGATCCAATCCACAACTGACAATGTCCTATCTGAGGGTAAAAAAATCTATTCAGTGATGAAGTGCTGCAGTCATTAAAGTGCAACATTGCAATCAATGTAAATCTTTCATTGGACCAACAAAAGAAGGCAAAAGTATGATCAGTGCCCTGTGAGGCCTAATTTCCTTCAGCTTTTCTTCCTTTTCATACTAATTAAAGGCAAAAAACTCATGTACCGAAAAAAACTTCTTGTTCAGGGTCATTGTCTACCTGTTCATCAGCACTGAGACAGATCACCATGGAAGGTCCATTGAAAAGGCACAAAGTCATATTCCCTTTCGTTCCATATCAGCATCTTTTTCCTGCTCTAAATCTTTTCATGAATAAGTTGCCATGCTTCCACATGGAATAGAACTTTGACAAGTGGTGAATAGATACAATTATCACATAGTACACTACTCAAAATTTTATTAGAACCTCCAAACCTTTCTGGGGTTTCTTTGGCTGTACTTTGTACAAAATCTTGGTGTAAATCACGAATATGAATTTCTGTTAATCGTTTCATGATATTTTAAAGAAAAAAAAAAGGAAACCAAAACCCTACATAGACTCAAGATGTAAAAAGCTTTGAGGACATAATCAACAATCTGGACAATGAATAATCACAGAATCACAGAATGGCTAAGGTCCAACTTCCCTGCTCAAGCAGGGTCATCCTAGAGCAGATTGCACAGTATTGTGTCCAGATGATTCTTGAATATCTCCAGTGAGGGATTCCATAACCTCTCTGGGCAATCTTTTCCACTGCATGGTCATCCACACAGTGAAGAAGTTCTTCCTCAGCTGGAACTTCCTGTGCACTGGTTTCTGCCCATGGCCTCTTGTCCTATAGCTTGGCATCACTGAGAAGATCCTGGATCCATCCTCTTGACTCCATTGCTTCAGATACTCATAGACATTGATGAGGTTCTCTCTCAGTCATTTCTACTTGAGGCTGAACAGGCCCAGCTTCCTCAGTCTTTCTTGGTAAGAGAGATGTTCCAGTACCCCAGTCATCTTTGTTGCTCTCTGCTGGACCTGTTCCAGGAGCTCTGTGTCTCTCTTGTACTGAGATGCCCAGAACTGGACACAGCACTCCAGGTGAGGACTCACTAGCACTGAGTAGAGGGGCAAGATCACCTCCCTCACCTTGCTGGCACTGCTCTTCCTAATGTACCCCAGGGTACCACTGGCTTTCTTGGCCACAAGGACACACTGCTTGTTGTCCACCAGGACTTCTGGCATTTCTCCACAGAGCTGTATTCCAGCAGATCAGCCCTCAGCCCACACTGGTGCATGGGGTTGTTGTATTCCAGGTGCAGGACCCTACATTTTCCTTTGCTGAATTTCTCTGCCCATCTCTCCAACCTGTCGAGGTCCTTCTGAAGGTCTGCACAGCACTTTGGTCTATTGGTCCTCCTAACTCTTAGTCATCAACCAGGCTCCTGAAAAGGCACTCTAGCCTTTCATCCAAGACATTCATGAATAAGTTAAACAATACTGGGCTCACTGTTGAATCTTGGGGGACACTACTAGTCACAAGTGTCCAGCTAGACCTTGTGCCACTGATCTGCCTCTGGGATCTGCCATTCAGACAGTTCTCAATCCACCTCACTGTTCACCCATCCACTCCACAAGTTCTCAGTTTGCACATGAGGATGTTGTGCAAGGCAGTGTTGAAAGCCTTGTTGAAATCAAGGGAGACAATATGTACCACTCTCCCCTCAACCATTGAGTTATCTGTTTCATCATAGAAGGCAATCAGTTTGGTCAAGCATTGTTTACCATGAGTGAATCCATGATGACTACATCTGGTCACCTTCTTCTTCATATGGCTAGAGATGGTCTTGAAAATGAAGTGCTCCATCTCGTTTCCGGGGGTTGAGGTGAGACTGACCTACAGTTCCCCTTCTCACTTTTTTTGAAGACTGGGATGATGTCTGCATTTTTACGGTTAAGCACCTCTCCTGATTGCCACAACCTTGTAAAGATAATGGTGAACAGCCTTGCTATCGTGTCGGCCAGCTCTCTCAGCACTTCTGGTTGCAACCCCTCAGGGCCCATAGACTTGCAGATGCCAAGTTTGGCTAGGTGCTCTCTAACGCAATCTTCCTTGACCACGGGGAAATCTTTCTTTGAAAATATCTTCTGTATTAATTAATTCACTTCAGAAGAAGACTGATTCATATATTTTAGCCTGAAAGATGTTTTACATAGGTCTTCTCTTTTAAAAAACATATTCAGCATAAGTCAGCATCCATTCTTTTCCAAGATTCTATTATTCATTATTACACTGGAAATCTTGATCTCAGCTCTTGCTTTCTTATCTGTTTAGTGGACATACTTCTCCAGAAAGATCTTAAATACTCTGAAAGTTAATGGATGATTGATCTGCTCTCAACTGCATTATCTAGCACAATATTTTTGTTGTCTTCAAGCTTGGTGGGAGTGCACTCAGTTCTTTCTGTCATGACAATGGCACAGAGAGGAGTGAAAGGATAGATTGCTTTGGTTCTGTAGGGTTCCCAGACTCCAGTTAGGGCATGATCCTTTAATTTTAAATGACGGAGCCAAATCACCCCACTAGTTCTATAACTGATCCAGAGTATTACATCCTAATATGATTACATGCAAAAATAATGTGAGATGGGATATTGAATGTCTTGTGAAAACTAAAGCAAAAGATAACAATTGCCCTTCAGCCACAAATTCATGAGTCAATGTTTTATGTTTGTATTGGGGTCATCATATGAAGGCAATAGCAGATGATAACATCAGCATATTCTGTATTGAAATGCAAGAGAGAATGAAAACTCATCCACATTGCAAGGACATGGTCAGCCTATAGACAGACTACATGGAAACACTCACGGCTTAACTGCCCATAGCCCAAAATATATTAAATTCAGATATTTTAAGAAAGTAAGAGTATGTGATGATGTCTTAAAAGATGCATGCCAAGAGTGATTATTTTTTTCCAAAGAAATGAAAAAGAAACATGTGTCTTCCTGATTTTCTGCCAGAGCAATTGATAAATTCCAGTTTCAAGTTCCTTCTATGTCTGAAGTCAACCAGTAATGGAGAGGCTGGCAAGTGGCACCCCTGAATCCTGACTCCACAATGGATGGCACAGTTATGGTTAAAATCTTGAGGGCCTTTCAGTGTGAGATACAGTAACCACGTCACTATTTCTAGACTTTCTTGGGTCAGATACATCACCTACCCATTTTCTCCACTTCTTCCTGTGAAAGGTGAAGGTATCAAATATGGGCTATATACTTTTTGACATTCTAACATTACAAAAAATTCAACCAAATGGATTATATTTTCCAGCAAGTGAGAAAATAAATTGTTTTCTCTATTTAATCTCTTACACTTTTTATAGCCATAGTTTTACTACAAGGAAAAGCTAAGAGAATAGGAATTATTTAGTCTGGAGAAGAGAACGTTTTCCAGTACTTGAAGGGAGCCTACAGGATAGAGGGACTTTTTACAAGAGCGTATGGTGATAGGACAGAGGTTTAAACTGAAAGACAGTAAGTTTACATTAGATATTAGGAAGAAATATTTTACTGTGATAGTGGTGAAGCACTGAAACAGGTTTCCCAGAGAAGTTGTGGATGCCCCATCCCTGGCAGCTGGATGGAGCTCTGAGCAACTTGGTCTGTTGGAAGGTATCCCTGCCTACAGCAGAGGTTTCAGAACTAGATAATTTTTAAGGTCTGTTCCAACCCAGGCCATTCTATGATTCTATGATTCTATCAGTTCTATTTAAAAGCTACTTAGTCTTCTGCCTCAGAGTAAGCAGATTTTCTTCATTTGGTTGATGAAATTATTTTGGTCATTATCTACATCAGAAATGTTAAACATAAATGGACTAAATACCTGGTGATCAAGACTTTTGGAACAGAAATGCATTGATTTCTCTGTCTTTCAGATTCATCAGTTGTATTGACAGCTTGAAGAATAAAAGGGAGCATTTATTTTGTATAGCTGAGTCTGTTTACATTCCAACTTTGGGAAGCATGTAGTTCATCTAAAGTAGTATCAGAGTTTAGCTTGAATCCAGAGACTAATTTGCTTTGAAATGCCTCAATCCCATGTGCTCAAATCTGAAACAAGATTCTATACCTTAAATTTCAGTACATAGCATTTTTGTATATGGACTAAAGGAGACCATTGGCAGTTCATCATCCTATGTCTGCAGTGAAGTTGTATGACTAGGGATCTAAACTTAGAGTACTTATTGAATAACCAGCTCTATAAGGTTGTCTTGGAAAAATTACTGAGAGTAAATGTCTTGCTTCAATATGAGAACACTTTACCTAAGAAATCGAGGATCCAACAAACAAACATCTTCATACTTGATTCTTTCAAGCTGTCATATGAAACTCAGTTCATACTTAATGTTTCTGAAGACTCATGGTTTGAAATGCCAGGGGTATACAGACAATGAAAGGTATGAATATTCAAATGGCAAAGGGTAGATTGTCCCTCTGCCTTTATTCATCAGTCAGTGATCCTCTTCTAAGCAGATGCTATTTGGTAAGAAGCATTGCTTGGAGTCGTGTGGAGTTGGAAGGAATAAATAAGTTAGTGCTTTAAGGGACAAAAAGATTTACTTGTAACTTGTTTGCCTAAACCTTCACTCACAAGCTATTCTTTCTCCCTTCTAATTTCTGAAAGTTTCTAAGTATTTAGGACCTGGCAAGAAAGAAAGATTTGCATTGTAAGAGTGTGCATTCAGAAGAAGTTTGGCTGACGCTGTAGTCAGGGCTTTGAACAGGTAAATGTAACTGACAGAAATTGCATGTAGGGCTATCAAAGTGTTCTCATATACATATATTCACATTACACTAATAACGAAGCTGTCTAAATGAATGTTCAAGCAAGTCCTTCTAACAGGCCTCACTGTAATACCAGCTACCACCCCCTTGAGTATTTCCTCTAGAGATACCGCGTGAATATACTTGTAGATACTGCATTGCAAAGACCAGTAATAGGTAACTAACCCTTGTTTTCATGTTATGTCCTTTACTGAAGATTTTTTACACAAAAATTTTATATTGAAAAAAAACCCACTTCTTTGCCATTATATTTGTTTATTCACTTTTTGCATACTATTAATGCAGAAAGAGAGTAAAGTCTTTTATTTTTATTAGTATCTCTCAATCTTTAATCATCCAAATACCTCAAAAACTAATGACCTAAATATGGTTACAAAAATCTTGGGATAAAAGTTTTGCCCTGATCTGATGACTCCTTTTAATTACCTGCCAATAAATACATACTTATCAAGACTATATTGTTCTCCATCAGTCATTCTTTTTATATAATGTTTATAGTCCACATTTTATTTCAAAGGATTTTACAAGCTACAAAGCATGTACAATAGTCATTTTCTTTATATGGTGCTTGAGGGCATAACACAACAAAGTACAAATAGCTTATCCTTCACCCCCACTGAAATGTAGTCACCTCTGAAATGAAAAGTAGCATCTTCTTAATAGCAAAAGAAAAACACTATATTTAATTAAAGCAACAAGCTACATGTAGTTAGAAAGAATTTGATTGTTCAAACTTGAGCCTTACTTATGACTTATTTCTCCCTTTTCACTTTACATACCAGCAGAGGAAAATGCGTTAATGTATGACCTGCGCTTTACTTAGACCTTTTAGTTATCATCTGCTGTTTTGCAGGACTTAGAGAACTGTTTGAGCTCGATCCCTCTCTGTTAGCTGTGAAAGAATCCAACAGCTGCTGCTTCATCTGAAGGATTTCTGTGGGGAAAATATATTCTTTTAAACTAATTCCTCAGGGTGCTCACAACCTGGACTTTCCCCTTTAGATGTCCTCCGTGGCTCCCTAACACTTTGGGGACTCTTTGAGCTGCCTGAGCAGTCTTCCTTTCCTGGTGGTGGCATTTTCTCTTCAAAGAACAATTTTTACTGCCCCTCTATTCTGTGCAGAAAGCAAATGCCTCTGAAATCAACATGGTTCTGCAGCCAGATAATAAGCATTTAGAATTGTCTATCCACTTCCCATTTGTTTAAAATTTGCTAAATCCTGTTGCAGTTCAACAGGTATGAAGTGATTTTCTTCTAATGTTGCTTCCTTCTGATAGTCTGTGCAATGAAGCTGCATCAGTTTCAAAGGTTTCACACTGCCTAGAATAGAGCTGTTATAACAATAGCCCTTTGAAAAGGAAATGGGAAATGGCACCAGCAGGACGGGCAAACAGCTTAAGTCAGGCTCATGTAGCCCCAGAAGTGCTTAGTAGAAGATGATGACGTGAAAGAGGGTGAAGGGAAGAGAGCCCCAACTTTCTTTTCAAAGAATTAATTGAACAAGTCACCCCACCCCAAACAGAGGAATAGCAGTTGAAAGCAGAGGATAGCAACTGCAAAGACAGTAGTTGTAGAAGGCTCCTAGACTTGTGAAAATACCACAAGGCCTATTCTTTAAAACAAAATTACAAGAAAAACCCACGTTCAGGCAGGAATCCTCCCCTTTCAAAGAGACTTAGGTAGCATTTGTTTTTTTTTTATAAGCATTTCTTATGTTTAATATGGCTGCTCTACCATTAGTTCCTGGATGACCATGTTTATTACTATGACTCTATCTAAGCAAGGGGCTTTCATAATTTTTAAGGACAATGCCACTTAGATAGAGGCAGAAGAAAAGATTTCTGTGCTTTTGACAATATTCAGTTGCCTAAAGATCATCCTTTCTGATAGAATGGATATACTGCCATTGATTTAAAACTAGACCAGTGAGTAAATGTTTTGTTAAATGGGCACAATGAGTATTTTGTTAAATTCAGTGTAGCTTAGTTCTTGAACTTATGGAAGGTTCACTAGATAAGGATATTGGATTCTTTTGTTTTATACTTTTCAAAACTATCATGGGAAGATTCATGTACATCTAGAAAATTTTTCAAAAGCGATGAGCATTAAGAGTATTGTCTTCTGCAGTTAATTTAAAAATTGTGATAAATAGTTCAGTAATCACAAAAGATTCTATCACTTCAATATAACTCAGAAAAATTGTGAAGAAAGAGTTGTACAATTGACAATTTTATCTTCCATAGAATCCTTATTTTTGAACTTTTTAAAACATGAAGTCTGATAGGACACAGTTCTTATTCCAGAAACCAATGTCAGTTTGTATAAAGTCTGTGAAATCTTGATTGATATAATTTTGAGGCTCGGTGATAGGGGAAAAAATATAACATTTAGAAGGGTTTTTTATGTTTGGTTTATTTTTATTTGTTCACTTGCTTCAAGAAATGGCTCCATTTAAAATCACATCAAACAGGCAAGCACTTACAGATGCATGTGGGAATTAGGCACAGATTTCTCTCTACTGTTAATAGAAATCGTGCATCTAACACTTGCTCACTGTAGTGGAAATAGACCTGAGCCTTCATCTGAAGTGCACTGTGAGAAATTGCTTTACTTTTTCCATTGGAGACCATTGTGCATGATGTAGCTGCAGTGGACAAAGCAAATCTAAAGGCAAGTGAAGTAAACTGAAAGACCACCATTGGATCAGGGTCCACAGGACCAGAGACCGTAGGCAGAAACAGATGCTCCTTAACCTTTCATCATATTAATAATTTAACACCACTGATCTCTCATAAAGGAATGAAATGTGTTAGTCTTTCCTTTGAGATTACATTTATCCTTTTCTTTCGCTCCCCTACCTTAAATTCTGTTTTATGTAGCCTTTCACTAAGGAACTTACATAGAATCAGCAGAACTACTGTGTATCAATGGAATTGACTCCTTATTTAGGTCTCTTGTAAACTTCTATACTGATTGTGCAGGAGCCTAGTCACTGCAGTGTCTTGGACTGTCCCTGTGGTTTCCTGGTCACCCAAAGGCAACCAGTGATTCCTGATTCCAACTTCTTACAGGTCTCAGCCTCTTTCTTAAGCCTTCATTTTTTCTGTAGTTTAAGATATATTTTAAAACAAGTCACCAACATTTTAAATATTTGCTGTGCTCTCCAATTCACATGAAAATCCATATCCACAATAAAATGGTTAATAATAAAAATTATTTAAAATTATTTTATGATCATATAAATCAAGGAGGTAAAGGTGGTAAACTGCCTCTCCTTTAATTGCCTGTTATGAGTTACCCTTGGTAGACATCTATCCCTACAGCCACTCATTTGCTCTTCCCCAGTGGCATGACAGAGTGAATTGGAAGGGTAGGAGCAAAAAAGTTGTGGGTTGAGACAAAGACAGTTTAACAAGTAAAGCAAACTTGTGTGCCAGCAAAGTGAAAACAAGAATTCATTCATTACTTCCCATAGGAAGGCATTCAGCCATTTTCTGAAAGCGAGGATTCATCATGTGTAATGGTTACTTGGGAAGGTAGAGACCATAACTCTCAACATTTCCTTTTTCCTCCAGGTACTATTGCTGAATATGATGGGATTCTGTATGGTAAGGCATATGCATTTGTTCAGTTAGAGTCAGCTGTCCCAGCTGTGACTGCCAACTCCTTGTGTACCCCCAGCCTACATGCTGTCAGGGAAGCATGAGAAAAAGAGAAGTACTGCTCAGGATTAGCTAAAACATCTCTGTGTTATCAACACTGCTTTGGTTACCAAACTAAAACAACATCATAATGGCTGCCACAAAGAAAACTAACTCCATCTCAGTCAAAACCTGTACAGTCTCACCTTCCCATTCTCATCCTGATTTCACATAATCAGCTCATGCATTATGAGGAGGGAAGGTTTTAGGGGTTTTTCTTGTCTGTTTGTTGGTTTTTTGTTTGTTTTGAATATTTTTAGAAGAGCAATTAGCTCAGAGTAAGTTAGAAAATCTTGAACCATGCAATAGTTTCAGATAATGTACCACAGTTTCTACCAGGAATGCAAACATACAATGAAGGAAGTCATTAGAGTGAGATAAAGTAAATATGGTACGTTATAAAGTAAAACCTGTGGGTCAAGGCAGGATGCCGAGAAGAGAGTCGACGATCAGGAATAAAATGAATCAGTAACTTACTAGTGAAGGATAAAAGTCTGGAGAGATAAAAGGAAAAGAAAAAAGAATATGTTAACATAATAGAAAGTGTGAAATTAGAACAAAAATGAAACTTAGGAGAACAAAATGCCTTTCAGGCTTCAAGGTTGAAGAAAATTGCTTCAGTAACATGAAAAAATATCTTGTGGAGATTCAGCGAGTATGAAAGTTTATCTCAGGAAGTTTTGGTGATATAGATCAGAAAGAAAGGCAGTTTCCTGGAATTACTTGATGTAGATTTTCTAGGAAGAAGTCTATTAAGGGACAAATGAGAAGATTAAAACTATCTAAATCCTTGCTGAGTTCCCATACAAAATGTGATTAATTATGCAGACCAATACATCAACTCATCCTGAACTTTTGCTGTCATGAACTGAAAAATTTTATGTGAATGGATAAAGCATTTTTTCCTTTATGATTTAAATTACAACGGTTTCTGAAACCTAATGAATGCTAATTACAATATTCTGGTGAATGCACAAAATGATGACACAAAATATTGCAAAAGAATGAACAAGCATCACAGAAACAATAAAGTTTTTTTGCAACATGAAATTTGACATATTGATCAATTACAAACCAAAATGAGGTTAAAAAGATCTCATTCATCTCTCACACTTATTCAGTATTCCTTTGATGTAAGTGGAATTTATTCCAGCATAATCTGTTGTCAGAGGAAACTTAAATCTAAAGAATGTACACTGTATTATCTTGTAACTTTGATTGCACTATCATAGAGAATAATTTTATAAGCACATTTTATTGGCTTTAAAGTTTATGAAGGCTA
>JAOXXN010000395.1:122088016-122103055 GCA_026770055.1 Myrmophylax atrothorax
CAAAAGCAGCCATCAAGCAGGGACAAAGTCAGAGACATAAGTGGTTTGAATGAGTGTGCAATTTCTGCCCATATGACCATCCTGACACAATTGCTCTAATTTTCTTTCCAGAAATGACTGATAAAAGATTTAGGTAATTGCTATGGAGACAGACTTCCTTCCATCACGGGGTATCTTGAATAATACAGCCTCAGGGTCATAAGATGGAGTGTCAGTTTCTGCAGAGTCCTAAATTAATACTTGTCCCTGTTTCAGCTATACTTCCTGTACATCTAATGAAGTGAATGTAATTTATTTTGACATTGTATTGAAAATCACTTGATCAAATGACTATTCTGTAATGAACACAAAACACCATATAGCCTTGAAAACTACACCGAAAAAAAGACATAAATACACATCAATTTTTCAAAGTACATATTCCTCTTCTCCTGCAAATGTTGCATGTGTTGAACATAAGATAAAATAAAATAGTTCCTAAAAGCTCAGTGATTCATGTGATTGTTAAAAAAAGAGCTTTCTGTGATGCCTCAGTTCGACCTGTGTCCATTCAGTTCCTGACCTTGTCCCCTGTAATCAAAGTTAATTTATCTGGGTGATCTCTGTACTTTCAAGTATTGAGTAGCACTCAGGAATTCAGAAAGCTCCTCCAAAAGCTAATGATTACTAAGAAGTTCTAAAAGTACTGTAGATCAGCTCCCACACAAACTAAACTTCATGCATGAACAGTCCATTTTGAGGCAAATCTTACAATCCACCCACCAGTAAAATTTCATAGCTTCAGACATTCCGTAGTCCACTGTCTGGAGAGTTATGACACATTCAACAGCTAATGAATGCAGGTGGGTGTAAATGAAAGATACCTACACAGCTGTCATATATTGCTCATAATTACATAAGTTATCAAAAACCTACAATTTGTGCCATTCCTAAAGATAAATTCTACTTTTGCAGGACTGAATGCTGTATACCATTTTAATTTTAAAGTATCTGATTTATTTTAAGGGCTAAAACAATCACTTCCAAAGACACAGCATGGAATAAAAATGTTGATCATTATTTACTTTCCTTGCTCTTTCAGAGGAAATATAGTGGTTTTCAAGACTTTCTTTTTTTTTTCCTTTAAATAGTGCATCTGAAACGAACATGAAGTGACTGAAGATGTTTTGAAAACTAAGTAAACCTGTCATGAGCTTGACAAAGCTGCCAATGTAAAGGCAAACAGCTGTACAATGGCAGCAGAGAGGCACTGTGTTGTGTTTAAATACAGTCAGGCAGAAGCCAGTGGATAATGCTCAGTAATGGGTTAATCAATACTTATTATGGTTTTATTGGTTCACTAAAGAGAGAACAGAACCTAGTGAGCACAGAGTCAAAAAATCACTGCATCTGATCTAGATAACATCTTCTCTCCCTTAGGGATTTCCCTATTCAAGAATCCAATTTACCATGCCTGATTGACAAGGATTGGATCCTAGGGAATCACATAACTCTTTTTAGGACCCAATAAAATCCTAATGGATTTGTCTGACCGGTCAGGAGATTCAAGTTTTACTAAACTGAGGGGCTTTGTTGCAATTAGCCTGTATTCTACTTGCAGTTGAAAAGCTATTAGGAGTCATTGCTTTCTAAAATGCTGGAGTCATGCTGGGTTGTGAATGCCAGATAGAGTTACCTTTCTTTGCAAAAGGAGACTGTTACAATGGATCACAAAATTCAGAAAGCTTAATGTTAAATCACGTTAAATTGGTGACCCAAATGATGAAAAATAGTATGTTTCAAGTTAAGTGTGATACTTATCTTTAGCATCTTACGCTATTAAAAAGATACCAGCCTTTGAATTGCATTTTTGAGAATGTATTATTTAAATTACCATATTTTAACACCCTTAAAAAACCAAAATAAATTGATGAAGATATTGTATTCAAAATCCTGTATCTTTCAATCTGTTCATCATTTCAGAATACTATTTGTTACTATTTCAATTTTGTTGAGATAATCTTTTCTTTTGTTTTATTCTTGTGAATGTTTGTATGAAAAATAAGATTTCTTCAAGACAATCTGCTTGTTTAACTCACATCCCTAGCCTGCCATGCAGTAGTCAAAAGGGCACAAGCTTTGAGAACTGAAATGTTGTGACATCCAATTCGTGGCCTGGAAAAGTAACAGGAATGCCCAGACTGGATCCCAAATAATTGGATATTGCAGTCTTGGGTTAATGACATAGTCTATACCAGACCATGTTTCTCCTGCATGTCTCAAGCCTAGTGATTCTTTTGTACCTCAACTGAAATAACTTATTCATATGTTTTCTGAACAGCAAGTTGACATGGACAGCAACTGTTGTGCCAGCTGACTTTGCTGCAAAGGTGCGCATTAATTTTTATCCCACATAAGAAAAATAGAAGCTATTCAATACAATGTTTTGTGATTAGTGTCATGTCAGACTATTTGCAGAATTGCAACTGCTGTTACTTTCTGTTCCTTTTGCAGCATTTATGTAATAAAAAAATTGGTGTGGTATAATTTAATAGATGACCCTCATTTATGTTGTAGCTCTGGACTGGTTTAGAAATTAACTTAAAGGCAGAACCTTATATAAAACTAAATTGAAGGGAAGGAATACAAATTTTGTTCAACAAATATTTTTATTTGGAAGGAAAGAATGAAGCAATAACAGAGGCGTTACCTTTTTTATTTTTTTCTCTTATTTCTTCAAGATGCTAGAATTTGCCAAGAATATCAGCATAAATCTGCCAAACATTCAGATATCTGCTTCAGACTAATATCATAGTCTATATCCTTGCTATCTCCCAATAACACTGAAATATTTAGAGTAAGATTTCTACAGACAAAAGCTTCAAGCTTCCAAACACTCTTCTTTAAAAATCCCAACCTATACTTCATCAGTTTTAACAGATTTCCTTAGACAGATTGAAATTTATTTCACTCAACTTCAGCTAAAAATGAGTCATTGAACAGAATTCAGGCATCTAAGCTACTTCTGTAGTCAATGGAGAAAGATGAGCATCTTTGGAAGGTACTTAATCTCATGCCATAGTTGGGACCACAAATGTCTTGTAGAAGTATTTGTATGGATGGAACTCAGCTGAACTGTAGAAACATAGAAAGTAGAAAAACAATTTTAAAATAGTAAAAAAAACTAAGCACATCTCTCCTACAGTCATGAAGAGGTTAGAGTGAGAAGGAAGGAAACTAAAGAACTACTAAATCCTCAAAAGATTTTAATTATTTTTCAAACACTGGAATTTTTTTGAAGTTCAGATATTTCAATGGCTTGTCTCTATCTCTTATAGCTACATGTCTGTACATTTAATAAAAATTCTTAAGAATTTCTCTAGAAAATATTCCTTACCAGATCAGCTATTTTTCAGGTCATAATGACTATTTTTATGGAAATTCAATGCTTAAGGAAGGTATATATTGGACAGCACTAGAGTCTGAAGTCTCCTATTTATTTAAAGAAAACAACAGTGTGGTTAATGGCAAGTCAATTATCCCATATTATTCCCCTATTGTGCCTTGTTTTATGGTAGTTTTTCAATCTTTTATAGTGAGGAACATATCTTAATAGAAAGATTATTTAGATTCTGTCTTACCTCTCCCAACTCACAGTCACATAAACCACTTCCCTTCTTTTTGACTGCCTAACAGTTTTCTAGTAACTAGACTAATCACTTCCAGTGAAAATTTATGTTAGGAAAATGTACAGGTCAAAATTTTCGAAAGTGAATATTCATTAGGATTTCTAACCTTGACACAGAGAAGTGATGTCCGTTTTAGAGGAGAGATAACCATCTTCTAAAAACCGTCACATTGCTTACAGGTGTGCATGTAAGACATCTCCAGACCTCTTGAAAAATTCTTTTTCAGTTCCAGAATTGAAGCAAAACTGAAAAATTGAACAAATTTTCACTTAATTTCAATCTTTAAAATACTCAGTTTTGTTTTCAAAACCCATGTTGCAATGCAACAGTGAACATGTGTATAACGAACATATGTATAATATTATTTAAATCAAGTTTTCATTCATAAATGTCTCTGATTTCAACATTCCAAGACCTTTTAGTGTGGAAGTGCAATTTTCGATGTTGTGATCAAGTTGTTCCAATTAACTGTACCAGTTAGAATTCAATAAAAAGAAAAAAAGTATGTTCCAAAGAAAATCCAAGTTATGAAAGTTAGACTATTAAAATATAGTTCAAAAGTATATGTAGCTTCATGTGGAGTACCTAAAGTCTCCTGGATACAGAATCTATAGTGCAGTTTCAAAAATCAGTCTGATTTTCCTTGAATGCCAAATACTGGGATACATTAATTCAGACACTAAACTTTGGATTTCATTGCTTTCCTTAATAGTAGCACTTCCTAACATTAATGAAATGAAGCTTTCTGTCTGTGACTATGAATGAATTGCCTACTTTTCTTGTTTTCTGTTGTGAAGATGGCATGGATGCAGATCATGCATTCTCAGCTTTTCTAATTAATTAGCCCTTGAAGATTATTTTAAAGGTGTCTAAATTTTCAGTCAAAAGTGAGCTATTTACTCATGTTTTCTGCAATCACTTGGTTACTTTTTAAAATGTAAGTTTATTCATACACAGCTAAATAAATGGTTTTATTTTGCTATTTGTCACTGGTTGAAATGGAAAATAAAAGTACCAAACATACTGTTTGCAAGTGAAATTCTAGCCATACACAATAATTTATGTTACACAAATAATTGTTTACATATCACAGAATCATAAAATATGCCGAGTTGGAAGGGACCTACAAGAATCGTTGAATCCAGCTGCTGGCCCTGCACAGAACCATCTGCAAGAGTGTCTAAGAGTATCATCTAAATGCTTCTTGAATTCTGTCAGGCTTGGTGCTGTGACCACTGCCCTGAGAAGTCTGTTCCAGTGCCCAACTGCCCTCTGGGGGAAGAACCTTTTTCTATCATCCAACCTAAACTTCCCCTGACATAACTTCAGGCCATTCCCTCAGATTCTGTTACTGGTCACCACAAAAAAGAGATCAGTGCCTGCTGCTCCTCTTCCCCTCATTTGTAACTGCAATGAGGTCTCCCCTCAGTCTCCTCTTCTCCAGGCTAAACAGACCAAGGAACTTCAGCTGCTCCTCTTATGGTTTCCTCTCAAGGTCCTTCACCATCTTTGTTGTCCTCCTTTGGACACTCTCTAATAGCTTAATATCTTTCTTATATTGCAGTGCCCAAACTGCACACAAAATTCAAGGGGAGGCCACTCCAGTGCAGAACAGAGCAGGACAATCCCCTCCCTCGACCAGCTGATGATGCTTTGCCTGATGCCCCCCAGGACACGGTTGGCCCTCCTGGCTGCCAGGACGCTGCTGACTCATTTATCTTGCCATTGACTAGGACCCCCAGGTTCCTTTCCATGGCACTGCTTTCCAGCAGCTCATTTGCCAGTCTATATGAACTGAACGTCCACGTTTGCCCCATCCCAGGTGCAGAATCCGGCACTTTCTCTTGTTGAACTTCACATGGTTGGTGATTGCCCAGTCCTCTGATTTGTTCAAGTCTCTCTACAGGGCCTCCCTGCCTTTGAGGGAGTCAACAGCTCCTCTCAGTTTTTTGTCATCTGCAAAGTCACTTAGTATCCCTTCCAGTCCTATGTCCAAGTCATTTATGAAGATGTTGAAGACCACAGGGCCTAGGATGGAGCCCTGTGGAACTCCACTAGTGACAGGTCACCAGTCTGATGTCACCTCATTCACTATTACCCTCTGAGCTCAACCCCTGAGCCAACTGCACATCCACTGCTTGATGTGTTTATCCAGTTGTATGCTGGACATTTTGTCCAGAAGGATCCTTTGAGAGATGGTATCAAAAGCTTTACTGAGATCTAAAAAGATTCTATCAACTGCCTTCCCTTGACCATCTAGGGGGGTTACCTCATCATAAAGGGAAATTAGGTTTAATAAGCAGGACTTTCCACTCATGAAGCCATTCTGGCTGTGACCAATGACAGTGTTGTCTTTCAAGTGGTCTCCCAGAATAATTTTCTCCATAACTTTACCAGGCACTGAGGTGAGACTGACAGGCCTGTAGGTTCTGTGGTCTTCCTTCTTGAAAACTGGGACTATGCTCACCAGCTTCCAGTCAGCTGGGACCTCTCTGGATTCTCAAGACTGCTCAGAAATCATCAAGAGAGGTTTTGCAATGACATATAAATAATTTTTGCTCTTTTTTTTTGGCATTTACTTAACACCATATAGGGTCTTGGTAATACAAAGGAAATAAATGCAGAAGGCATTAGCCCTTATGAAGTTCTATGCTATGTTATTCTGTTGATGATTCAGTTGGTTTTGCTTGATTTCTTTAATGACAGTTTTACAAAGATGCTCTGGCTTTTTTGTTTCATACATTTTATTCCCTTCTGCTTGGAGATTTCTTCCTATTTTGTTAAAGTAGTAAGTTCATTTAGTAGCAGTTTAAAAAAATAAATATTTTTTCCTGCCTCTTAATCTGTCTTGTCTGCTTTGGGTGCCTTTAGTGCCAAAAGAATGGCATTAAGAAAAAACACGTATCAATGTTGCAGAAAGTTCAGCTATAGGCCTTTTTTCTCATGCCAAAGCACAGGTGCTTCAGATACACCTAATTATAGCAGGAATTAAAGTTATTACCTTACCTGTTTATTCAAGGGCACAAGGACTTCTAATGGGAACAAATCAAGATATAAAGACTTGCTGTCAATTAGGCTTGAAGGCTTGAGGAGATAATGAAGGACGTTTGGAATCAGGTTTCAGTTCTGTACAATAACAAAAATAGTAATTCAGCACCTCTTACTTTTTCTGGAACAGAACCAAGAGTTCAGGAGAAGAAAGACAAGAAGATTACCTGGGTAACATGATCTTAAGGGTACCAGAGAATAATGGTGTTCTCCTGCGGCCACATCTATGGCAGAGTCTGCTGCCGACAGAAGATGGGACTGCTACAAATATAAACCCGTCAACCTGAGAACAACAAATCTGTTCAGCTTCTTGTCACAGATCCTGTCAATATAGTGCAGGCCACAGAAGGACAGGTGAAATGTGACTCTGCTGTGGGCAGTGCACTCATGAGTCCTTGTCTTAGTAAAATGGCATGACATTACTCGTGCTACTTTCACAGAGATGTAATTTAGGACTGACAGTACATTGAAAATATCCTTCTGCTACTTGTTTTCTCAGACAATGTGCCTCCATTAAAGTAAGGAAAGAGGAACTATGGCAACTGTAGGGCAAGATAAGTGATTTACTGAGCTTCTGAACTTGTTCTGTCATTAGTTCTATCATTTTGAATCTAGTAGGTTCAAAAAAGGTATGTCATACTGTCTGGGAATATTCATGTTGGATTGTTTAATAATTTTAATATAACTGTGTACATGCACATAACTCAGGATAGACAACTGCGGAGTTTGTTTGTGTATTACTAACCAACTGAAAATATCAAATGTGCATCTCTTAATGAATTCGATTAGTCACACATTTTAAATATTCTGTTCTTCTTGTCTGATTTCATTATGTGTACTTTACAACAAATTACTAGGAATGTTGCTTGATAAGTTGGAAGGTAGTATATTTCAGTTATAGGCAGTTCCAAATATTAGTGAAAACACAAAACCTCTTCTAAAAAGTAACTTTATATAAAAGTGAAAATAAATTGATAGAAAGGAAATATTTTCCTATTTTGATTTGGTAGGTTTTCCTCTCTTCTGCAAAGAGAGGAAAAAAATAACTTGGGATAGCAGTCTCTCTTTTCTTTCATGTGTCCCACTAATAAAGAAACAGGTTTTATGTGCTAGCACAGTGGAAATTTACAGCAGCAGGTGCATGGTACCCAGTTAGAATCTGTTCACACCAAAGTGAAACACCAGCATGCCATTGATTAGAGCCAGGTCTAAATCACAGAATTTCTGTACATTTACAATAAGTCTATTTTGGTTTGGGTTTATTTCAAGAAAAAATTGGGAAATGTATCATAGTGTTATATATAGATGCTTCAGATTCATGTTGTAGTTGAAGGGGATTAGTCTCACTGGCCAAGCTATCTCACAGTGTTAAGTTCCTATTGCATTCCTGTGGTTGTGTTCTCAGGCTGTGGTGTCCCTTAAGAAGCCATCAGGAAACAAATGGGGTCTGGATGTTAATTTAAAGCCAGGACCTTGCAAATATATCCATTCACACATGTCCCATTGATTTCATTAACTTTGCAAGATGCAGAATTCAGCCCCAAAGAGTTATGTTAATTCTGTATAGGGACTTGGAGAAAGCTTTCCAAGATTAGGGGAGGTGTGAAATGGGTTTCTTTCTTCAATATGCTGAAGCTCTTCTGATGTTGTCTTGGTCACACTAAAGATGATTAGAACCTCAGGGAAAATTTTAGGAAAACATTTTATTTGCAGGTAATTCTCCTTATCTTTTATTTTTTCTCTTCCTGCCACTCTACTCTTTTGTTAAAAGAACCACCAGTAAAACCAAAGACTCTTTTATAGTTTCCTACCGATTACTCTCAGACTAAAATCCTAATCCTCTATTTATTACATCACAAGTGGTTGTTATAGAAATTACTGAGGTTATAAGCAAGGTTATGATTTTAGTGGTAGAACAAGCAGAACAAAAAAAGGGCATTAAGTAAATATGCAACCCTTATGGGATTTATAATTTTTCCGTGAACCAGTTATTTCTCCTTTTAGAATCAAGGGGTTTTGTATAAATACAGTTAGACTTGCAACACTGAATCTGGGACAAACACTATCCCAAAGTCTTTCAATGGAATCATTGCTTTTTATTGCAAGTCCCATATCAAGAGACCCAGCCCTTTAAAGTGGGAAACAAATGTCAGAGAATTATTTCCTATTATTCAATATTCAAAGACTTCTCTACTGCAAGGTGAAATTAGGGAAAACCCTGGAACTCAGTAAACATGCAAACAGCTAATTACAAATTTCCTACTTTAACTACATAGTTTATCTAGACTAAGGACTATGTTCAAACACAGGAAGGTGGTGTTGGGAGAAGACCCCTCAGAGAATTTTTCTCACCATACCAACACAAAAGGTTTAGGCTTGGAGTTCCAGGAGTGAGGACAAAAGATAGCTGATGACTTTTAGATTTAAGCTTAATGGTTGGGTGGAGGTGAGAAAACAGAACCCCAGCACCTGGGGGTGGGGAGAGGTTTTTCTTTGTTCCCTGTGTGCTGGTTTGACTTCTGTTTTTTTTTTCTTTGGCAACTGTAGAAAAGGAGCCATGGCTTGCTGGTGAGCTCTCTTTTTCAGGCTCTGCTCTTTGCTTTTCCCCCTCCATCTCTGGGCACCCTGAGCTTTGGAGAGAGAGAAGAGAGGAGAGACACAGCTGCTTCAGGACACTGCAGACCTTTTTTTCTTCCCTCTTCCTGGGGATCGATTTGGACTGCAAGGAGATTCCTGGGAATTATAACCATTTTCTCCACTCCCATTTTTTTTTCTTCTTCATTTGGGACAAAGGACAAAGAGAGAGAGTTCATGTGAGTGCTCCCCACTCATCTCTGCCTCCCTGGGAAAAAGACTGAGAATTCATCTTGTAGCCAGCCGAGGTGGAACACTGACACTGTCCATAAATATAACTGATCCAGGAGGAATCTACTGGTTTGGGGGTTGTTCTCTTTTGTTTTTTACCTTTGGTGCTGGGGGAGTAGTTTGCTTGGGTCTGTTTACAGTTATATCTGTATCTACATATATATGTGTATATATATATAGTAGTTAAGAACAGTTATCCTTTTTATATCCACTTTATAATTAAAGTTCCTTTTCCTAAATTTAATAAAGAGTGACGTGATTATTGTCGAGGAATCCTCTCCTCTGCTTTTTTGGTAAACGTTTTGGTTTTTCCCTCAAACTAAGAGAATGCCCCATTTACTCTCAACTTTATATAAGTTGGAGAACCTCCCATAAGAACTCAGAACTTCTTTGTTGCCATAGTAAATGTTGGGAATACATTCCTTCCTGACCGCAGATATCAAAAGATAGGTATCCCAAATATTTCTGGATGCACTGGTGTAGTATTCTTCTGTTGAAAAATGAGTCTTTTATTTCTACTCAAAATTGTCTAGCTTTGCTTTTTGACCACTTTTTCTGTCATCTTAATGAATACTAGCTCTTCTTACAGCTGTAGACAGTATAAAAGGCACTTCTTAAATGTCTATTGTGCTTACTTTTGTTATATTCTCAAGTATAGTAGGTCATGCGTTACAGGATTTTCAAACTTTTTTCTAAGTGGGAAAGCTAGAAGATACAGAAAATTTTAGTCATGGATGCATCATGAAAGCCACACAGATAAATTAAATCGTCCAAACCTACTTGATATTTGCTGAATTTCTGTATCCAAAGCTTTTATTTGCAGAAATAAACCAAGAGGACAAGATTCCTTATTTATCATGATGCCAGGGTCCCATTTGCCATCTTTCTCTTGAGAGTACAGTCCAGAACCTAAAGTGTGTGAACCTCATCTTCTGCTCTGAGATGCTGAGCTTTACCTGTGTTTTCTTTTGGGTCCAAAGGCATGTAGATTAGCTTGACCTCACCATTAGTTCTAGCTTGGCTGGAAACATATCAGCCACTCCCTGTTTCTCGGTAGCCTCTGCTGTTCTCCATGAAGCTCTGTGTAGCACCTTGCCTGTTATGTTCTTTGTCTCTATATTGTTTCACTAATAGTAATATAAGCTGTTTAACTACAAGTGAAATATATTTCATTACAGAGAGCATAAAGTATACTTATTTCTAAAAATTATAAATGTAATAACACTACAAAAATTTTTCCTTCTTTTCTACTCAAAGCCTGTTTTGAGACAGAATTTCATATTCAACATTTATATTCATGTTCAACACTTATATTCAGTAATAGCAAAATTTCCCTTGATGGGAAAATAGAGTAAAACTTGGCCTTTTGGTACAAATTAATTCCACAATTTCCCCTCCCAGTTGTTATCAATAAGGTAAACACATAAGTCTTGGTCAGTTGATACACTGTGCTCTGGTTCTGCTGCTGCTGCTGTGGAGTAGCACTGCAAATGCTCTGACTTCAAGGAGACTGTCAGATGCAGATTATGAACGTTAGACTGAATCAGCCTTCTAATTATGATAGCTTTTAAGGTTGTCATAGAAATGCATTAATCTCTGCAAGTCTTGCAGGTGAAATATTGTGACATTAACTAGCAGCTCTATTCACACTGAAAGTTATTTATCGCAGTAGTAAAATTTAAAGAAATTACATGATTACATATAACTGAAAAATTATCATACCCCTGTGGTTCTGACTGTCTGGTTACATCCTGTGCCTTGAAGTCTCCCAGGTGTGTGATTATCTAATAATGTTCAATTGTTTGCCTAATTGATTCAGCACCATATGTCAAAATGCAAAGGGAACAACAATGAACAGAAGAGTTTATGCCTAAAGGGGGAGTTGCGTGTTTCTATATTTCAACTCTTTCATATATTTATTGAAATATTTCAGATTTGAAATTGCAATATAAATTTTCTTTCGAGAGTTTCTGTTTCTCCAGATGATTTAAAGAGCATGGAATTACCTTTCCAAGGCCCGATGGTCTGATTTTAGTGGCAGTACGGTTAGTTCCAAGAGATAACTCCAGATAATTGCTGAGCAGATTTCTTTCTTCTTCTTCTTTTTTTTTTTTTGTGCCCCAGTGTTCATTTTTATAAATTAATATTACAGATCCATGTCTTAAAAATTTAGCTCAAAGTCTGTAAATCACAGTTATAGAAAGAAGTAAAACCTGGTTTAATGTCTCATATGGTGAAAGTTCTATTCCCCTGAAATAAATTAATTTCAGTAAATAACTCTGTTATGGGAATTTCTCCAGGACACACATTCTAGGAAATTTTGCTCATAATTTGTAAAAGAATACAAAACCTACCTAAAATTAAAAACAAAGGCCTAGCCTCACACACAACGTACTTTGGCCATGGGGAAGACTAGATATTTGTAAAGAAGACTGCAAATCAGAGCAACCCAGCCTTGCTTTTCCTCAAGCCCAATGTATCATTCCTCCTGTGAACAACATAAGAGTGAGAGCAATCATTTAAGGATGGAAGGGACTAGACAAGTGTCTGTAAAAGTCTTCTTTACACGTTACTGGTGGTGCATATTGACTGCATAATGCAGGAAAGAAAAATGGAAAGGGTTATGACTAACTCCACTGAATGTCTTCAGAGGGAAAAAGGGCCATAACCATTTGAGTGCCACACAGTTTCTTTTGGTGCCAGTCATGCTTTAGGTCCTTCTGTAATGCAAAATATCTGAGAAATAATGCTATTGGGAAATATTTTGAAATGGACCACAAAAACTCTGATATCTTTTAGATCTTCATATATTTGTAAAATGGGAAAAGAATACTAACCTGTCATTTCAAAAAATATGATAATAGTTGTTTTTTGTAGCATTCACATTATATAATGAAAAGTGCCACAGAAAAAAGCACATGAGAAAACCACAATATGTGTTCTCAGAGAAAGACAGGAATTGAGTGAATTAAAATAAAGCATGGGACTGCTCACTGAAAACTGACTGTAAAACTGAATGTTCAAGGAGTGTTCATTAACTGAGCCCCTCTCATTGTATGCTGTAAATAAAGACAAATTTTCAGAAAATATAAACGCGAAAGGTGCCCAGCAGACTCTTCAGGCTCTCTGTGTCCTCAAGGCTCTGAAACAGATATCAAGTTGGCAGAAGACACAGCAACATAAGGAAGAGGTCTATAGAGATAAAACTCAGAATATTATGCTGTGTAATCTCCTTCAAAAAGAAAGGTGTTAGTCTCTTCACTGTATAGTCTGTTAAATTTCTGGGCCACCACTTTCCATAAGAACATCAACTGGTTTATTACAATATTGCTTCATATTTTGAGAATTTAGTGCACTCAGTGGTGAAAGTCCCTTCTACTATTTGACATACCAACTGAAGAAGTGAAACAGCCATGAATATAAGGTGCAATGCAAAAAGAAAATGAGGAAAAAATCCCTCCCCAAGCCAAAGGAAAACAAAGATAGACAAGAGAGACAACTTCTCTGGGTGAGAAACTCTACCAATGGTGAAAATCTTCACCTTTCCCCTGCTTCCAGAGCAAATGTGCCATGGTGCAACATATATATAACCTGTAGTGTCCTTCTCAAACCAGTCAGGAAGATATTTTGCTGAATCATGTTGGAAATCTGATTAGGCTGTGAGACATGCAAGTAACATCTCGCCCCAGCCACACTATGTTTTTATACATTTATTTTTTAATTAGAAGTGAGTTGGAAGCAATCAGGGATTCTTTGGTCATCATCATGACTACTTTTGATACCCTATTCATCCCAATTTAATTAATCTTGCCTTCTCTTATCCATGATCCGATCCTCTGCTCTCTATCCCTAAATTAGACTGTGAACTCTTTATTTTGTTCTGTCTTGCAGTATTGCCATCAAGTCAAGGGAGGTGATACTTCCAAATATATTCAGCACCAGTGATGGTCCTTGATTTTGTCATCACACTGCAGGAATTTCAGAATGCCTTTTAGATGGAGGAAAGCATGCTGTCCTGAGCTCCAGCTTGGCAGGCTGGGAGTGATTTGTGGGCATCTATTGAGAGCTCTCACAGACCCTGACTGCCCAAGCTAGGCTTTGACCCCACCTTGAGCATCATTTCAAGGATGCAAGTCCAGAGGTGCTCTGGCCATGTGCAGAGGGAAAAACCTGGAGCAGGTGAGGCTAGAGCTGCTCTAGCACCTGCTACAGCCTTTGGCCCCTTCAAGGGAATACCACTGATGAAGGTATGTGGAATGTATTATGATCTTGTAAGTGGGCCTTATCATCATTTGGTGCACCAAAGGAGAGGTGCCTGGCAGGATTCTTTACACAGCAGGGCCATAGACACATGCATGTTGTAATCAGCATGGCATAGGCCTAGATAGTTAATCTTGGAAGGGGCTCTTCTTTCCCAGTGTTCAAGAGCTGAGCACATTGTGACAGAGTGAGATGTAAACATTGAAAATCTTTCACTCTTTGTGCTGTTTCCAGGCAATACAGTGACAGCAATAAGAATGTGTGGCTATTTGGCTAGAGGATGGTGCCAACTTGAGTCTGGCAAACACTAAAGGCAACACTGTCCTTCTTCACTTGGCTGTCCTATCTCCAAATACAATGGTAGTGTGGCTATTACTTGAGCGTAATGCCTATAGAGATGCTCTAAAGCAGGTAATATTTGCATGTAGGTAAAGTTGTTCTTTCAAACTGATGCAGACCTTCTCTGTGTTTTTCTAACAGAGATTATTTATCCTTTCATTAGGGACATACCTCCCTTAACCTTGTGGTGTCCAAAAATCATGAGAAGATGGTGAAGTTTATTCAAGAAAAAGCAACTGATGGGCATGCTCAAGACCAGTGTGAAAAGTGAGAGTTTTTACAAAATGGCACGTAGGTCTCCTTATTTGTCTGCAAGTGTGACTGAGGAGAGGCTTGGCAAATAGCTTTGAAAAACGAGGACCCACATGGAAGGAGTTCCCAGTGTGTCATGTGAAAGGGGAGATTTTGTCAAATTCTTTCTGTTTAATTAAGCTGCCCATGCCCCAGATTAGCTAAGACCCTTGTACCCAACTGATCTGTAAGCATCCTGTTACGGGGAGCCCTCTCTAAACTGTTCACTGGATCAGATTGGAGTTTGACTAAGGTTTTTAGGATCACATGCAAATAGAAAGAACCTCTCCTGGATCTCTGTACCTGTTGTTCTGTCGGCACCCCAAGAAAGATTCAGTGACGAATGAGAACAACATAAGAGGGACCTCCTTCTGAGTCTCCATAGTTGAGTATGTTACCTGCCGCTGGCAACTGTTAGTACCCTTGAAGGACTCACACTTAAACTCATTTTACAGAATAACACTCTTTTATTAATATAATAGAAAATCATGACATATGAGGTTTGAAGATTGCCAGTATCTGGCTGAAAATACATATTCAAAGCAATGTATTAACAAGTCCTCAACAA
>JAOXXN010000395.1:122106080-122119314 GCA_026770055.1 Myrmophylax atrothorax
TACCTTCATTGGACTCCCATTGCAAAGACAGCAGTCTAGGAAATGTGGGTAGTTACATCAAGTTCTACTGCAGTAGATCAGGGATTAAAGATCAATATAAGCAGCTTTGGTGCTTCAAAGTCATTTGCCTAAACACATACTATAGATACAGGACAAGAAAGGAGTTTGTCATATACACCTCTCTCCTAGAGAGAGGCTTAAAGTGCCCTCTTACACAGTGCAATTTACCCTGAGTGCAGATTGCATTACAAAAGGGTGAATGGCCTCTACAAGGCAGCTATTCCCACTCCTTTGCAGATGCATGGAGAGTGAGTAATGTCTGGCTATGACCCTTGCCCTGACATACTGACCAGCACAGCCTGCCTGGTGCAGAGGGAAGAAATCATCTGTACCAGGTAAAAGGCTAATGCAGTTTATTTTCTTCCTGGAGCAAGGGGTAATCAGGGACTATATTGTGACTTTCTGAGTCATGGTTCAGTCCCTGATCTCCAGAGATGGGCAGAGAACAGTGGCTAGGGATAACTCAGCAGTCTGCCCCATGAAAACAAGATGTTAAATACAGAAGAGAACATTTCATTATAAGGACTGGGAACTACAGAAAAATGTGTAGAAAGCACATACTAAATGGTGCAGCCTTTTTTCTTTTGGGTAACTTTCCCTCCTTTGTAACTACTTTGCCTTGCCCACATTAACACATTGTCCCAGACTATGATCAGACACACAAACATTTCTGCAACTTCATTGATCTTAAATTTCAGAAATTATTTTTTCTAATTAAATTTTCCACATTTTTCCATGAAAATTAAAATGTAGGCCCAGGTTTAACCATTTTAAATACATTTCTTTGATCTTATTCCTAACAAGATAGAGTTCCTATACTGGAAAAAATTTATCCATCATATCCTTCAGTTAGAGGCAACCCCTTTGCTAATATGGCTCTGTTTATGAATAATTATAAGATTGGCATTCAGATGTTCTTTAAAAATAATAATAAGTTTTTCCAGGTTTTTATCTCTATAAAATATATTTGTTTATGTTGATATTTTTTATATTGTTATTCAAATTGTATGGCAAAATCTTGCAAATGCTGGTTTTCAGCCATTAGTATGTATGAGCTAATTAATTTTTTTTTTCCATGTTTTGGACCAAGAATGGTCACTGAAAACTTTTGCTGGTGTGATAGGTTGGACAAGAGATACAAATCTAAATTTACAGATTTGATTATATCCTCTTGCAAATGTTACTGGATGCAAATTATTACTCACTAAACTTGTCCTAGTGCATTTAATGAGAATGCTAGGAGGAGTGTAGATTACTTGTATGATAACATATTGCAAGATCCGGCCAATATACATGAGGCAATATTATATCAAACAGTGGAGATTCTATGTGAGATAGTCCTATCACTATTACCCTCAGGGTAATGATCATTCAAGGGTGTGTCTAGTGCATCCCAGTACTTGTATTATTTGCGCTCAGAGAAATAGGGAGATTTAGTAAGTGTGCAGAACCAGGCTTGCTTTTGCTGCTGTTGATTAAGGATCAGGCAGACAGTTTCCTTCTCCAACATCACTTTATTGCTGTTTTCAAACAGACACTTCACACTTTGTGTGAACACCAACCATAATTTCTGTCATGATTCGTTAAGATCCAACAAACCCTCCTAAGGCTACTGACGAAAATTCAGCAGTTAATATTCAAAACATGAAAATCTAGGCTTGGATTCTAATTTGCTACTGATGCAATATTAAAGCAATATATGTATAAAATATTAATGCTGTATTTGTTCTGAATTTATTTTATTTAATTTTTTACACACAGATAAAACCCTTGCGGCCTTAAAACAACATGTCTCATTTTGAAGGATGTCCTGGGGGGCCAAACAGACAAGGAATATACACAGAGCTTAGTAATCTGAACAATAGCACAGTAGAAGGACTGTGTTGAAAGATATACTCTTTCATGAGCAATAAGGGTTTTGCTGATAAAAATAAAAATGTTGTCTTATCTGTTTGACCAGTTGATAGGATATAATTTCTAATACTACATCCTTGAACCCATCCATAGGAGAAGAAGCCTGGAAAAAACTTGGAGATAAGGTCCTTCACTTATTCCATCAGAATCAGGAAAAACTCAGATTTTCTTTTCTGACAGACTCATCATCTTCAATAATCAGATTAAGTCATGCATGAAAAGCTTTGTGCATGATAATTGTTCAGATCAAGAAAGAAATTTTCTGGTAATTCTGGCTTCTTCTCTAATGCTACATCTGTTGTTTTAAAACTAAAAACAACCAAAGTCTTATATTCAGATTTAGATTCATTAATAGGGCATTTGTGCAGTTATGAAAACACTGAGTTCTTGTATAATTCTTTAATTAACCCTAACACTAGCCCTTGCAAATACAAGGATGGGATATGCTGTGCCATATATGACTGTTGGACACTACCTGATCAAGATTAATCTTTCCCAATCCCACTGAATTCTGACATTTATTTAGTGATTTGGAGAGAAATAGAAGTCTTTGTGTCTTGGTGTCCAGTGTTCAGCTACACTCTAGCTGCAATCAGTGACGTTTCCAACTGTCAGTGCAGTGAGGTCCTGGAACAGTAATGCTGACAAAAATAATGAACTGCATTTTAAATGGAGTTTAATAAGGTTATGAAAAAGATTATATGGAGTGGCTTCCTGGAATACTAGAGGCCTGAAACTGATGATCACAGTGATCCCTCCCAGACCCTTGTACCTAAATTTGAAAGGCTTTGTGCCTTTAATATTTGAGATGCTAAGCTACATAAAAATCCTAATACGACTTCATTTTCTGAAATTCTTTCTTAAATTCTAAACTTCTTCAATCTGAGAACTACGTTTTGATTTGAAGGCACACCACCATACTGTGGAATATCTAATGATACAGTTATAAAGGCATTTTTAAAATACATGAAACAAGAGCTCTAATCTCCTCATACTCCAAACTAAGCATAATAAAAAACACCTGGCAAACTACTTCAATACGAGGACTCAAGTTCTGCGCAAAATTTTCAAAGTAACAGAGTAACAAAAAATCAGATGCATTTAACACAATGTTCATCATTTTCATAAGATAATTCAGAAATTATCTTATGAATTGTTACCTGTCTGTCAGTTCCCGTGACATCGAAAATATAACATTGCCACTCACATTGTAAATATTCTAGCAAATTTTCTTCCATTTTTGCAGTGCAAATAAGTAGATGGTTTATGTGAATTCTTTAGTATATAGAGAAGCCTTGAGCTTCTGTTACTATTAATAGTAACAATTTTCCTTATTTGTTGCAGTTAAAGTTTACTCTTATATTCTCCTATATTTGCATCTGGATTTTTATGAGTGAGAGGCAGCAGCCAATGTAAACACTTATGCAAGAGGCAGATTTCGTGTCCTGTCTCAAAGCTGCCTTCATGGAGAAAAATAGGGACTTGCAGAAAGAGGATTGCCTGGCTAATGGGTGACTAGCTATATCAAGATTGCTATTTTAAGAAAGTAGGCAATGAACAAGGAATAAAATGAGAGGAAAGTTTTAACATCAGGATACACAGGTTTCACATAAAAATTATCCTCTGTAAGCAGACTTGCATTAAGCAATAGGAAATAAAATAGGAAATAAAAACAGTTATTTACCCATTTCAATTAAAAGGGAACAAAACAGTAGTGTTACTGAAACTATATTGAAAAAAGAACCAACTAAATCTGTCCCACAAATTAAATTATTATCTTGCTTCAGTTTTTAGTGGGTGTATCAATGCTGAAAGTGAAAAATATTACAGGATCGCTAGTGAATCAAATAAAGAAAATTCAAGCACCAAAAGTAAAAAAAAAGCTCTAGAGGTTAAATGAACTAAAATCAGATTGCACGATATAGAAAACTGCCAGCACTAACATGAAATTACAGGATCTTGCATTAAAACTTTAAAATACATCTATCAAGTAACAACTCTACCATTTTAATGCAAAATAAAAAATGTAATTTGTTCATTTGAGAAAAGGCAATGAAAATGGTCAGGGCAATGTTATAATTTGGTTCCCATTTTATACAAGACTGTAGAATTAAATGCACAAAGGGAAGAAACCTAAGTAGCAAGAGTTATAACTACAGAACTCCTCACAGAGTTCACACCAGTGACTATGTAATTGTGTTTTACTGTTGTAATTGGAAGCCATAATAACTCATTCATTGGAATTCCCTGAGTTGTAGATTTGTTTATGGTAGCAGTAGTAGGGTGATTGATCAGATAACTTGATGATTTTTTTTTTTTTTAATTCATTACTTGAGGGGAATAAAGAGTTAAGCCTTTAGATATCTGGAGCAGAGTCATTAAAATAATCTGAAAAGTGCAAGGATGCTCTAAGTAGACTTAGGAGATTTTGGTGATTCAGAAATGGAAGAGTTGCTGAGTTTTGCACCAGATTAGGAAGACACAGTGTTACATTGTGTGGTGTTTTCATATTAGAATTGTGTGAAGTGTTGAGTCTGAAATGTATTTATTTAAATACTAGATAGGGTGTTGATACTGTTGGAAGCTTTCCTACTTTACCTTCAGTAAAGTTACTTTAATATTAGAGTAGGAGGATGTCTTTTATTCCTTCTCAGTTAGCTACTTCTTCATGGCTTTCTATTTATGTCTTCCTAAGACTACAATCAATACAATCTCTGTTATATTAGGAGGCATTAGGCTATCAGCATTTTGTATGTTTGGTGGTTATCTTTAATATACCTGTATTCAACACTGAAAAGAACCTGACTATCCCATATATTATTTTGCAGTGTCCCACATTTATAATAGTAAATTCTGGAGGAATCAAGTCATCAAATTTGGTGTTGCAGTAAGTATTGAAACTTACTAAATGCCAATATTGTTGCCAATTTGGTATTTTGTTTTGTTGCTGTTTAAGAGATTTGCTTCTCATTCTAAACATATAATTTTGCAAATATTTCCTTCCTTTACTGCTCAGTGCCTGATTTTTTTTCAAACCTTGCATGAAAGGCTGCAAAATTCTGAGAACAGGGACTTTCTCTTTCCAGATTTTTGTGAAACACATTGCGTATCTTAGGCATTGTACAAAGATAATAAACATTGCACTAGCTAGAAATAAAAAAATCCCAGAGGACAGTTTTAATCTCAAAAACATTTAAAAACAAATGAAAAATTTGTTCACCCCTCAAAGTAAAAAAAAAAAAAAAAAAAAAAAAAAAAAAAGTGAAATACTTAAAGTGAAAGGTTCTAAGTATGTTTGAGTACAGAAACAAGTGTCACATTTCTTTACTAAATTTTCCTGACTGATAATAATTGTAAATAATTTTTGAGTCATTTACGAAGAATTAATAGAAATGTGGTTGTAGCACACACTTGAAAACTGGTGTGGCTGCATTTTAAACATGGATGAGTCCTGTACTGGATTAGTGTGACTCTTAGAAAAACGTCTTAATAGAGAGGAAAAGTTATTGTTTATTTCACCACTAGATTTTTGTTTCAGTAGCCTTTCTTTCTGCTCTGCTGTGGGTGTACACAATTTTTGCTATCATGGTTTAAAAGGCTAACCATTTTCTATGAATAAGTTCAATAAATCAATAGCAACGGTTATGGTAACAAGATGTGGGACACTGTGGAATGACAGATGTAGCATTATGCAGGACTAGAGCCATGACTTGTTTGGGTCTATTAAGCTAGTATTTATCTATGATTATGTAGGGAATTCAGTCATAGAGATGGAAGCTCACAATTGTTGTCTAATAATCAACTTACCATTCCATAAAGATACAATAAAAGGTAAAGAGGATCAATCTTTATCTTTACACAGCTACAAATACCTCTACAAGCGATACTGATGTGTCTTTTTCATTTGTCACAAAAAAACCCCAAATAACTGCATAACATAGATCAAGGTATAGACTAAGGGAAACATGAAGCAAGTCCAGTACTACTGAAATATATTCATGCTGGATTTGGGTGGGATAGAGTTAATTTTCTCCGCAGTAGCTAGTATGGGGCTGTGTATTGGGCTTGAAATTGTGTTGATAATTCAAGGGTATTTTCCTTACAGTTGATCAATGCTTAAACAGAGTCAAGGACCTTTTCTGCCTCTCACACCACCCCACCAGCAAGCAGACTGCACTTATAAAGCCAGGGGGAGAAGGAGGGGATATACAGATTGATGGTGTTTGTCTTCCCAAGTTGCCATTATATGTGTCAGAGCCCTGCTTTCCTGGAGATGGCTGAAAACTTGCCTGCCCATGGGAAGTGGTGAATGAATTCCTTGGTTTGCTTTACTTGCATGCATAGCCTTTTCTTTCCCTATTAAACTGACTTCACCTCAACCCATTAGTTTTTCACTTTCTCTTCCACTCTCTCCCCAATCCCCGTGACGGGGAGGTGAGGTGAGAGGCTGTGCAGTGCTTAGTTGCCAGCTGGGGTTAAACCAGGACAATATTAAACTGAAACCCAGGAAAAATCAAGGGATATTTTGCAAGGAATAGTTAGATGACACTTCTGCTTACAGTCCTATCAACCATCTCTGAAGAGCCATTAGAAAAAGGTAGGTCATCCTTCAGAACAGTTCTTGGTGTTCTTGAGGTTACTTTATGCTGCTGAAAATATTTGATAGGTATCATTTATTTGTGGATGTTTTGTTATAATTTATATTTTGATACAGGTGAAGCCAACTAATAGTTCTTTAAACTAAGAAGAATTTTTAGATAAATTTAATTGTTTGTTTGACTTTTTAATAATTATTATTTTACATTGCCATTCAGTAATACAATGAAAAAGCACAATGAAATGTTTCTTCCAGGAAACTGATGTTAAAATTTCAAAAAACTTATGAATGTATCTATCTTTTAACATATTTTCAAAATCACATAGGCAGAATGCATAACTGCTATTCACAAAATAGTACAAATATGTTGCATTCAATGAAACTTGGAAAATAACTCTAAACAGATAGAAAAGATTGTGGGTTTTTTTGCACAGCAGGTAGTAAACTTCAGAACCTCTTGCCACAGGTGATTGTGGTGGCCGGGATCCAGCATGCACAAAAAACAAAATAAAACAAAACAAAACAAACCATGGACAAGAGATGTCTGAGAAGGTGGGGAAGGTAGTAAGGTACTTGCTAGGCAAACAAAACAACTAATGCAGCAACTTCCACCTAATAGAAAACTGAGTGAAATGCACTGCAGAGCCACTAAGTTTGTACTCCCTACTTAAATAGGCTCTTGTATTTCCACTACTGAAAATTAATACTGATTAAATTAAGTATAATTAATACAGGGAACTTCTTGCATTTTGAGCCACTTGTTCTTATATTTCATAAGTGATAGGCATGTCTGTCCTTGCAGAGTTTTAAAGTAAATAAACTTATTATACTTGTCTCTAACTAGACTTTAAACTCATGGATTTTGGCCTTTGGCTCCTCCTCTTGGTCTTTTGGATCTTGCCTAAGCCTTGAGGCCTCACTTGTGATAAGGCAACACTTCAAAAATTTGGTGAAGAATGCAACCCCTCGTCTCCTCACCTTCACCTTAAAAGTTGTACCTCTATCTTTTTTTCTTTTTGTTTTTTTGATGTTTTTTTTAATGATTACTACTGTGTACAAATATTTGCAAAGCTTTTTCCATCAAGTTCATCAATGAAAAGATTGAACCCAGTAGTAATTTCTTAAGAACTCCTTTCAGCACAATATCCTGCCTTTTAGAACAGTTCATCTTTCATTTGCTTGTTTTTCTGCCTACCTATTTCCACTTTACAGCTCCTGGACTAACTACTATCCTTACTATCTTAACAAATAGTTTTGGAAGTGGCAGTGTACCCAAAGCTGTTCTGAAGTCATGACAGATTAGATCTACTGAATTTCCCTTGTCTGAAGGATCAGTTATCTTATCAAGAAAGCTATTGGGTTAGTCTGGCATGATCTGTCTCTGATGAACCCAAGATGCATTTTATCCCATTTTCCAATCTACTTCCTTTCCTGGTTATTAATAGAAAGTTACATAGGACATGATGTGCACTTCAATTCATTTCATAGTTAACTGTCTCAAACCTTGAAATACACCAAAGAATAAATCCACTAATAGTGCAAATAGATAGTGCATTTTTTGACTATAAAAAAGTATATCTTCAATATGACAAATTGCTTTTGTGACTCATTACTTGTTGATGATGCTAAGTTACTGAAGAAATATGAAGCCTCCACACTGCCATAAAAAAGACAAATATATGTGAAATTGAAATAAAATGTCTTATTGTGTTAATGAGAGACTGCTTACTTGTGCATGTAAAGACCTCAAAATAAAAAATGAAATTGCTCATAGTTAACCTGGTTATGTCTTTTCCCTCTTTTGAAGTGCTTACTCATGCTTGCTGAAACATTTTTTAATAAAAAAAACCCTACACATAAAAGTTTGTTTGTATTTTTCTCATGGTTTTCTCTTGGTTTTGGAAATGAGGAAAGTGATGCAGGTACCAAAGCATAATTGCCTCGTGGCATTTTAGTCTCGCTAGGGAATTCTGACTTGCCACTAGCAGCTGTTCTGAAAAGTGCAGATGCCCATAGGTTTCATGTCATATCTACTAGACTGTGTTCATACTGTCAGTGCCACAGTGAGTTTGTATGTTTAGCCACCAGAATCATTCCAGAAACATGGCACATTCCAAAAATTATAAGAAGAAATTTTTAAAAAGAAAAGAGTTTATAATGAATACAATGCAATCATGCATACTGCTAATATTTAGTATGTGAACCTTTAGAACAGGCATTGTTATAGGTCAACTAATGAAAACTGACATATGAATTGTTTGTTTATTTCTGAAAGATCTCATAATAATTTTTAACCTACTCCTTAAAAAGGTACTGAGAAAGCCTGATCTATTGGTAGTTTGTGTAACACAGTAACAACTGCCACTTCTGCTATAATACAACCATGTTGACAAAAAGCAGGAAGCAAATTTTTGAAAGGAAAATACGAAATAAAATGAGTATTCTTAAAATCCTGTCAGACTGGAAAAACAAATACCATTTGGGAAAAGCTGTATGCCATAGCTGAGTTATCTATTTTTGAATATTGATAGCAAATATATCCACATAAATCTCAATTGCCATTATAGGGTACAGAGTAGAAGGCATTGTTATTAGGAATAAGAGCTGTATTAGCTGCATACAGGATAATTTTGGAAGAGAATGTACTTTTAATTTCATGCTTGTACTCTATCACTTTATTATATGCAATGTTTAAGTGCCAATTTTAAACAGCATTATTTTTCTGAATTGAAGTATTATTATTTTAGATCAAGAAGCAAATCTCCAGACTCCCTGAGTATATCTAACTTTCCTAAAATCAGGGGTACTACATTCACCTTAGAAGTAACACCTTTGGTCTGAAAAAAGAACTGAACAGAACGAAACCACACCAAACCAACAAACAAACCAAACCAAACAAAAAACAACAAAACACCAAAACCAAACCAACAAAAAAACCCCCCAGCAACAAACAAAACAACAAACCAAACACCCAAACTTTTTTCCCTGGTTTCTTTTATTTATATTTGCAATATAATTAAAATAATATTAAACAGACTGTTCCATAATAAATTTGAAACTGATCTGTTATGTCCATGATATAAAGTTTTTAGTCCCTTTTATACCCTTCCATTCCCTTTGAGATATTTGCATTTGAAAAACAGAGTATGTGCTTACTTGTAGCATGAAGCTAGACTTAATACATTATTCTCTAATGTTTCTGTACCTGATTTTCCTGATGTCTTTTACTGTAGAGTCCTTTGAATTGGTGTCAAAGAAAATTGCACAAAGTCAATGTCCTCTAAAACTTAGCAACAGTAGGAAAGAGACATGTGTGGCATACTAAATTATCATGCTCATCATTTTAGCAGTGCTGATTCTAAGAAAACAGCATTAGACCATTATAGAAATGGATCAATATTGTAAACTGCATGGCTATGTATACATATATATGTATACTTGTGCAAGTATATACCTAGCATATACATCTACACTATGATCAGAAACAGCCATTTCTGTTGTGATAAGACCTAGGTCTCTTTTGTATTTTTCTCACTGTAGTAAAAGTGTAAGTTTGGACCTGGTAAGCAGAAGCCCAGAAGAGATCATAGTGCGGGAATTTTCATATTTAAGACTCCTCTTTTTGTATAGAAAGAAACTGAATGCTGCAGTAATACCCGAGATCTTCATTTCTTTCACCTTGAATAACACAATGTTAAAATACTAAAAATAGATAAGTAGCCCTTAAAATATTTACAGTGATTCACAAAATATTATGATGAATTAGAATACTAAAAGAATGATTAAAATTAATAAGTTAACAAAAAAATCTTCCTCTTTCCACATAAGAGTATTCATATGCATAAAAATAATCATGCAGCTAATAACACTGACTGATGAATAGGGATGACTACTTGTGATGGAGGATTAAGTTAATGCACCC
This sequence comes from Myrmophylax atrothorax, assembly GCA_026770055.1. NCBI lineage: Eukaryota > Metazoa > Chordata > Aves > Passeriformes > Thamnophilidae > Myrmophylax > Myrmophylax atrothorax. The sequence goes on from JAOXXN010000395.1 coordinate 122,116,574, forward strand.
ACACAAAACTGTAGCATAAATTTATAAACTAGAAGTTATAAAAATATGTTATATAGCATAAGTGTTTATTTAATTGGATTTAGTTGGACTGTTACAGTGAGGTGGACAGATTGAAAAGCAAGCACTGCTGAATTGTAGGATGTGCAATTCAGTAAGGATTTAGCCATTTGGGATACAACTTTATAGTATGTAATCATAGGTTCACAGGATATTTCAGATTGGAAGGGACCTCAAGAAGTGCCCAGTCCACCCTTTTGCTCAAAGCAGGGTCAATTGTGACATCAGATCAGAATGCTCATATTTTTATCTAGTCAGATTTAACCTCCAAGGATGGAGACTGCTGAATTCAGTTCCATTACTTGACTGTAGTCATGAGGAAATTTTTTTCCTTATGTCCAGTATGAGCTTCTCTTGTTTCTCTTTATTCTGATTGTGTCTTGTCCTCCCAGGATGCAGCAGGACAAATAGTCTGCATTGTGTTCCTACTTGGTGACATATTTATGCTTCTCCTGAGATCACTCCGTGTTGGATTTTCCATCACTAAGGTGTTGAGGTTTCCATCTTTCTGTAGTTTCGCTCCAGGTAAGCTCAGCGTGAGTAATCCACACACACTGTCTTATTGAAATGAGGCAGTGGAAAGAAATCCTATGCTCTGTGTGTTTGTGTGTGTGTGTGTGTGTGTGTGTGTGTGTGTGTGTATGTGTATGTGTATTTATATATATATATGACATAACCTGAAATGATCCAAGATATTGGAATCTGTGCTAGTTGTAACATCAGTTATAGATGTTTACTTGATGTACTGGATTTGTTGAGGACTTGCATTTTGTGAAACCGAGAGGCAGGAAAAGCTTAAAGTTAATTGTTTTGAGTTAATTTATTATATATTGGAATTGTTTATTCAGATTTCTGAAAATACTGCCCCTTGTTATATGTCTTTCCCTTCTTTTGTTTATTTAATATTCTTATATTTATTACTTCATTATTATGATACTTAGGGATTTTCTGTCAACTTTTGTCCACAGAAAAATCATTTTTTGATAGTACAAAGACTGAAGACTGTCTGATGTCTCTGTCTTAGGTGTTGCTTTCATTACGTCCTAAAGAGTCATCCAGTTTCCATGACATGGACTGTCTAGTTTGAGCATGAGTAATAGTGTCAGGAGGAACAGGGTATTTTTCTCCCTCTGGAATGTAGCTAAATGTGAAAGTTAAATGTGAAAGTTAAATGTAAAAGTCATTACAATGTAGAACATGGGTTCAAATGCGTTAAGAAATCCCACTTTTTGGTCTGTATCCAAATAAAAATTTTCCTAATGGAGAATTCCTTTTTTTACTATTATGACTAAGTCTCAAATTATCACCAAAAAGTAGAAGCCTTCTTGTGTTTTTTCTGGGATGTTCTTTTGTTCTTGACTCTTTCAGAAAACCTCTAGAATGAAACAGTGGTGTCAAGATTTCATACTGCACAGATTTCAGGGAATTTGATTTCAAAACAGACTCTTGGTACCATGTACTCGTATTGGAGTCTGCTAGGTTCTTTCTGCATTCTATCTGAGAGTTGGGGTTTATCCAAAACAATTTCAGTTTATGCTATATGGGAACTGTCTGTGATATGAATAAATATATAGTAAGTAGGGACCATTAGGAAAGTTGTCTAAAACAATGTAACAAAATGCTAATGGAGAAGCATCTATAGAGAACAAAAGATAGGAGATTAAGGAGCTAATCCAAAAAACAACAGAATCTTGTATATTTTAGTATTTTTTGAAATAAACCCTCAGAATATTAAAAGTAAAAATTAAAAATTATCTATATTTTAATTTATTCTCTTACACCTTTTTATAAAAATAAAATGTTGAAAGCCAAGAGATGGCTTCTAAATTTCTGTATACATACAATGTGGTGCAAGTTATATTGTCTTGCTTATTCTTCTGAAACAGACTCTGTAGGGTAACGTCATATGGAGTTTGAGTAACTCACTTTCCTTATCCTGACTCTAAATTAAGAAGGTTATAGCTGATTAAGTAATTTATTACACATGAAGCTGCCAATTTTTTTCTCCTTTTAATAAAATTAAGCAGTTATTTTAACACCGACAATCAGAGTTCCCTGAAAAATGCATAAAATCACTAATTTGAACTCTGTTTATGCAGTTATTCCATAGATATTTCCAAGAATCTGAAAGAAAGACTTTCAAAATTCATATTCAAAAAAGATTTGGGGATTCCCATGCACAAGTATTTTTTGGCTAGCTACAGTGATTTCTGCAGCTATACTAGTAGAACCTTACATGCTTTAATGTTACATGTTCTACAGATCAACTGACAGTATTTTTCCTGACTACAACACAGACTACATCAGAAAAAGATCTAGAAAGCTCCTACCAGCCAGAGGTAGAGCAAAGAAGAAAGCTTCAAATTTCTCTGACCTCTAGAAAATAAATTCAGCAAGGAGAAAAAAAGCTGTATCTTCGAATAACAACGAATATTTTGAACATTTTTTATTCTAGTCATCTGAAAGCTAGAAGGGAAAATTACTATGCATGCTTTCTGGATGTCTTGGGTTGAACTGGCAAAACGCCAACTGTCCAAGACAGAGTAAAAGGGTTCTTCCCCCCCCCTCCCAACCAGCCAAGAGAAAAGGAAGGAGAGAGAGGGAAAGAAAAACTTCAAAACTAGGTTTATGCTGAAACTAACTATATATTTATACAGAAAAAACTAAAAGAAAACTACAATATA
>JAOXXN010000395.1:122119414-122148256 GCA_026770055.1 Myrmophylax atrothorax
ATCATTGGTTAGAAGAAGTCAGCTGTCAGCTAGCCCAGCCTAGCTCAAGTCACCTGACAATTCCAGGCCTAGTCTGGACCCCAAAACCTAACTTTAGGCCCACCTAGGTGAACCCATAACACTGGATGAAAAAATCAATACTCTTATATGAATTTTGCAGTACGTAAAAAATGTTTTTGTGAATTAACTGATATAAGAGCTGAGTTCAATGGGATTTTATTTTATTTGGTGTTTCTTTGTTTCTAAGTAATTCTGGAGACTTTTTTTAATACTTTTCATTTTTAACAAAGTAAGACCTTCACCTGAAGGGAATAAGCTCTCTTTGATTATTGTCAACACACTTCTTTCTTTGAAATTTTCTTCTACTGGATTAATTTTTATTTTGTCAGGGTAGTTAATTATAAAAAATGTAGTTAATTTTGTATCAATAGGCACAGGCTTCTGGAGCAATTATAAGATCACAAAGGCATTACTTTTCAAATCTTTCACCTCGTCAGGCTTAGATTCTTCATATTTAACTTTTTTCATACTGAGCATTCTTGAGTTCTCTGCTAGGATGTTTTCATAAATTCATGATCACACAGAATTAGAAAAAGCATCACAAACTCTTTCCAAGAGAAACATATTTCTTTTATGTATTTTGGGTTTGAGTAGTTTTGCATTAGATATTGTAGTTTTTGTTCAGGAAGTGATTTCTAGTCAGATCAGAATTCTTGGCTTACAAATAGTCACAGAATCACAGAATCAGAGAATATTCTGAGTCAGAAGGGACCCACAAGGACCATCATAGTCCAGCAAGTTAAAAATGTTATGATGACATTTGGAAACAATGCAGTCCCATCATAAACTCTTTGTAAAACACCAGTCAAAGATTTTCAGCATATATTTTCCGGGTTTGTTTGCTTGTTTCTGTGAATGGTATTGTGATCAAAATGGGAAGTCCTTAAGGCACATGTGTGAAGCATCTTTCTGTCCACTGTCATTGTCATTGTGGTATCGTAAAGCCAGGCCTGTAAGTGGAAACCAACAAAATTAGTGCATGAAGTAATCGAGGAAAAAAGGTAAATGGGTCAGATACTCAGTTACATCTGACCTATGGATGGAGTGAAGGCAATCTTTCAAAACTTCGTGTGACGTCCTAGTCTCTTGAAATTTACTGCAATAGAAGTTACAAAGAAATACCTATCTTATATTAAATAAGGTAGATATAAAGACTTCTGTGAATCCTTTTTCTGGAGGATGAATTAGTATCATACTCTCTGTTCCATTCCCATTAGTGCTACCCAAAGCAGTGAGATGTTTAATGAAGATATGTTCATTGCAAATTCATCTGTATTACACTTGTGAAGAATTGCCCTAAATTGTCTCACAGCTGCCACTGGATAACATTGTCTCAGTGTTTTCAGACAGACGTTCAGAATAAAAAGAAACAAAATTAAAATGCAGAAAATTTCAAGTCAGCATAAAACCTAAAGGTACTAATGACATTATTTTCTTTCAGAAAAAGGACCAGTTCTCGAAAGTACTGGCTAAGATGTATTTAATTGCTAACCAAACTGGATGAAGTAGAAATATCTTTTGGTTCATAGTTTTTTACACCAATATTATAGTATTGTACAGAACAGCATAATATTTTAACACAGCAATTATAGAAAAAGGCCAATAATTTCAATTTAAGCTAAAATTTTCTCTTAAAAGCATATCTGGTATCAATGTCACAATTTAATATGACAGACTATCCACCACTGGATGATGCAGTAGGAGTTCCCTGCATCATAAGAAGATAAACATAAATCTTCCCATGCTCTTTTGCTCTTTCTCTCTAGAGAGTTCATTCTTCTCTTTCTTACTTTTAAAAAGTAGTGTGCATATGTGTTGGTTATCTTTGATACCACATAAACCAGCCAAATAAAAAACATTTCACTTAGACATTGTACAAGAAGTATAATACAATATTCAGTGTATTATCCGCATATTAAGGCAGATGCTTTATTTAGCACACATAAATGTTCTAAATTCAGTAGTACTCTGGAGAAATAAAAATAGTCAAATATGAAGAAAATAAATTGTGTGTTTAGTTCAGTATTTTGAAATGGAACCTGTACTGCACCATAGATCTTAAGAATTTAACACCTTCTTTAATGAAAAGCTGGTGAAAGAGATTGGAGACGTTACACACACACGCACACGTTTTAGAATATAAACACAAAAGTTCTAGCCTTCATCAGATGTAAAATACATACTTAAAGAGGTATATTATTAATATTTTGCTGTTGAGTATAGTAAAATATAAAGCCTCAGAGTGGAACATACATCATAGTAATTCATTTGAAGACATTCATATACTCTACCAAGATCCATCTACTCTTTTAATATACAATCTGCTCATTCAGGCTGAAGAAGCTGAAGATGAAGAAAATCCTCAAGAAAAAAAAAAGGTGTATTACCATAGACCAAGAGGCATAGGCTCATCCAAAGTACTCATATAGGTACTAGATGCATAAACTACAGCAGAATGGAGTCAAGTCTTTCCTAGGCTGCAGCACATATTTCAGGTTCATTTATTAAGTGCTCAAAGGATGGATAGTCTTCTACTACCAAGTGTAGTGAGCAGCTCTGCAGTGATCAAAGGAGAGAATCCTTGTCAATGGCAGTTGCATGGACCATTAGCTCCTCAAAAAAGCAATTCAGTCCAGCTGCATCATCACTGATGCTTTTTCTGCTTTAATTAGCTTTGATAATGATGCTCCAGCAGTGCTTTTGTACTTGAAAATCTCATTATTATACATAGCAAAACGAAATGTTTTGTAGTTATTAGTTACTACCTTTCATGTTCCAACAAAATGTGAAGACTTATTCAAATGAAAGTCCTTTAGCAAGACTTTTCTCAAGCTCTGCAAAAATCTTAAGTACTGCAGTTGTGCTGACATGTCTGCAAAATTAGAGTCCTGTGAATCACAGAGAACCTATATGATATTCCTCCATGGGCTTTTCAGTCTTTTCTTGTCGTCCTAGGCATGTGTCTGACCCTGGCTCCCCTCACTGGGCATGATGCCAGTGCCCACGTGCAGGCTGGCAGCCTCAGCTGTCCCAGTCCCCAGAAAAGTGCCTGCCAGGTCCTGCCCTACCGCACAACATTCTGGTCTTCATAGTCCCAGGGCAGGACAATTTGGTAGTCCAAGGGAGTCCCTGACCTTTGCAATGGCCTGACTGTGAATGCAGACAGAGACTGAGGGGACTTAAAAAATCATTTAGTTCCAAGACCCCTGTCATGGACAGTGATACCTTCCACTGAAACAGTTGCTCAAGGCCCCATCCAACCTGGCCTTGAACTCTTCCAGCGATGTGGCACCCACAACTTGTTCATTACTTCCTCACCCTCACAGTAAGGAATTTCTTCCTCATATCTAATCTAAACCTAACCTCCTTCAATTTAAGGCCATTCCCCTTGTCCTGTCATGTCATGCCATTGTAAAAAGTGCCTCTCCAGCTTTCTTATAGGCCCCCTTAAAGTACTCGAAGGCCTCTATAAAAGATGTCACTTTACAATGCATAGCATCAACCGCAAAGAATTCCTCATCCCATGAATATTGTTACAGAAATATTCAATGTGTAATCAGCAAATGTATCAGAGAAAGGTATAGAACACCTGGACTCATATGTTCTTCATTGCCTTTTTTGCTCAAGCCTCCTGATCTCTTGCCCTCAACATTGTAGAAGTTCAAATTTAATGTAGTATCCAGAAGGAAGAAAAACCAGAAGAAATATGGCATAGGTAGTGCCTGTCTCCCCATATGCTCGCTCCAGATCTATACTGTCTCCAAACAAGGAAGCCTGAGGGAAACTTTTTGTCTGAATATGATCCCTTCTTCTGGGTAGAATGCTGCTCCCTGTGAAGCTTAACATGCTACAGCTGATTTTTCTTAACTTGGTGTATCTTCGAAGAGTTGATTTATTGGTAAATTCAAGTTCTTACAGCTGTCATAACTTGACAAACCCCAGAGCCTTCACTCAAAATAGCACTCTAGTGTAGCAAAAAATGGTCACGTGCTGGAGAGATGGGGTTTGTGTTGGTTTTTTTTATTATTTTGGTCACAGAAATAGTTACTTTAGTCTACTGAAGCCTAGAGCTTGTAGAGTCCATTCTCTACATAGCTAGTGGAGAGCAGTTTGTGCATATAGGTTAGATGCCTAACTGTGTTTAGGAATACTTCAAAGGATACTTTTAGCACAAAGTAATGTTTATTCCTTCTGTACCAATTATTTAATTCACATGTGTCTGGAAACAATGAAGTAAGGCAAAATCCTATTTACCAGTTCTATAAATTTACTAAATATAGTACTTTGAAAAACAGTGACAGTATAGTATTTTCCTGGACAATTTGTGTAGCTTCAGTGCAAGAGGCTACGTCACTTTATAGGTGATGCTATATATTCCTATATTAAAGTATGATTGTCAAAGAATAGTAGATGAAAATCCTGCCATAGACAAATATGACAAAAAACCTCCAGTCCATTCCTCCTTGTTATTTTGTTACTTCCAACTATATGAACTAGTTTCAGCAAATACAAATAATTTATGGTCTAAATAGAGAGAAATATGGGGAGGGGATCTTTCTTCTGGGGAAAAAAAAAACAAAGGAAAAAACAACTCCACAAACAAAAACCCCTCAACCTTCAGGTAAAAAGTAATTATTTATATATGACTGGATTCATATTATTTTATCTATTTTAGCTTTGCCTAAAATTTTCTCTTTTTCTTTTTTCTTTTTTTTTTTGGTCAAAAAGTGACCTGTTCTGTTTCATATATGAAAGGTGCACATTAAAAGAATATGAGCTAGCAAATATCTTTACTGAAGCACTGTTGGCAGCCAAGATCACTGACAACTTCCTGGCTGTGATTCATAATCTATATTGGTGCCTTTGAGACAGCAAGCTATTGATTTTTCCCAGTCTATAATCCAAGACCATATACACAGCTTGTTAGACATCTGTGGGAATATAAACTGAGTTTTGATACAATTTAGGGAGCTTCTGTTAGTGGGGCACTTAGTTTTTGTCTTTGAGAAAATCTTTACACATCTTTGTAATCTTGAAGAGATTTTTAACAGATAATTCAATAGAGTTTGAGTTGTTTCTTTCTTTCTTTTTTTTTCTTTTGGTAAACTGCTTTTCTGAATGAAGTTTATATGAAGCAAATTCTAAGTGGACAACAATAACATATGAGGAAATTTTTCTAGTGCTATTATAGGCTTTTTCTTCATTTCATTTGATTTTGTCAAGTATAATTTGGAAGTACTCCTGCTTTGTCATGTTTAATATCTCTTCCATTTTACCCATCCTTCCCAGGAAAACTTCCCAGTCTTTACAGCGATGCTTACAGTACATATACACAAATAACAGTCAAAAGAACATCATTAACTGCAATGCAGTTCCTCCACAGTAAAGGATATTACAATAAATGAACTAAAATTCTTCAAAAATTATACTTAGTTTAAAAATAATTTTTAGTCACTGCTCACACTCTCCCTGATTTATTCAAGTAACTGCATTTAGTGTTAATTCTCTGTCTTGGGAAAGCCAACTCAGGAAAAGGAAGAAGGTAAAGCAGTTTGAAGCTTATGCACTAATTTAGAAATGTCATAAGTAAAAGTCTTAAGAGATGCTCTTTTAAATATTATTTAATGTTTTTGCAAGAGTACTTGAAGGGCTGTCTTGTAAGGAGAATTACTCTGAAGTACTTTATGGACTTTAGTAGACAGAAATATCTCCGTGCATGTCATCACATTGCATTTAGTTTGGAAGGTTACGAAAACAGTTACACTGTCTCCAAAATCAAAATAAGGCATTCCTGACTGTACATAAATTATAATTTAGCTAGATCTGGATGAGCTAGAAGTTATATAGTCCCCATAGGGTAATTTCTCATTTTATATACAAATTATTTTTACACAACAAGGAGAAAAACAAAATGTTAGGACGCACATATATATTAGCAAAAATTTATGTTGGAAAACGGGACCAATTTTCATAAGTAGTAGAAAAAAACCCTTTCTATTAAATAACAAGCAAAATCTCATTGATATAGACTGCTTCCAAATGGAATTTTTGCAGAAGACTATTTCAAATCTTTGTTTTAAAATAGTTTTTCATGCACTGTCAAAGGAATTTTTTTGCTGATTCGTTTATCTACAGCTTCATTGGTTTCCAGGAAAATAAATTAATTCCCTAATTCTTCATCTGTTTATGCATTTTCTCAACCTGAAGAACATGAGTAAATCAACTGAATTAGTATCATGCTTTAAGATAAAAAACACAGTGGTTTTACAAGGTCAGAGATAATGATGTGCAAAAAGTTAGGAATCTAGAATACATTGAGTTTATTAATTTTGTTTCAATCTAAATTAAACATCAAAGTGCACAACATTGCTTCTCACTATTTGTATAATTTTATAGCCATAGTTAAGCTGACCTGTGTACTAAAAAGTCTTTAAATAAGACCTCCCTCAAAAAATTAAAACTAGTGGGTTTTTATTCTATGCCTAAGTACCATTTGGGAAAATCTTTTATCTCTGTCTTTGCCTTTCCTAATTTCCTATCCCCCTGAGGAAGACCTCATTGTAGTCTGCAACTTCCTCATGGGGGCAAGAATAGGGACAGGCACTGATCTCTTCTCTATGGTGACCAGTGGCAGGACCCAAGGGAATAGCCTGAAATTGTGTCAGGGGAGATTTAGATAGGATACTAGAAAAATGTTCTCCACCCCAAGGGTGGTTGGGCACTGAAACAGACTCCCCAGGCATGTGCTCACAGCACCAAGCCTGCCAGAGTTCAAGAAGCATTTGGACTACACTTTCAGGCATATGGTGTGACTCAGGGATGGTCCCGTACAGGGCCAGGAGCTGGATTCAATGATCCTTGTGGGTCTCTTCCAGCTCAGCATATTCTATGATTCTGTGATGTAATAAGGAGCAAGAAGACAACTTATTTGGACTGACCTTGCCAATGCAGACTCCAAAATGAAATATGAAGAACAAAATGACAAAAAAAAAGGCAAGGAGAATGTGTTAAAGTTTTGGATGCTAATTCTAGGTCACCAGCTTTTCCAGACCAAGCTGCTTTAAGAGGGAAATCAAAAAATGAGCTCTTAATTTTATGCTTCAACATTTCTAATGCTAAGCAAAAATATTTGTTATTCATAATTTCTGGAAATCTGAAAGGGGTTTGGATCCATTCATCATTTCCTGAATGTGAGAAGCAGATCATCCTTGCTCATATCACAAGAAGTGGAAGGGAAAGGAAAAGAAAGGGAGATTGAGCAGATGCTGTGGTCAGATGAGCACTTTAGAAATGCATGTGATGATAAACGTGATAAAGTAGGAGATGGAGTGTAGTAATCAATAGTAGATAACAGTTTTACTAAACAAACTGTTGTTCCTAGAATAAGTAGTTTGAAATTGTTCTACCTACATACAGGTACATAGTTCAGCAAAGGTTCATCTCACTCAAGCTCAAATACGTTTTAAAAAGTGGTTACATAATGATGAGAAATGTCACTGCTTAGTGCATGTCTAGGTCTGTACACTTACAGAAAGGCTGGAGACAAATGCTCCTTCCTTATAATTTTACAACTGGAATGTTACATATTCAAGTATACAAAAGATACAGAAATTGCAGACTGACCTAATAGTTGCCCTTTCCTATCTTCTGAATTCAGTATTGTAACAAAGGCTGTTTTTCCAATGTGAAAGTAAGTGTATGATTATATTCAAACCATACCATATGAGGGATAAGTACTTCCATCTTTACTGTTTTATTACTCAGAGAAACTTGCACTCCCCCTTCACTCACGCACTTCTACCAACTACCTACTGCAGCAATCACAACCTATCTTTTCATCAGCATCATATGATAAAAAGCAAACAACCCTTTTGAGAGTTCATTTGCATATTTAGTTATAGGAAAACATAAGAACATGTTAATCAAAATGCATACACTGTACTTTCATTCAGAGACAAACTCTACACTGCCAGTGATGTGCTATAAAATGCCAGTGTCCCTAGTCAGGATATTGTAAATGTTCTTTCTTTCCTTTAAATAACAGTATCAGTCCACACACAGAAAAGTATTGCGCCCCTATAATGGTACAACACCATTATAGACTGAAATTGTGCAAGCTTTCCAAGTGGCCATACCTTCATTTTGCCTTTGTCCACAGTTAAAGTAAGGGAGTAAGTTCTAGAGTAATAAATCTAGTAAATTATAATTCCTGTTATTTTTAGGACCTAGGATCTGGAAATCAGCACACAGAAGAAACTGGGCAAATTCCACTCTGTATAGGGCCACAACATGGTACAAAGTTTGTGAGCTGTATCCCAGGGAAGGCAATCACAACATATGATTATCACTTGGAGTTGCACATGGGTGGGATAAAGGACTTGCTATTTGGAATCCACTTTTTCAAGAGAAGTTCTAAGAGTGAACTTCCTTGCTAGATGTATAGTTCTAAGAATCAGAGAGAGAGAGCAACAGTGAGCGCCCATGTCAATGAAGAGAGAAGGGTATCACTTTCCTCTGACATGAGAAAGCTCAAGTACATTTTTAGACTTTCTATTTATTTAACTGAAAATAAGACACTCTCCTCCCAGACAGATGAAATGCAGGGAGTTTTCCCAAAGCAAACACTGAAGGAGAATTTTTTGAACCATGCAAAGGCCTTCATGATTTGATAGAAATAACTATGACCTGTAAGTACAGATTCTGAATTGGACAGATTTTTGTACATCAAAAATAAGAAAGGGCATCAGTCCCTTAAATTGTCATCATATAATCATGTATGATGATGATGATGATGGTGATGGTAAGAAGAAAAGTACTGAGAACTTTAAATACTCGCTATAAATAACTGAGGTCTGATATTTCAGAATTCCCTTTAGCAGCCCATTACATAGAAAGACAAGTTCAGTGAGACTTTATCACTCTTTCTGTGAGAAATAGAGAGACAACTGTTTCTCAAATTTTTTAGATAATTTCAGAACTGCTGCATTTAGTGGATTTAAATTAGATCCACTAACATCATAACACTTCTAATTCATTTAATCTCTTCTTCCAGAATAGCATTTGTATTATCTGCAGATGAAAAAAAAATGAGGAAAATTGAAAATGGGGCTTTTTTTTATATATATATTTTTATACTAGCAACAAGAAAACTAACATCTGAAGATCAGTTGTTTCCACTTTAAGGATGGATGATTATTGCTCTTTAACCTGCTTTATTTTTTCTCAGAAAAAACATATTCTGTATTCTTTCCTCAAGTATGAAGAAAAATAAAGGGTGAGAGTCCACAGGGCTAAAGTAGAGACCACAGGTTCTTAGACAAGCAATTATTTTAATGAAATATTATAATATTTCTGTGAATAGTTATGAAGATTTCCATTTAATGTAAAACATGTTAGGTTTTGTGTTTTAGTGGGTTTCCAGTTTTTAAAGGATTTTTTTTCCTACCAACTCCCAGATCTCCCATTTACTTCAATGGTAGCTGCAGGTGCTGAAAATCCATTTGAATAGTTCATACTGATTTGAAATTTTGCAGTGGCCTTTCTCTCACACACATGCTCACACATGTTCCTCTTTACCCTTCTCTCTTTCCCTCCATCTGCCCAAGATTAAGGCCAATCTTGCCAGACATAGATACTCTTATAGTGGAAATATAAAAGTTACAAAGCAGCAGTTAAATGAACTTGGGGGGGGGAGAGAGAAAAAAAAATAAACGTGAAGTTATTATGCTGCCTTTATTTTTCCCCAGAACTTTTAAAAACAAAATGCAACCTTGTAACAAGGAGTTAGATTTCCTAGAATATTAATTGAGACTTGGGGTACATGCAGATGAGTGAATTCTTTTAGAAGCACCTCTAATGCATTTTTACAAGGGTCATTGTGTTTTACAATGTAACAAAAAAAAGAAAAGAAAAGAATCTAAATCACATTTTTACTATACTTGAAATAAAAATAGGCAATTGGAAATGCATTGTAAACAGGATTATTCAAACTCAGCTTGCCTTAAGATAGAAGCAGCTTTCAAGCAGGCTGTTACATAAAGGTCCGGTATTTCTGAGATTTTTATGAGAGTAATCTAATGCATTGGTCAGACAAGGTTAAAAATAATGCCCTTGCAGTCTCCCTAGATGCAATGATAGTATTTGATGTGAATAAAAAGGCTACACTCTCTGGGTGTTAGTGAAACTGAACTGCACAGATATCTATTTGGAGATTTGGGTATGAACTTCAATATTCCTCAGGAAAAAATAAAATGAAATAAAATATCCACAGTTTTTCTGAATCTTTTTATCCATGAGTTTTGTACTTAGGCTTTGTTGTCCATCTTTTCCTCCTTTCTTCACATTAGCTTTCAAAACCCTTCCTGAGGGTTTTAGAAATGTCATAAACTTACTGTATCATTACTGATGCACACAAACAGGAACATAAATGAATACTGTATGTGGATGATATTCTTCTTTTTATAACCCATCCTGATATTTCAATCCCAACTATTACACTGTTCATAAATCAGTTTGGGATCCTCTCTGGCTTTAAAAGTAATTATAATAAATCCAAAGATATGTTTATGTATAGGAAGCCAATTGAACCCTTTGCTTTTCAGTTTCCATTTAAATTGGTCTCCAGAGGTCTTACCCCAGGTTATTTATTCGTTTTTCTTTAGATCTGCTGTACAGATTTAATCTTGCTTCTCTGCTTTGTAAAATTCAAGAGACCCTGTACAGGTGGTTTTCGTTCTTTTTTTTTTTTTTTTTAGTAGGGGAAAGAGCTGTCACTAATTAAAAACAAAATGTATTTTGTATTTGTCTCTGATAATAAATAAACTTACTAAGAAATTTTTAAGACTGGCTTAAGCAACATTTCTAAGTGCCTTGAAAGCAATCACTCAACATATGTAGTTACTTTAATACAGAACAAAAAATGTGTTAGTCTGTTCTGCAATTTTTCCATTTGCCTGACTGTAAAGTATAATTCAGCTTCTAAGTCCTTTCTTTCTGCATCTTTCTGACTGATTAAATTCCCATACAGGAATCATATCAAGGTAAGTTAGCATGTCAGTAGGTGTGGATCACACCAACAGAACTGCACGGCTGGAAAGCTTTGTCTGATCACACAGACTTCTGATTTCACAAAGCTATTCTTCCAGAAAAGCAGCAAATGCCAGAGTACCTTGAAAGAGGTCAGCTGAGAGAGAAGATGCAAATCTTAGCAACGACCTGTTAAGAGCAATGTAAAAAAAAAAGGAATTTGTTTCATGAAACATAGACCTGAGAAAGCGCCTTCCACAGCATTTTATTTCACCTTTTCATTTCTATCTCCCTTCGTTCCCTAAATAAAATAATGTGAGCCACATGTAAATGTGTGAGGAAAAATATCCCTTTTCAGCTATAATAACTCATCAAATATTTCAAATCCCTTTCACTGTCATTGCATGTGAAACATATAACTTAACCTTTATAAGAGAGATAAAATCCAGTGCTTCATATGCTTTGATTGTGAAATAATTTTCACTGTGAGAAACCATACTTCAACAGTTTGATGTTACAGAAATGGGCATATAAGGAGGGATATTTATGAGAAACTGCTGACCTTAGTATGCATCAAGACTGTTTATGTCCAGGAGCTGCCAGAATAAAAATAGGAGAGGGAAGAAGAGGAATTTTGTAAAAGAAGTTTTTGTATGTTTGTTTTTAAAGAAAGTTGATGTGTAATTGATCACAAGAGTCCAGAAGATGTGGCTTTAAGAACACTACAAGTTATTAAAAGAAAAACTAGAAAGAAATTTTTATATAGCATTCTGGAAAGTGGAAACTTTTCTAGAGATTGAGGATATAGAATTAAGAAATGCTGGATATTAATGAAAGCTCAACCATAAAACCAGACCAGAAAAAACAGGCCCTACCTGCAAGGACAAGATAAGCGGGCTAGCTTAAGAACTTTCATTTAATCTCTCTCAAAATAAAAAAAAAAAAAATCAAGTCTGCTCTCTAAATTACAAAGAATACTTGGTTTTGATTTGTTGTTGTTGTTATTATTATTATTAATAATAATAATAATTTTTATTTATTTTCTGTTTCTAATAGCACAGCCTCAGGTTTTGAAATCTTTTGTAATATTTATTTGTATGTGGGTGAAATGCTTTTACTTTAGGGTTCAAGTTAGTGAGCTGTCACACTATGATGTGCCTTACCATTTTTAAATTACCTCACATACTGGTTGGAGAATTGAGAGCTATCTGCTGCTAAAGGATTCTAAGCAAACTGGCCCAAACACTTTTTCACTAATTCAGTTGAATAGTCCCAAATGAACCTGGCTTGTTTACAGGTACAGGACACTCTTTCCTGACAATGTATTGCAAAAACACACCATAAATATCAATCCCAACTATATAACTTTTTAGAATGAAAATAATGTTATAAATGGTTTCAAATCTCTTTGCTATTCTCTTTTTTCCTGGTTTTGAAATATTAGCTCTATTTCTGGTAAATTCTGAACAGCTGTTTTTGAAACACCTGTTTAATATACAGATTCATTAGCTCATACCATATTCAAGAATTTCCATAGTCTTATCCTAATCTACTTGTGAAAAATACAGATGGAGAAAATAATCATGGTCTTTGAAGATGCACTAAGATCAGCGTCTTCTGAACAAAGTCAAAATCCATCTTCAGTCAAACCTTTACTTGAAGTTGCATCTGTCTGCAAACAGGTTTTAGTGCTATGTGCTTTGTTTTGTTGGGTTTTATTTAACAAAAAAAAGGTAATTTCTAGTCCATTCGTTTTCAAATGACTGCATCCTCCTTCTCTGTATCCCATCCATTGGAACAGCTCCTCATAATCTTGTGCCCCAGGTTTGACTGGGATAGAGTTAATACTCTTCTTCATAGCTGGTATGATGCTGTGGTTTGGGAATTTAGTATAAGAATAATATTGATAACACACTGATGTTTTTGTTGTTCCTAGGTGGTGCTTACTCTAAATCAAGGACATCTCAGTGTCTCATGCTGTGAGAGTAAGCATACATACAAGAAGCCAGGAAGGGGCACAACCTGGACACCTGACCCAAACTGGCCATAAGAGGTATTCCATACCATAGAATGTCGTGCTCAATATATAAACTGGGAGGAGTTGCCTGGAACCACTGATCTCTGTTTGGGGATAGGCCAGACATTGGTCAGCAGGTGGACAACAATAGCAATGTGCATCACTTTTTGTTCTTGGGCTTTATTTTTCTCTCTCTTCTTCTCTTTACAATAATTGTTGTCATTATTATTATTATTATTACTATTTTACTTTATTTCATGTATTAAACTGTTCTTATGCCAACCTGCATGTTTCACCCTTTTCCAATTCTCTTCCCCATCCCCCCTTGGGTCATGAGTGGGGGAAAGTGAAAAGAGCAGCTGCAGAGTACTTAGTTGTTGGCTGGGGTTGAACCACAACAGTCATTGAAATGGAATGGAGACCTTGAAATTTACTTTAGTAATGTTTCTTTAGAAACTCACTTTTACACAAATGAAGCTATTGACAGTTTGCTTGGAATAAACATTTCTCTGTAGACAAAACCTGTAGGATCTTGAGCCAATTAGGTCATGAGATGTTATTTGGCTTTCAAGCGAATACTTAGTGCTGATTTTGACCTTAGGAATACTTAATGAGGTTTCCACTTCTGTCTGTTCTGTCTGACATGGAGACAGATTTTGGGGACATTCAGTGTGCTACCTGTAAGGTTTTAAAATTAAAAAAAGGAGGGCTAATACTGCGAGTTCTCCTTCCGAGTCTGTCTTCCCTTCCATTTTTCTTCTGAGGACCCCTGGATATGAAAATCACGAGGCTATGATGGAAGGCTTCTTTGTTTTGCAAACCTTTCTTGAGTAGGAAGGACATCAGGGTCACAGTAGGCGTTTTTCTGCTGGATATAAAGGAAGAGGTTCAAAAACCTACATTGAACTATCTGTATTATTGTACAGCAGTTTGGATGGTAAACAGATTTGTTGTGGATAGTATTCACCTTTGGATAAACTTGAAAATTCTTCGCGTGTCAGAACATACAGGGTTTAGAAATACTAACAGGACCTTCTCAATGTCCTTGCCTCTCTTTCCAATAGTTTTTACACAGTATCCACATGTGTACAAATATCTATATCTATATCTATATATCTTTGGATTTGGTTGGGTTTTTTACCAATATTGTGGCATTCAGTAAAGGGAAATAATTTGATCCAAGTCATACTAGGATCAATGAGAATCATATCACTGATTTTTCTGTGTAAATAAATTCAGTTCTCAAGTGTCCAACCCTGGTCTCAGTTCCACAGTGTTATGATGGCTGTGTGCTGTCTAACTCTTGTTTAATTGGTCTTACATAAATCCAGAAACAAGATGCTTTTGAATAAGCATGTTTTGATATTAATAATGAAGATAATTTGCCATCACAGAGCGATAAATTTCTGAGGAGATACTCAAGGTAATACTAATCAAAATAATTTTTATTATTTTTGTGCTTATTCGTGGAAGTTTTCTAGCTATACATCTTTCTGTTTATTACACTATTGGCAAGTGCAAAAGACATTCAGGTTAAGTAGGCTCCAAACCATTCTGACAAAAACCCCTACATCATGTTGGTGTTTAATAGCTAAATAACACACATGAGTTCTATGAAAATTGCACTTGCTTCTTTTTAAGTGGTTTTTTTTTAGTATTTTCTTAGATGTTTTGAAAGTACGTTTAAGAACTCTGTATGGAACAGATTAATTAGCTACTATCATCTTTTATAATTAAAATGCCTAAAATATGGGGTTGCGTTTTGAGTGTACCTATTTCCACCTGTACCATGTTTTAAGCTACAAGGTCTAGAAAACTGAAAGAGTTTTGTATGTCTTTGTGTATAGTTCAATTCTTTAGTTGATAGTATGTGAGTCACTATGAAAGGCAAAAGGAGGACATGATTTGACATACACATAGTGTAGGATAATGAAAATTTGGGTAATGCTATTTATCTTCTTTTAGCAGTTCAGAGCAAGGAAGCAACTAACATTAAAAGTACAATAAAAAAGCAAACCATATTTTGATATCATTCTTAGCCTTTGGAACTCCATCCAATAGATATCTGACTCCTGATTTCAGCAGGATTCAAACACAAGTCTCTATGATACATTTTTTATTAATTAAAAACATTAAGAGTGAATAAGCAAATGAAAAATTATTGTGAAAATCAATAAGGAGAAGAAACTTGAAACTAAGGTAGAATTTCAAGAATACATGTGGATTTAGTGGTATATTATATATTTCTTTTGCAAAGTTGTTAAGATTTATTTACAAACCAAATATAATTTTAATGGAGATGATTAAGAAACAAATTTTTTAAGACACATTAGAATAATTACTTCTGAAACACTCATTGCTGAAAATAAACCTGAGGGAATGCTTTTCCACTTATTGTTAGCCTGATACTTGATCTTGCACTATGCTGTGGTTTGCTTTTTGGACTGTGTCTTTAATTGTTTTGGCTAGCACCATGCTGAATTGCAACCCTGGCCTTTAACTGCTAAGGGGATATAACTCTAGTAAACAGAACAACATCTCCATGGCAACCTACAGTTTTACTTCTAACTCTTCAAAACACAAAAAGGTAATTATTTTTTTCATTATATTTTTATATTCCTATGGCTCATAATAACAGTGATGACCTCCTGGCTGGGCATTTCCAAGCTATTAATGACAGGCTGAGTTATGCGACCTTGACTTCACCTGGAACCATTAACTTTTCTATCTAGTCATTAACTGCTGAGAAATGCCCTCCCTTTTGGTCATTATTTCTTATATATGCATTTCTTAAATAGGTATTTTCTGTAACAATTACATGTCAGAGTAATTTCATATTTTTTATTAATAACTACTATCTTATCTTTGTGTTCAAGCCACAGGGATCCTTTGACATCTAGCAGCTTGCACATAATTTAAGTTTCTAAGGAAGAGGTCATCATTTATGCACAGGCAAATGGGAGACAGAGGGCTTAAAACAGCATGTTTTGCATGGGAGGAAGAATCCTTGCATCATTTGAGTTAAATATGTGAAGTATATTCAGGAATGCTGAGGAATTCATTTTTAGACCAGGCATTTAGATGTACTATGTATGTATGCCACAATACCAGCTAGAAAACCCTTAACGTTAATAGTAAAGGTGACCTCTAAGTTATCCCTCCTGACTACTGGATCTTTAGACAAAATGGTTAGTAATTTCACTGGGATTAATTTGCCGGCATTTTGCAGACCCTTATCTTATTTTCTGGAACTCATAGAGGGATCAGAATCCACATGATATATTTCTCTTATCTGTCAGTACAGCAGCATAAGATAAAAGAAGATTCTTATTGAATGGATATATTTTTCATTGTCCTTCATATCATAGATTAAATGGTTCTTGTATGATTTTTCTTTTCCTGATAGAGCTAGCCATACTTCTGCATAAATAACTTCTGTGTAATTTGAGAACTCTTATGAAGTGCTCAGTAATCAATTCTTTAGATGCTGTAATTAGTAGGCTTACCTGGATCAAAAACTAAATGTTGCTGGAGGGGAAAAAGGTTGTAGAGTTATTGTTAAGGGTGGGACTTTGTTGTCTGCATGTATGACAAATATTATTATCATATATGCCTGGAAATATCAGCAACGGAGGATTTGTTTAATTTGTTTGTTCCTGTAACTCAGACATACAGTTACACTTCTGTAAACAGTGTTTGTTCAATGAAGTGCTTAGTTCTTTGCATACAGAAATTCCCTGACAATATCCTTAACTAACAGGAAATATCTACCCTATGGAGAGACAAAATGTTTGTTGTTCTTTTTGTTGTTATTTTATTTTGGTGTCTGGCTTATTACAGCACATCATCCTAACTTTGTGCAATAGAGAGGGGGGAAAGCAGACAGAGGTGAATAAGGCCAAAAGAACGTAAATTAAAGAAGTAAACTCTGCAAATCTCGATAAATGCAACTCCACCAGTAAGTGACAATATAGGTGAAATATTTCTCTTTTAAACTTTTTCCATTAGTTTTTTGACAGGAGTACACTAGTTCAGCTTTAATGAGATTCTAGTGTAAAAACTTCAGGGCTAAATAAAAGAAACAAATCAAAAGGACCGGATGATTGCCATTTAATGTGAAAGAATGAAAGTGCAAACAATCATTGTATGACATCTAGCTGTGCTAGTCACTGCAGAATGACAGGTAGAACAATTCAAAGTTACTGATCTAAAGATGGAATAACAGCTCATATGTTTGAAGTGCTCAGAAGATGAAGAAATAAAACAGACTCTAAGATAAGACATGGTTAAGCCTTTTAAATTCCTTGCCTTATTGTCAGTATCATTTGAACGTTTTTGTACACATTTTTTCCCCCTCAGAAACTATTTTATCGAAGGAATTACTTTTAAGAGCTGATTTTTATTATTACCCTCCAGGCTGAATGGTGTGCTTTGTTTTTCAACAAGAGGAGAAAAAAACGTACACAATGAAAAGTATATTACTAGTTCATTAAACACACATATTGTATATATTCAGAAGTATGTATTTTGAGGATATGTTGTTAAGCTGTGCATTTTAAGCAGGTTCAATAATTCACATGCTAATTAACTCTACAGGTAGCCTGACCTTTTTAACATGCACCATAACAAATTTGTTATGAATTTCTGTTTATTTTCCTTGCCTATCCTTTCTTGATATTATTTTAAAGCTTTAAGGAAAATCACCTATTCTTTCTTTCAGCAAGCCTTTTTATCAGTGAAATAACCTATTCTAGTTACTGCTGGAAACAATAATCTGTAATTGCTGCTTTCAGTCCTAATTTGGCTTGTCTCTAGTTTTTCATCTCAATCTAATCTAAACCTATTTGAGCAAATAAAATGATATTTACCTCATCCTCTGTTACAAGCTTTCAAGATTACAGGCTTCAGGAAAAATCAATACAAAATACCAGCTTAGCAGCAGGTTTGTTCTCAGAAAGAATGCTAACTTTTCTTTCCTGCATTTTCTGACTCTCTACTCCCCTGGAGTGAAAGCAAACCTTAGACTATAAGGACTGAAGAGAAAAAAAAAAAAAAAAAAAAAAAGTAGAAAGAAAGAAAGAAACACAAAAAATCCAGTGTTCAATGACGCGTTTAGTTCATGGTTAGTAGCCACTTTTGAGCTTACAAGCCGAAGTGCGGTGCATGGTCAAGCTCCTAACCTTTAGCTTCTGCTTCCACACTACACATCTTACAGAGTTCACCAAAAGGAAGGATCTTGACCTTGCAGATGATTTTTCAGACTCAAATGCCATCTTCATTTATTATTTATTTGCTTCAAGCAGTTGGGATTTGAGGTTTCATCATACCTGACTGACTGATTTAAGGAAGTGGCCACCTCTCTGTGGGGAAATCTCATGAGAATAAAATCCTATTACTTTCCAAAAAGATTACTTCATTTGCTGCCTGAAATAAGCTTTTGATGAAACATTTGAATATAGAGTTTGTAAACAACCAAGAATTCTCAACAGTCAGATTTTTTTTTTTTTTTAATGCTGATGAGGATATCTGGCTGGTTTTGATTTTGCTTTTTTCTATTGTCATTTTGCTTTTTTCTATTCCTATTCTCATTGCCAAGAAACTAATACAGAAATATGTATCTTTATGATAATTACACTGTACCAATAAACCTTTTGAAATTATTTGTTCTGTCTCTTTGTAAAACAGAAAAATTCTTCCCTTTAAAACTTATGCTGGACTTCTCTTTCACAGCTCTCTCCACAGGTTTCCTCCCACCCCCACTTTGTGAATAGTCTCTGATTTGAAAAATTATGTGCTATTTGGTCTTTCTTTAGGCCCTATGGGATAATAATCATGTAATAGTTATGTAGCATTTGAAAGAAGCTATAAACCAAGTCAAATATTTAACTTAATCACCCCTTTTTGAAATATTTAATTCAGGACTCAAGTTTTCTCAGGTAAGTAACAAAATAGGCATGCCCTTTTCTCTGAATGCCTATATAAAACTGACACATGCAAAAACTTAACTGCTAAGTTTTTATTTCACTGAGAATATAGCAGTTGAATAAATGCATTCAGGGGAAAAAATGTAAATAGGATATTAAGACCTAGTCTATCAACCTAACTGTGGTTACTAAATTAGTACCCAAGTCACTCTAGGCACAGGAGTAATGAGTGGAGGAAGATATGCACTTCCGAGTGCTTGAGTCTTAGGTGGACTGAACTGCCATTTGGAGATATTTTTATTTCTTTTTTAAATTTTATATAGAGGGTATCTAGGGTAACCTCAGGTGATTCATCCTAAACTCATTTAGGATAAATCCCAAGTGGTAATTTTGCTGCCAGCAACTGCTAAGACATAAGACCCCTGTTTTACAGATTTTCTCTCACCCATACGGGATTCTCCAGAAAACCAGTGTCTGAAGTGTCTATTAGTTTCTATTTCAACCTGGACAGAAACAACTAGAGCTTAGTAAGAGCAGTTCCTATATGTAATTACTTCATTTTTTCAGAATTATTTGTTAGATGCAAGTCTTTCAAAAAATGATTGAACGCTATCTCACTCCACTTCCGTATCCAAGATTTCCCAGCGTTTAGGTGAAACCAAGTCTCTCTTGTATATCTTTCTCTCTAGTCCTTTTTACCTGTGTAATGATTTATCCTATAGTCTCAGGTGATTATATGTCTCCTTTTCAAAGGGCAAAATGGGACAGCTTACACTGCTCAGAGCTGTTGTTCCAAGATCTCCCTAGATTCTTTTACCACTTCTTATTTTGAGCCTATATATTCTCAAAGAAAACCAAAATAGGAGACATAAGATTTTGGAAAAAAAAAAAATCACTCGTATTTTAATACCATTGTGTATTGGTCTCATTAATCTTTGTGAAGCATGATTCCCAACTTTTAATCTAACATAAGATTAATATAATGAAATTCCCCGTGTATCTCTCAATCATGTCAATAATATTCTATGTCTTTGACCAATTCAAGCAAATTTGACATGCAGGGAAAAGTCTTTGAAATTTTAAATTCCTGCAGTAGGCTGATACTGTCTGTCTCATCCATATACACAATTCTTTAGCCTGGAATGAAGTATTGTGTCTTGTTTAGCTCAGGATCCCAACTAGAACTTTGACTCCACTTAATCCCTGTGTAATTTCTGTGCTCCATTAGCTGTTTTGAAAAGTCTTTCAGCAGTTTAAGATAGACTTACAAATTCAAACTTACCACATCTATATGCAATTTTGAACAAAGCCTTGAACAGCTTTCTCTTTTCTATTTCAAGAGTTCTTTTACATTTAGTTTTCACCCCTCCTTTTGTAACTATTTGCAGATAAATTTGGCTGAAATAATATGATCCTATAGCATAGTCACATTTACAGCAGTTGTAGCTGTTGATACATTGGTTGGAACCTCTTTCTAAAATGTAAGAAAATTTTTTGACTAACCACTACAGAAAGTACGTCACTATGGAAAAAACAAAACAAACCAACAATCAAACAAATGCACAAACAAACAAAAAGCACAACAAACTTTAACTGACTCATTAGGCAAGTAAAGAAAAGTGTACACTCAATGAAAATAACAAAATACTTATTTAAAAAAAACAGGCAAAACATTTCTATGTTATTTTATAACAGAATGTTTTTCTACATCTATGATTTTTAGAAAAAATCAAATGGAGATGAGTGAAAAACAGCAGAGCTTGGTGTTCATCCTGATTGGCTGCCTGGATAAATTTTCTTTGTCAAGAAATAAGGGATGTTTTCTTCGAGGAACTACTGTTAGATCATTAAAAGTATTTAAGCACAGGACGACCCCTTAAATTTATCTTCCAAAAGCATGATGCCTGAGGATTTTGGAAGATTCTGGATCTCATTTGAGTATTTATTACTTATATAATTTTAAAAACTGGTTAAACAAAGATCAGTATCACATTGAGTCAGTGGTGCAATGGACCAATCTTCACTTTCATTTGGTTATACATTTGGAATACATTCAAGCAGTAAAGTGCCATGTTAGTAGAAACAACACATCTTTACATATCCCTCTGTAAGATTTTATTCTACCATAATGACAATGGTTAGTAGTGACATAGTGCAAACTTCTTTGATATAATGCAACCAATGAAGAGAAATAGCTTCCTCCAGAGGACAATTCATGAGCTCTGTATTGGGAGAGACATTTAAATGACATCTATTCACTCCACTATGCTACTCCAGTTCATCTATTGTAGCCAACTGTTAGTAGTCTCGTATTTCACTGGTAAGCTTTTCAGAATATTGGTTTTAATACAAAAGAGTACTGTCTTGTAAACTCGACATAACCCCAATACAGGAATCAACACAACTACCGCTATAAATGGTAAAAATAGCACTAGTAGTATTTATTGTATTTCTTAAAAAAATTATGAGAATACTATTAACAATGATAAGAATAACAAATTCTCCCAATTCCTAATCAAGTTGTTATGAGATAAGCATCTAACAACCAGTCAGGGCTGCTTTTTTCAAAAGAAAGGATACTTTTAAAAGTGTTAGAAGTTACACAATCATAATGATATGACTTCCTCTGAAAAGTCTATGCTCATAGAAAACTGAAAATGCAGAGGCAAAGGATGCAGGCTGATTCTTAAGAGCAAGTGTTCCTTCCTCTTTTAAGCAGTGTGACAAGAAAAGGTAACAAGACAACAGCAGAAGTCACACCTTCCCCACCTGCTGAGAAACCTTTGTCTTCCTGAAGGCAGTCAAAACCTAAAATTCTCCTGTAGATGCTGAGACTCAAATGATGGCATCTTTAGAATTAAAAGAGCAAGTCTCAGTGACCTGTGCTACTGGACAGATATTTAACTATCTTTTGGCATCTCAGCATGCAGAGATTTCTCTTAATTTTCTGATACTGTCAGACTCCATACTTATTGTCATCAAAGGTCATTGGATATATTCATGCATTGTTTCAGTCTAACTGCCATTAGGTGTTCAACCTCACTAATTGTTTCATATCTGAACCTTAAAACCCACAGAATGCCATTGTAGGCCCTGTTTTTAAATGAGAGTATTGCAGCATTCCCACAAGTGTTCACTAGCAAACAGTCTTTATGGTGATTGAGCACACGGATCTGAGCTGCACTTCACTGTTCACTCTGCACATCCAATTGCACAATTACACTCAGCCAAGCACAGTGTGGGCTTGTGCCTAACATTAATTAAGAACAGGTAACTTATAACACGTAGCCTCTCCGTTCTGAAAGGCTAAATTACATCAAAGGACAAAAAATTTCAATAAATTATAATACATTAAACACTATTCATCCATGTGGCCAGGATATCCTGAAGAGGTAAAGAAGCTCTTGGATACTACACAATGCAAGAAAACCTTGCCCACATGCGTGAATAATGATAGTCTATAGGGAACACGAAAATAGCCTTCCCCCTACCCCCTGAAAAATTCCAGACATGATAAAGGCTTTTACTTTGCTTTTGTCAACTCTGAATAATTATTTTAATTGAACTAGGGCATTTTCTTCTGACTTTGCTAGGAAAAGCAGAAGGATGTTTAATTTTGGGGGATATTAGATGTAGTTTTGTGCCTTTCTATGTTTTTAAAAAGTAAACTTCCTGAAATACCACTAAAAGAATTAAGAAAAAAAAAGAAATTTATGTAGAAGAGGTAATACTGAATGAAAATCAGACATTTGGATAGCTTTCCTTTTAGTTTTCCATTCAGACAACCTTTCTATTTTTTTTCCTGAAGTTTGGAATAGTTTCCAATTATTGGATTTTTTTATATATTTATTGAGATAGTATTTCATATTTTTTTCCTTTGCTGGAGATTCTGTCTCAATTGGAGAAAGCAGGCATTGAGGTCAAGATACAGTTTTAAAAAGTGTTCAGCCTCCATTTCAGGGCCAAACAGAAAAAAACCCAAAACAATAGTACAAAACAAATGCAGAAATTTATAAAGAATGATTTATTATAAAATTAATCCTTCTCATGAAGGAATGAGAAATGATTAGTGGGTAGAAAATGCTTCTACTTTAAAGAATATTTAGATTTCTTTAAAGTTGAGATTGTACACAACTTTAACTATTTACTTTGTACTTAATTTGTATTGAAATAAAATTCAGCATGCTATGCAACTGTAAAAATCTCACAGTAAACATTCTTTTTTAATTCTATATTCTTTGCTTGCATTTCCTGTGCTTGTCAGTGGATTTTGCCAGACATGTTTTCTGTATTTAGTGAATAAATGTAACTTTTAAGATATTTTTTTCCTATAATTTACAGACACAATTTCTTTTCAAATTAATACATACAGCAGAACATTCTGAGTTTAAGGAAATTAATTGTACAATGTAATGAAAGATTTTCAAAAGCTAAGACAACATAATTTAAAATAGTCAGCTTAGGATTCAGAAATAGTATTTTGCTTTCGTTGAGGTTGAAAAATGAAGGTTTATTTTATATACTGTATATCCCAAGATGATTTCAAAGCACTTTCACTTAGAAAAGCTAGCTGCTATTACATATGAATTTTCAAAGCTTGCCAAGGCTTTGGAAGCAATGATGAAAATTACTATTGCACGACCTTCAGGTTTTCTTTGTTTCATAAAAGGCTAAGATAGCATTTTTGTCATTTTTCTTTCAGCTCAGGTCTTTCATCATAAATATCAAAGCATGCAATTATGCCTGCTCATATCCTACCTTATTCTGCCTGTTTTCTATCCATAGTGATGGTGTTCTCTTTTAGGATACCTTTTTCTTTTGTTTTCTGCAAATCTGAAAGAAGTCCCATGTTTTTGTCGAGTGCCATAAATTGTTCATGAAACGCATGTTACACTGATTAAAAAGAAGAGTTGATTAAAATAGCTTTTATTCTTTTGTTCTAAGCAAAATCCTAAAGTAATGCTCAAATGTCAATCTTACCACGGTTGTAGAAGACTGATTTGGCCTACAGGTGGAATTTTTAAATAGTGCTCATTGTAAAAAATGGGACAATCTTCTATTAGAATCTCTAGCTTCATGCTGAAAGATTCCTATTTTTCCTTTTCATTTTCACATATAACTTGTTGTTTTCTCCTGTTTTGTGGTTTCATGTGGCCAGATCATCAAAGCCATAGAATGCCCATAGCTGCTGTTGCCTAAATTAAGTCATAGTTGCATAAAACACCTCCAAATTAGGTTACCCCTATGTCCTAAGTACTCAAATGAGCATCCATTTACATTGTGTGTGTTTACTGATCTTTTCCAGTTTCTAAGGCATATTGGTATAATGCAAGTGTTATATCTGGCTGAAGTACCCTTGGTTCATTTACTTCTGAAGTGGTTTTTACAGCCACTACCTCAAGCACTAATAATAACTTATACGGTAGAAAATGTTAATTTCCATTAATTGATTGAATTAAAAAAATTCTTTATTCAAAAACAGAACAGTGAACCTTTGCTAGGGCTTGCAGGAGCACACCTCCCCATTTTTTGTTTATTATGCTCAGATTTTTATCAAATTTGTAATGACACAAGGAATACATTGTTTTCATCAACTTGAACTGCGCTGTCACATGAATGTGAACTTACAGGCTATGTCTTAAGTTAAATGTCAAGGGATATACATTTTCCACATAGAATAAAATTGATGTCGAGTTTCTTTTGATGGTGGTGGAGCAAAAAACAGTCACTGCATTTTTAAAACAAGTGGAACTGCCCCAGCATGTGATAATAAAAATATGTATGCCTAAATAGTAACAGTGTTACTTATAGTACCTAACATCAAAAATACTTCTAACAATAATAATTTTTAGTAACAAAACCTCACTATTTCATAAGATTTGCTGATGTAATATTGTGATAAAATGAATAAAATTGTTTTCAAAAAAAAGCTTGATCAATTTCATTAAGGGAATATTTAGGCATTTTTCAATTCCCTTAAAAAGAGAACATGAGAAAGGAACAAGCAAAAGGGAAAGACTTTCTAAATATTTGGGGGAGTTTTTTGCAGGTAGTCTTCTGAAAAGTCCCTCCTCAGCATATAAATACTCCCAGCAAAAACCTCATCATAGTGGCTATATGTATCAATACTGCAAAAGAATAGAGGATAATGCTCACCTTAAGAGAATTCATTAATTCCTAAGACTTTTAAAATATTAATATAACTTTCAAGCAACATTGCTTGCTTATGAAGTGTCCCTTAAATTCACTGTGAAGTTGAGATGGTATCTTGAAATCCTTACATTACTGTATGTATCCTTGTTCCTACATCATCATATGTACTTGTTTATTTTTCTGCACTGAATTATGAGTATGCTCAGAAATTATTGTAGATTAAGAAAACCCAACATCATGATAAAGTGTCTGAAAGCTATAAACAAAGTAGCTGCTTGAGAAAGTTTTTAATGTCTGTAGCAACTTGTGGAGTATTTTGGCTTCTGCCTATCTGAAAACCATCTGAAGTAATTTTGTCACTACAGTGTCTCTTTCTATCAGCCCAGAAGTGCATTTCAAATATTAAATGTCACTAATAAAGGGATTTTATACTGAATAACACAAATGCATTTTGTTCTCCATCCATGATACATACATCCCAGAATACTTTAAAGTCTATCCATAAAGCAACTGATAATAATTTTTTTTTATTGGAAGAAACTTCTTATTCCATTTTAGCATTCCTTATACTTATTATAGAATAGTAATGACACAGTTATTTTTTGCAGATTATAAATCTATCTCCCTACAAGCATATCATCATCCATGCTGAAGTAATAACTAATAAAAGTTTGTCTTTGCCCTTGTTATGAAAACCATAAAAATGGATTAAAAAGTATGCAAAGTAATAGGAAGACATTCTAAAGTATTCACTTTTGCCAGAGGCAGATACTATTAGAAACTGATGCAAGTGTGATATTTATGATCAAGGCGGAACAGACCAGAGCTTTGTTAATAAAATTAAGGTGATGTTACCAATTGCACATATGTAAACTGTGGGTTCCAACACAGAATCAGGCAGAATACTTCAAAGTCAGGAGGTGGAGGCTTTACTTATTGTTTTCAGTATAGGCAATAAATTAAAAATGAAATAAAAAGGTGAACTGAAACATGTATACTGAAAAAAACCAAAGAATTAGGCAATGGAGGATAACATTCATAAAACTGTTATGAATTGCAATGATTGCTGGAACATCATGGCAGCAAAAGTAAAAATTATGCTGTGCAGCTTATAGAAATCAGAAAAGGAAAGAGAGTCTTCATCCCATAAAATATAAATGAAGGAAAGTTCTCAGTAAAGGGGGTTATGATGGTGAAAATCTGTATATTTAAAGGTTAGTTCACTAAAATAAATGTATGTAAGTTGTATTGCATTACTGACTTTCTAGTTAGGAGAACAATATTGGATGCTTAGCAATAGAAAGATCAAAGATGTTACTAATTGGCTATTACTAGTGATCACTATTTCTGATAATTAAATAGTAATTATAGCCTGATTCATTTAAACCAGTGGAGTGCCTTAATAAGCCAAATTTAAAGATGTGTGTCCTTTAAACATTTTCTTTCTCGAATTATGAATTCTAAAATTTCACAGGAGGAGTAAATTTGAAGTGTAACATACAGGAATTTTTGAAAACATTGGGGCTACTAAACAGAAGTGACTGCAATATAAATTATTTCTAAATTGCAGGAATAAAGCTCAAACAAAAAAGCAAGTACTGTGACTTTAAATTACAGAAAGAATTTTTCATTGGGTTTTGCTGGTTTTTTTAATAGCATAACTAGTCAAAGTGGCCCTAATATCATACATGGAGAAAATTAAATTTTGACTCAGGATAGATATATGTTGACTGTGTTGTAACAGAATTATGGAGAGCATAACTTACTACAGCAGAAAATGTAAGACAAAAATCAGTATTTGTAAATGGCAAAATCTGCAAGATTACTTGATTCAAACTGCTAAATCCTATCTTTCCCTGTAGAAAGAGTCATAAATTCTGTCACATAAACATGTAAAATAGTGTAAGAGAGCCAAGAAGACAAAAAAAACCCCAAACCCATATATCCAGAAACTAAAAAGCAAATAATGTATTGTTTAAGTATGAAAGAAACAGGAGGTATGTTTGGAAAGATGGGAGTATTCAGGGCTCCCAAGGGGCTTATGGGACAGATTGGGAATGATAAGGGCATAGTGATAAAACAGTTTATTTCTTCCTGACAGTATTCATCTTAGGTCATACAATATCTTCAAGAGGAGATCTTTTCTCCGTGTTAATCCTACTGCATTATTATTATCAGATGCCTCAGTTGGTGGGTACCACCGATCTAAGCTGTGCATTTGGTTTGCTTAAGGGCAGACACAATCAAGAGATACTTTGACAGGCTTCAGAAGTTGGTCCAAGTGAACCTCATGAAGTTCAGCAAAGCCAAGTGCAAGGTCTTTCACCTGTGCTGGGACAATCAGAATTATCAGTACAAATTGAGAGATGAGTGAACTGAGGGCAGCCCTGCAGAGAATGAGCTGGGAATAATGGTAGATTAATAATTGGACATTAGCCAGCAGTGTGCACTTACAACCAAAAATCAACTGTTTCCTCAGCTGCATAAATAGAAGAGAGGCCAGCAGGTCAAGGGAGGTGATTCTCCTCCTCTCCATTCTTTTTAGATCCCATCTGGAGTATTGCATCCAGCTCTAGGCCTCCAAGTGTAGAAAAGGAGCTGATCTGTTAGAACAAGTCCAGAGTAGGGCCACAAAAAGATTAGGGCTGTGGGACTCCAGTTTTCTGAAGAAAGGCTGAGTTAAGGTTGTTTAGCCTATAGAAGAGAAGGCTTTTGGGAGACCTTACTGTGGTTTTCTTACTAAAACTAAAGAAATAATCTGGCGTCAATTGCTAGAAACTAAATTGCTAGAAGAAGAAAGCTAAGCTGGGAGCTCACCAGAGAAAAAAAGTTGTCTAACAAGACACCAGTCAAGCCAAACTAGTCTCAGTCCTTGACCATTTGATTTTTTTTATCAGTGGCACCAGAGGAAGAACAGTGAACAGGGTAGGAGCAGTCCAAGTTGTTACACAGGTCACCAAAATAATGTGTTTGCTTCTAAGTACAATGAAATACTTTGCAATAACACATTAAGGCAACATACCTATATCTAAGTGCAAAAAATCATTGAATGTGAAGTATCATGAAAAAGTCTGGCAGAAAAGAAAACGAAAAGTGGCAGTGCAAAGTGGTGTGAAATTTATATTCCCTTAGATTTCTAATGAGGCCATTCATATAATATCTTTCATAAAATGGTGCGTAAGGAAGGCTGAGTTCAGACTACTAGCTCAGATATCCAGTACAATGTTAATCAGGAGACCTTCAGTACAAGAAAGTAAAAACAACAAAAAAAAAGGATGAAGTGTTATGTATCATCATATGATGATTCAGGATTACTTTTAGGAAACTTACTAGTAATTAAATAACTCAAAGAATCTTCAATACAGTAAGATGTTTTCAGGACCCTTAGATCTGTGCACTGGGCAATTCTTGCTATGCCATATATTTCAATGCGTTTCTGTACGACACTGGAAAGGTATGCTGGGACACTACAAATGAACTGCCCAGTTATACATGGTGGCATGCTCTCCAAGATCACTCTAAAAAAACCCCAATCATTTTCAGTGTATACATGTAAATGTATATACTTCCTGGGTTAAGGGAGCAAAGAAAAATTACCTTAAGACTTGTGACAAAGAACGGGCTGGCTGGTCAGCCAAAACCTGTATTTAACAGAGGAAAGAA
>JAOXXN010000395.1:122148266-122162379 GCA_026770055.1 Myrmophylax atrothorax
TAGCCTTAGACAGAGTAAATCAAGCAACATGATTCACTAAAGGTTGCAGAAGTTAAATCTCACATTTTTAAATCTAGTTAATTATGTCATATATGTTTGCTTTTTCTAGCATATTCAGTGAGAAGGGAGGAGGAAGGGATACACATTAGTAAGAAGCAGGTGTAAATTAGTTAATTTTTGCTTGATTTTCAGTTTCTAGTCAGTTAAGATTCTTTGGATCTCTCTGTATTGAAAACTACCATAAAACCTTCATAAATGTATTTAGCTTTTCTTAGGCTAATCCCTTAGCAACTCATTTATAACTACCCAATAAATTAGCATAGCACCTCTTACCCTTGCAATTCAAGAGCTTACTATCTTAGACAAACTAAAGCTTTAGGAACTGATAATTAGGAGTTACGGGACTTAATTAAGCAGAAGGAAAAAAGTTCTCAAATTCCATATTGTGTTGTAACATGTATATCTATGCAGAATAGTAGTTAATCCTTTTGAAATGTTACAATATTTTAGTTTGATAATCTATACATCACAAAAAAAGAAAAAAATTGAATTTGATTTCTGAAGTATGACACATTAAGTACAAAGCCACCTCAGTTCCAACATTGTTGCAAAACAGATAATTAAATAACTTAACTGGAGAAAAACTTTACTCACATCCTGTAGTTCAGGAAATGAACAAACAAGTTCCAAGATTTTCTGAGTGGGATACTTCACATGCTGGAATGAACTTCAGTCTCTAAAGGTCTTCAATGCACAAGTATCAAAAAAGTTTCTGAATATTAAGGAGATTTCCTTCCACCAGTGAGAATCCACTAGGAAGGAAGAAGATTAGCTGAAGCTGTGCTTTGACAAGAAGAAACATTTTTCAAATATTATTTCCTGAATAAAGTTCTGGTGCAGAAAGATGTGGCCAGTTTTTAACCTGTGTCAATGAATGAAATAATATTACATTTGGTCTTTTGCTGTCTTTATATTTTTTTGTTGTCTCACTTCAGGAGGAAATATCTGTCTGATGAACCAACACAGATATAGGTAGATGTACCAGGCAAATATTTTCTCACTTAAGTAGCCTGACCAGAAAAACACTTGGTTCATGCTTAGAAATCTTATCTGCTAAGATATCTACTGCTCTTCTGAATACACTCTTCACAACTTCATTTTCCAAATTAATTTTAATTTTTAAAGTGAAAGATGTTAACAAACTCTGAAAAATGTCTTCCGATAAGTTAAATGGAAAAATCTACATAAAAATCACTGAAACATCTAACAAACCACCTGAAACTAAATTCATAGATATTAAAGGTGTGCTCAAGTACCTTTCATATCATGATCATGACTACGGGACAGATGTGTCTTGTTTCATCTTTATTGCAGTTTCAAGGTTGTGGTTCATCCATAGGAAGTATACTGTGTTAGTGAGATCCAATCTGTAGACACAGCCAAAGCATGCAAAGATTAGTTTTCCTGTAAGGTGATCTAAAAGAAAAATTAATGTCCTTTCACTCTTTCTAGGTAACTGATACAGGCTTGACACCATCATGCTGCTTCAGAACAGTAAGTAGATTCTACTTCTGAGTAACTTCCTTAAGGATGGGTCCAGATCCATGGAAGTTAACGATACTTTATCTACTTTGCTTCAGCTAATTAGAGATAGAAGTGAGGGTTCTGGTTGCCTATTTTCCTAAATAAGGTAAATGTGGTAGAAAAGTTTGTGGCTAACAGGATGAACTTGATGGCCAAGAGTGCTAAAGGTCAGCTGTAGATTAATAAATACCCTGAAATGAAGGAACTGCAGAAAAGGAGTAGTTTTGAAAAATTTTTCCCTCCCTATGTTGCTACTGATGTGGGTGCAGCACTCAAATAATGTGAGTACAGCATAACCACAATCTCTTTGTTACATATTTTTCCCTTAAATTTTAGATCACAAAGTGTGATGGCATCAGTTAAGCATGATTACAAACAGTCCTTTGATGTATTTCTGTACATTGGTTCTATTAAACCATTTCTTGTTTCAATCAGAAGCAGAAGAGACCACTTAATTCTGGATACATATATTGTAGAGAAAAAGAGATGGTAGAAACACTATGATCCTTTCAAGTTTTTTATTTAATATATTTATGACCTATATTTCTTTGGGCTTCAAAGACGTTCAAAGAGGAAAATAATTGATAATTATATAAAAAACCTGAAATTACAATAGTATCAGTCTGTATAAAGGAGAACTTATGTAAACTGTGGTTTTTATTTTAACATTTTTTCTTCAGCCTCCTAAGTTACAAAAGATGCAGACGCCTTCTTATATCTAGCCTTGAAGGTGATACAGCGTATTGATTTGACACATCTTGAGACCTAATAATCTAGTACATGTTTTTATGATTGGCTGATGTTGCCTTGTGTCTGGCTGCCTAAAGAATTTTAAGTTGACTGAGGTCATCTATAGCCTATAGATAATCTACACTACTAATAAAAATGCTAAATAGACTGTCAATCTGTTTTCCAATCATATCAAACCTCCTAATCCAATTCGTAATTTACAAGATGAAACTAATCTAAAAAAATAAAATAAAATGTATGTGTTTACTAGAACAGAATGATATATTACCAGTATACATCTAACTGCATTTTAACATTTAAGCTTTCTCTTGAAAGGTTATGATAATGAATATCATAGCCTGGTAAATTTTTAACAGATTTTTATGGACAGAACATTGTACTGGTGATTATTATCTGAAAAAAAAGCTTTATCTGAGCCTCAGATATGTGGAATGCATTACTCTATAACCTTAAAAATCCATTTTGTGCTTTCTAAGGTATTTCAGCTGCAGATTCATATCTGAGGATGGTATCTGGTTGCAAGTATACCTTATAAAAATAATAGGAATATTTTGTACTGCATACAGTCAGCTTCAAATATTTTCTTTTGCTGATGTGGTAAAATCTATATTTCACTTGAGTGGGCTTACACATATAAAACAGAGGAACTGTGGCTGTAGAATGCTGCATTTCAGTTCTATGATAAAACTCTAAATTAAGTGGTGCATCCAAGATGACTCTTCCTCAAACAAGCAGGTGTTAGCAGAGAAGCTGTGGTCCAGAAATTCACTCTATTGGAGATTATTATATTTTCTTTCCAAGATGTACAACTAAAGAAAATCAGATTTTAACATAGACTGTGAACTTTCAATTTCATTATTAGTCAGATCATTTAAATTTAGCTAGGCTTGGTTTAAACTCACTCATAGCAATATACTGTAGGGTCTTTGATAAATTGTTATTTTTATTCAGTTAAGTGAATACAAATTTTACAGCATAAACCAGTTTGCAAAAAGTTATCATGACTTTCTGCTGCAGGCCCTTTAAGTCTGATGGGCTCACAGGCAAATGTGGCCATTTTCCAATTTACTATTTGTCAATATATGTAAATTTTATTTTCAGCTTGCTTTTTAAAGATCGAATTCCTGAAATAAGGTAAAAGTATTTAGTTTAGAACATTAAATATTGATTGTAAATGTTTGAATTATATAATTAATATAACAAAACAAACAGTTTCATGCCTGATAATCCTACTATTTAGCCTCTGTTTCCAGTTGTAAAATTGTATACTACAAAAACAGCATAAGGAGTTAAAAATTTTAAGGCCTAAAATTTTCCTTGCCTTCTGGTGACCCACTATTCAGAAGGGGAGCTTATAGTATTTTCCATGTAGCCTAATCTCTCTGTTTTCTCTCCCCCAAATACAGAGAGAAGGGGAACAGTTGCGGGGTTAGGTTCCCACACCTCATCCTAAAACAGGATGAAATCAAGATCATCCAGACTAGGAGCTACGAGGTACTCCAGCCATGCTCTGCTGCTAAAGACTAACTAAAAAGAAGTAAGTAATATTTTGCTTACTGGAAGAATGACAAGAATGAAGTTACATACACTGTTCTGGGAGAGGAATCCACAATACTGATCAAGGCGCTCAACTTCCATATACAGTGAATGCAAAGAGCTTCATACTTCATGATAAAATGTCAGGTGTGCATGATGAAGGATGAAAAATGAGACAGAAGGAAAAAGTAAATTAACAGTAAAAATGCTGACATTATTTTTACTTGCTACGTCTTTCTGTAATAACTGAAGGTGCAAACTCTTTTAAAGTGAATTTTGAGCCTATTGATAAGACAGGCACAATTTATTTTCTTAAATGTATGTCTACTGCCATTTAAGCCATTAAGATATCATGTCTGGCTTCTGCCTTCCCTTCATATGAAATAGAACTGCAATTTTATTCTACACTTTTTCGTTCATTTATGAGAATCACAGCTTATTTTCTACAGCTTAATTTCTTAGTTACTCTTGTGAATCCTTTAGAAGGGCAGATTTCCATGGCCTTCCATGCAGCTGAAAGGGAACCTTCTGCTTTTGAGTACATTTTTATGTCATTTGCAGATATTTGGCCACAGCTATTGTTTCTTTTAAAAACAAATAAAAAAACTTGAGGGTTTTTTAGTAACAATGAACTTGATTGGATTTTGATTACTTTCAGGAGAGGGGATTTTACAAAGCTCTCCAAATATAAAACAAAATTAATTTTAAAAGGGCATCACTGAAATACTGTAAAGGGACAGAATTAACTTCCATTCTTAGCAATAGATTTCAACACAGTAGATTCTCCACTACACTATTTCATTACAAAACAAAATTACTGAAATCTGCTTATGTAACACATAACTGTGATTTTTCTTAACTTCTTTCTGATACTGTAGAATCCATTTTTTTTGTCAGGCCTTTCAAATTTTCTATGAGCATTTCAGCCGTAGTTGAACTATTGCACACATAATCCCCTGAACTAAGGATAATTTCAAATGATTATTTTCTAGGCGAGATAGTTTAATTTGCAATAAAAATATCTAAACTGCAAATCAGTGTCAGGGTCAAAATTCAACTTCCAGCAGTAAGAAACCTGACAAACTTAAGCACTAAGCCTTGGTCAACAGAGGCTGAGACAAAATCCCATCACTAAAGANNNAGCCAAAACTTGTATAATCCCCTAGTTAACATATGTTACCATAATCCATCCTCCCTATTAGCATATGCTGCCCTAAACCCCTTAAATTGTGATCAAGTGTTCAATAAAGTATTCCAGTTTTGTCCCAATAGCTGGGATCGTTGTAGCTTTTATTTGACCTTTCGCAAGTCAGAGAAAAATAAAAAATGCCATGAAATGTTACTTGGAAATATCTTAGACAGTTATAGCTAAGTCTGCCTACTTCCCACAGTGTGGAATAAAAAAGTAAATCTACCTTTCTTTCTTTCCATTTCACCAACTAGAAACTTTTCTATTTGTGATTTCAGCTAAAGAAAGATAAAGGAAATGCCTTCACCCTTCCTGTAGTAGAGTTATGGGGAAAAAAAAAAACAAAAACCAAAAACAACCAACCAAACAAACAAACAAAAACAAAAAACCAAAACCAAACAAAAACAAACAAATAAACAAACAAGCAAAACCCCCAAACCCAGCTAGCTCTGAGGAGAATTTATATTCTTCTTGTTTAGGGCAGCCAATCAGGAATGTTAACATATTTTCTGAAAAAGAAAGAGTGAACTCATTTTACCTATGCTAAAGTAAGGGTCAGTGCAAAGAATTTCACCTTAGTCTTAGTGATGCTTAATATTTCAGTCAACTCCCAGAAGCTGATTTTCAGTAATTTCAGTCAATTTTAGCTCTCAATAGGTAAGAGAATAAAAATATCTTGGCTTTTTCTCGTTCTATCCCTCTAATTGACAGAATTTCAACCCACGTCTTTAGATCTGTGACTTTCATTTTTTTCCCCAACCATGGCAAGAATATTTTTTGGCATCTGGCATTTTAATAGTAGTATTGCCAATGACCAGCCATTGGATAGAATCAAAGAATTGGCACTCTATTTTGTAATTTTCACAGAAGCATTTGATTTGATTGACTCTAGAATGCTGATTAGAGGAGATAATACTATGATGCTCTTGAGGATAAGTCACTTATCTCAGATTCATGACTGTTTAACAAGAAGAGCATACAGATTTGTTGTACAGGGCAAGGAATGTGGCTTGGCTGAAATGGACTGCGATGTCCGCCAAGACTCAGTCTTCAGACCATGTTTATTGAATTTATTTGTCAATGATTTATTCTTGATCATATTAAATGTATTTTACAACTATATAGATGATGCAATGCTACAATATGATTCTAATTCATTGGCCATGGTAGACAAGGATTCAGATAATTTATGGAGGAAATTTTAAAAGAAAAGCATTTTCTAATGAACAAGAAAACTGCTAGCTATTAATATTTTCAAACAAACCCTGAACACTTTGCTGTCCTACTCAGTTAAAAAAAAAAAAACACCAAAAAACCAAAAAAGCCCTCTACTGAAATACATACTTAAGTCATGACTTACGGGTTGGATCAACACTGACTAGTTACTCTTGAGAAATTTTGTGTTGAAACTCTGCTAATTGGAAGCAGGTATCACTTTCAAAAGTAGGAACTCCACAGACTATGTTGTACTTAAGCAATAGATGAAGCAAGAAACAGAAAATCTGCAATGTGCTGTCAGATTAAAGGTTGTTTAAATTTAGAAGACAAACAGACTGTGATATCGATAAAGAGCTATGTAGATTTGTTTTATATTAATGTCATGGATAAAAAAAAATCCAATTTGCCCTTAGGCAAATTTTCAGATTTGTAGCTTGTCAGATTATAAGAACACATCACTGCAGCTTTTTTGTGAATAAGTCAACTTACTTCCTCCTCAGTGAGTCTGGAACTATGCAAATGTATTTTATGTTTGGAGAGGCCCCTGGTTATTTGAAAACAATGTTGTTGTTTCTTTTGGATTTTAATTTAATATTCTGAGCCTTGGAGGGGGAAATCATCACAGACTCATTTACCCTACAGTCAGTGTGACAGTATGGGAGGATACATTTAATACCTTAGCAGTAAGCATTTTGAGCAGGCATCCAAAGGTGATAAGAACAGAAATAATCTTTGAGAAAATTCAAATGCAGCTTAATTGAATATTTAAAATCATTCTCAAGGTATAACTGAGAATAAATTATGTAATGATGTGGTAGAAATTATTCAATTTTATACTTACTTCTTGGAAGTATATGCTTGGATTGGAGTAGGGCAAGTTGCTTGCTGGGAAAGTCATTTGAGATGCCACAGGAAGCATTGTACATTAATGAGATTTTATTATCTCCAGTTCTGATATTGTTATGAATGAAAATATAAACATATTTATATAATTCTTTAAAGCAGATGCTGGTTGAGAACTTAATTTCACACTGGAATCTTCTGTTGTAAAATTTTTAATCCTTTATATTTTAATATAGATATTTTTAAAATCAAAGAGTTGTCATATGCAGTGAATAGATCATATATGAGGGTATGTGATACAACACATTCCTTCTTCAAGGCAGAAATATTTAGATGTATCTCCTGTCTCTTGCTTTTATGTTTCAAGTTTTGGTTGGAGGGATTTTTACACTTTTTGACCTGTGGAGAAATCCCACAGGATAAACATCTATGTCATGAAAATCTGGTTATGCTTTGCTTCATATTTTAAAAATTAAACAGAATAACCTATGTCTTGGATGCATGCACTACTGACATCTAAATGCTCTGTAAGTACTCTAAATGTTGGGGCATGCTAATACTAAAAATATGCATTTATTTTGAAAACTAATGTTCATCCCATTTATCAGAATGTAGCCATGATTATCTCATCAAACTGCAGCCTCAGTACAAACAAACAAAAGAGGTTTAGTTCCAAATTTTAGTGACAATTTGATACCTGTCATCAAGTAATGTAATTATAACTGTTGAAAATATGTTTCTATGTACACATGAAACTAAGAAATGCATAATTTGCATGATTTCAAGTCTATTGCAGTCAAGGCTTAGCACAGAGGGTCTGTCTCATGGATGTCTTCAGGATTACTCTTTTGTTTGTTCTGCCTTCCATCCTGTGCCTTCACTTTACCTTTACCTCTATTGTCTTCCTACTTCTGCCATAACTATGCTAGCAAAACTAAGAAAATATGGATTCTGTTCGCTGGAATAGCTTGTTCAAGTCAAGGAGCAGCTATAGTAGAATTCTTCTGCCACTGTATGCGAAAACAGATGGCTCCTATGTAGGGACAGTGCAGCTGGCATTGCTCTTTGCATGTATCGAGCCTGTATTCAGACATACATATACAGGTTCTTTGTCTTAAAAATGAAAAAAAAAAAAAAGAGTCCAGGCTGGTCTCAAATTCAGTAGTCTAGAAGAGTGAGTTCTTGTAGTGTTAATAGAGACTAGCAAAGAGGGAAAATCCTGGTGGTCAAGAGGACTCCTGTATTTAAGACTCAACTCCATGGAGCTGAGTATCCATGATGGCCTCATGGGCAGAGAAAGAGGTATCCTTCATTGCCTTTTACCTGACAGTTTAGTGGCCTTAGTCAAACTCCAAATATGAAGACTGAACATGACAAGGGTCACTTTGAACTGAGTTACTGCTTTTAATTTCCAGCTGTAATGACTATTCCTTTGGGACCTCAAAATTAGGGATTCTGAGAAATACAGGTTGGCAAAATTCTGCTTTTAAACAATTATACTTTTAGATTTTCGGATTTTATTACAGTCAAGTAACTTAATGACATTATAAAGTTTGTAATTTGAAAACAGGACCACCAAATACAAGTGTTCAAATTTGTTTTGATAATATTAATTTCTGTGATATCTTATCCTCCTGTAGCACGGTAAAAAAAGGAATCAGTCATGCGTTTCCTACTTTTTAAGACTTTCTTTTTATCTAAGAATTATATGTTTTCCTTCAATTTCTTTAAATACTTGTTGACACCCTTGTTATCTTTGCCAGTTACTTTGAAGATCTTTTGAAAGAATTGGTCTTTAAGTAATAATAAAGATAAAGGCACATAGTGTTTAACCATTTCATGATTTGGAAACTCACTACTGCAGGTAATCAGGAGAAGAAAATGTCCCTCTTAAACTGCAGATTTTTTTTTCCTTCTGAATTCATATGTCACAGTTGTCTTGCACCACTTGCTGAATTTTTGTTTACTGTCAGTTAGATTTTTGCATCTGCAGGAGATCAGGAGGTTTAAGAGGCTTTTCCCCAGGAGGAGGAATCTTAAAAAATGAGGAGAAGAGAAAATGCCATGAGCAGGTCAGTTGCAGATCTGTTTCAAAACCTCTCAGGAAAACTAATTTTTCTGTTCAGTTAATACTTTAATTTATGTTTTATGCAGTGAATTATTGGGATAACCCTAACATTTGCATTCCTTGACTTTCGAATGTTTAAAATAGAAGCCTTCACATTGAATTGACAAATGGCTTGTATTAATATAGTATTAGATTTAGGAAAATCATTTAATCTATAAATGACATCTGGTATTTACAGCTTTAGAGTCTGATGAAGATAGATGCACTACCTTACATGTTTATAATATTTTGTAAATTTGCAAATGCATATTTAAATTGATTGTATCCCTTTCCCATCCTTCAAATGTCACTGGCTCTCTAAGGACCTAGTTCAAAGCTCACTTTCATTAATGGAAAGACTTGTAGGCTAAATGTATAGCCTAAACTTAAACAAAGACTAGAAATATTTCTCATCTCTGGAAAACTGCTCTTTCTACTGTTCAAGTGTTAGTGTGTTCCTCAGTATGACTTGGGCCTGTGCCAGATAGTCTTTGACTGGCAAATTTCTAGTAGCTCAGGAGCCAACGTGAGCAACAGAAAAATCCTGAATAGACCCTTTGAGTGCAGCTTCAGTGTTCTGGAGGGTGAAAGAGTTTAGTAGTAAGTGTGGGACTGTATCAGCTGGCCTTCATGTCTCTTCCTGAGTACTCACGATGATGTCTAAACTGGCAAGTTTGAGGGGTATTGGATCTTCATATATTCTCACAGCTTTGCACTGTATTGACTTCCTTGCATAAGGCTGTGTTTGCATAGAACTGGTCAGGAACTTATCTTGATCATAAAAGATTCTTCATCAGAATGTCACTTCCAGTCCCAATAAGCATAGAATTCCTAGTTAAAAAAGTGCACAATTCTTCTAATTCATCCAGGAACAATAACCATCTGGAGTGGGGAGAGTAAGTCCTGGTGTAAAAGAATCAAAATCTGGGGAATAGGTAGCTTCCAGCCCATAGGAGTTGTCTTCTTTGAGTTGACATGATGGTGTCTGAGATCTCAGTGTGAGGCTGAGGACAGGTGCCAGGGTGCTGTTGTACTCAGAGAGAGTTAAGTGGGATTAGACCTTTTAATTTTGAAGTGGCTCTTTTAACTACCCAGAAAACTGGAATCCAATCCCCTCACC
The DNA here is from genome assembly GCA_026770055.1 of Myrmophylax atrothorax. Lineage (NCBI taxonomy): Eukaryota > Metazoa > Chordata > Aves > Passeriformes > Thamnophilidae > Myrmophylax > Myrmophylax atrothorax. The sequence continues at coordinate 122,158,614 of JAOXXN010000395.1, forward strand.
TTAGAAAAAAACAGTATATTTAAAACCATATATGAAAAAAAAAACCCCTCTGGACTTAATCCAGTTCTTTGTATTGTATTTCTTCTTCTGATTCAAATAGCATCTTAGATGTTTTTTATTTGACTTGTTCAGAAACACCACTTGAATTTTAAAGAAATTTTTAAGCAACAGGAAAGGGAAATTTCATATAGATGCTGTCTCTATGCATGTGTGTGTGATTGTGTATAAATACTCCAGTAAAGGAAATTGTATATTCTGCAATAATGTAACATTTATTAATTATTTCTAGTTTATCAGTATTTGCTTCTTCTCTTCGTGTTAAATATGTCTGTTTGGAGAAGCAAGGGACAGTTCATAAGCTTTTTTATAATGGGCTAAAGCAATTTACATTCATATCACAATTTAGTCTGCATAAGTTGAGACAGAGTTTGGCCTTTAACATCGTTTTATATGAATGCAGAATGCAATTATTTATTTTTTTTCTTTCCTATGCATGTTTTACGCAGGAACATACAAAACCTTTAGGGTCTTAAACCTACGTTGCTCCATAAAAAACTGTACTTCTATTAAATATATTTTCTAAAAATGGTAGAGACAAATATGTAAGCTGCAAGTTCTGAATAAACTACAGTAATGACTGAAAGCTGGTACCCCTGAGGTACATGTCTGTGTGCCTCTTACACAATGTGCAGTCTCATACAGAAGTAAGAATTTTCTTTGGCTATATTGTGGCAAAAATATGTTGTATGTTTAATGGATCTTTGCCAGAGTGAGAAATAGTGTCAATGCATAAGGGCCAATAGAAGCCCTGAGACTTCCTTGCCACAATGGGAAAGGATCCATCATTCCTTCAGTTGTTCTCATCATTCCTGTGGCCATCATGCTTGCACATGTATTCCTCAAGTGCCAAGAATTGTCTTCAGTGCTCCAAAATGACAACATCTGGGAGAACGAATTCATCGCTGGTCTCCAGAGCCAGAAAGAGTGTGCAGTAGGAAAAGGAAACCTGTGTTTTATCTTGCCTGTAATGCCATTGCTCTGTGCATTTCTCCAGTGCTTTTGTAAGGTTTATGGATAGTCTTAGCCTCTGAAATCATGTCTCTGGACTTTGCTGCTTCTCAGCTCCTTTGCCAAGACAAAATAAATCAGAAGAATATTAATGTTAAGACTGGAAATATTCATGGAACTTCTTCAGGTTAGTCAATTTTTTTCCCATTAGAGTGTATGTGTATGTATGTATGGCCAAACTTCGCTAACGAAGATTTGGAAGGGTAAACTCTACTTATTTTATCCCTATCAAGGAAACCTAAAGAAAACAAGTTTTCTAAACTTGACCCAAATCTAGGTTTTATCAGCCACAGTAAAAGAAGAACAAGTTTTGCCTGTGTAAGTGAATAATCTCTGTAAGGCATATGGGAAATGCTATAGGCATTCAACTTTTCCTTTTCTTCATTTTAGTTCCACTGTTTGTGTCTCTGTTTAATGATTCTGTTCAATTCCTGGTTTTGTTTTTCACCTCACTTTTCTCCACATTTAATTACAAAAATTGTTCTTTTTTTCTTATCGCAGCTTGTCCTATTGGGAATCTGTAACCATCTTGGCTCTGTTGAACTGTCAGTCCCAGAGATTTGAAACTGGTTGAAAATGGATTTTAATTTTATATGCATTAAATGGATACTGTTTGCAGCTGTATGTATCTGGACATTATGTGACATGACCTTTTGGGTTCTCTTTCCTGCTACCTCTGGCTTTGCCTATACAAAGCCTGCTTTACAACATCATCTGATGTGAGCAAAAATAAAGTTCCTTGTGTAGCAGAATATCGGTTTCTTGCAGCATAGATGAGAATGCTGTTGTGTCATTTAAATAATAGCTCATAACAAGATGTTTTCTAAGGAAGCAAAATAAAGCTATGCCTGTGCATTATTGGTCAAAGACCATTTTCTGTATAATATATAGAAACTGTAAGGAAATACAATCTATTTGGAGTACTTATGTCATGGTTGACAGATTTTAAATTTCCTAAACAATTCTCATAAAATGTCTGTAGCAATCTAGAGATGCAACCTGTTTCCATATTACTACTGAATTTTGAAAAGAAAAAGCAAAAAATTTTCAACAATCAAACAAGAGACCTGAAATCATGATTGTAAATATCACTAACAATCAATTAATGATATCTGAAATAAATGGACATAAAGGAAAGCAATATAGAAATGAAATAAAACAGAGCTAATACATCCAAAATTGTAAAATTGTTTAAGAAGAGCCTTTCTCATTACAGCTGAATGTGATTTTCCAGATAAAGGCATTGTAATATGACCCTGTGTGCTGTTCTGTGTGTACAATAAAGCAAGCAAAATTAATCCCTTCCCCTGATGACCTCTAGAAATGAAAACCCATTATAGTAATAATATTTGTACTTAGGCCTTGATGTTTTTGTGCTGAATCTGAATGCCATGAAATGATTGTATACAGTGGATGATGAGGACACATGTACAGATAAATACATAAATAATCCTCTTTATATAGGTGCAAGGTGACTTTTTACATCTGGTATGGAAACTAGTGGAAGTCTAATAAAACTGGTAATCATTTTCTTTACTGCTAAGGTCTGAATCTTATTATGTTGAAACATCTATTAGGAATGTTTCCCTTTTTAACATGGAATGTGTGTAACTGGATCTTGTGCACAATTTTCCTGTTTGTAAAACTTGAATTAAGCATTGAAATTTCTGCATAAGTTACTGGATTTGGTGTTTGCCAAAGTATATATGGTATCAAATACTATAATATGTCTTTGTTACCAGTCTGCGGTTCAGTTAACAAACCCCACTTAAAGGGTAAAAGATCTTTTAAAAAACAACATTATTTAGCTTGGAACAGGAATCAATACTCCATATGATATGGTAATGAAACACAGACTTTGCAACATATTGATGGACAGTGAGAAAGTGTGTGTGGTGAGAGGAGTGGGTGTATTTGTGTGCATGTTGGAGGGACCACAATAGTATTAATAGCCTGTAAAGGAGGTTTCTGACATTTGGTAAACACATGAGCATGACACAGAGTACAATAGAAACTACAGTTCAGAAACAATGATACGTACATTACTCTGGAACGCCATTAAGTACATGCAAGCTGTCTTCTGTCAGCATTTCTATTTTCACAGGATGTAGTAGCAAAGCATTAGCTTTGTGGAAAAGGAAGTCTAAAAAGTATCCAGGGTTTTTTTACTATTTTCCTTTACTTTTAATATTTGTGTATCTTTTTGATGTAGGCCATATATCCAAGGCGGTTCAGTTTTGCACATTCTGGCTTTCTATTTGTCTAAGTGGTAATAAATTCCCATTGATCAGGGCTTAGTGGAAATTAGAACACCCTCTATGTGCCACAGTCAGGGAGGCTGCTCCCATCAGACTCTCACTCATGTTAAAAGCCCACTGGAACATTTCAGGATGGTTGGTGTTGCTGCACATTACTTCACAATGTCAATACCAGAAGGCTTATTGATTTGGATCACTTTCTTTAACAAAAAAAAAATATATATATATTAGTATTTGAAAACAGTAAAAATGGCCAACTGGTGCAAAAATAACACTACCTTGTCTATCTTTTTTAGACTGTCCATCAGTTTGGGAAAGTCTTGAATTACACTGTAATTATTTTTTAAAACCATATACTATGTGTTGTACTTTCAATATATTGATTGCAAAGGCTTATAATTGTAGACTTCAGCTAAAGAATAAAACTTGAATTTATTAAT
>JAOXXN010000395.1:122167750-122179239 GCA_026770055.1 Myrmophylax atrothorax
GCGCGTATGTGTGTATGTGTGTGTTTGCATGTGTGTATATTTGTATGTATGTGCATATCTGTAGTGGCAGGTAAAGTCTCATGACTACTTGATTTCTGAGTGGCACATTGGCCCTCTTTCTCTTTCAGTATATGATGTCAGTTTATGCAAAATGACCTGGAATATACCAGCAGTAAGCATTTTAGTTGAAGATACAATGTGATATATGAATAAGGTATTAACTCCCTTTTCTAGAGACTATGTGAAAGAATTCTTTAAGCAAATAGATAAACACTACTGCCAAAGCACACAGATCTTTTGCTTCAGCTGGAGGTTTGCTTCCACTTCAGGTAGAGTCCAAGTCACAAACTCTGAGGTAACATGAAACCTCGCTGCTTCCTAACATGAACACACTGTTTTATTTGTGGTGGTGCTGCATGTGTTCATGTATGTTTCCATAAAAACCTTGAGCATGGGTGTACCTACCATCACATGCTTTGGTTTGGTTGGACTGTCTCTATCTTTACAGTAGAATGCTCAAGAGCTAAGTTGGCCCTTCTCTTCCAGGGTTGGACATCTAACCTTTTCCTTCATTGACATTTGCTGAAGAAAAGGTGGTCCTAAGTTTTCTGTTTCATTAAGAATTCCTCCCTTCTCTCTCTGGATAAACCCTTTTCAGAATTAATATCTGCAAAAGTGGAATTTACCTTATCATTATCCTTTTTAACTCTGTTACTGAAAATAATTTATGCATGAACTTTGGAAACCCATAACATGGGCTATGTTATTTCAGAAGCAGTGAAAAACTACTTATTCAACAAGTGCTAAAAATGCTGTAAGACTCACGTTTGCTACTCATGGATTTTGAAGTAGTTGTCTCAGGACTTCAACAAAGTCCTGTTGAGAGTGTCATCGAATTAGGAGATGCGGGAAATGATCAGGCAGTGCCTTCTTTATTTTACATAGTCCCTCGCTAGCACACCCATGAACATAGACACAGCAAGCAGAATGTCAATACAGTTCACAGTGTGTGTCTTCATAATTTGTAGTAGACTTCTGTGTTAAAGAGGTACTACTATAGAGAAAAGTTCTGGAATTTTTTCGAGTCCTCCTAAACAAGTTAAAGGATAGAATTTAAAAACCTAATCTATGCCTGGCCAATTAGCTAATCCATTGAAAAGCAAGTACAATGTAACGGCTAAACCTGTGGTAAAAAATACTGTATAATTATTGGCTATAATTTCAGCTGAGAAAGTTGTATCAGCTTTGTTTTCTGTAAAAATACACGAAACCCTAATACTGTTTGGATTTATTTTAATTTTGTTTTCACACAGTAATAGGATAATTGATCGTAGAGGGAATGGTCAGTTGTAATTCAGTGTTCACTAAGAGAGAAGGACGATATGCTGCTTATGTAGAAAGTAACCTATGGCAGGAAAAGACAAACATGCACCATTGACTGTTTGCAATATTTGAGAAGCTTTAGAACATTTTTCTTTTATTATGGGGGGAAACATGGAGTATGTTGTTTCCTTCCTTTGCAAGAATATTCTGGGCTACATTTCCAAAATGCTGCTAAACATAGAAGGGAAAGGTAGAAAAGGTAGAATTTTCAAAGTATGTTTCCATGCTTTGCTTCCTATGCACATCATCTTCATGAAGTAATAAAAAACTTTGGGCAATATATTTATCTGCCATGAATTGTTTTTGAAATTTACCATAAAACAGATAAAAAAGTGGTCCTTTTCTGGGAAAGAAAAACCAAAACAGTATCATAGTGGCTTTCTGAAAACAAATCCAGTGAAAAAGAGATTAAAAATCCAAATTTATAGACAACAACTTACTATTAGACTGCAATATTTTTGCTGGACAGGCAGTTGCAACAGTCATTCACTAAGTGAATCCTTTGATAAATTAATTCCTTTGTTGTTTTTTTTTCTCCCTACATAGAATTCCCCAATTTCTTGGTGCCTATGGCTATAGAACCTAAAGAAGGAGAGATGAATGAAAGTACTTTAGGCTTCAAATACATTTATCATATCCAATGGTAAAAAGATAAAAACATTTTGGAAGAAAAGGAAGGTGTGAAACTAGTATTTTCTGGGATTATCTCCAATCTGTTCTCTGGCTTTTTAGGTGTACAGTGTTGGGTAAAATACTGGAGTGCTATACATAACAAAACTGTACTGTGTGATGCGTATTCCCAATCACTGGACAGAGTGTAGCATAGCCAGTCTAGGCAGAGCACATGGATGCTTTAGAAGAAAAGCTCAAGGCCTGTTGCAGTATTTCAGTCAAGTTCATTGTACTGCCAAAAATTTTAAGATTCCAACAACACAGAGCTCACTGTATATGGTAAGGGTCAGATCTGTTGGCCTACAGCATTTAAAGGGAAGCTATTATTTTTTACTATTATTCCTCTGATCGAAGATCCTGTTGTGTAACCTACTGTTGTGATGAGTATCATTCAAGTGTTGTATTTACTACTGGCAGCTTGGTTGTCTGTCTCTGTCATTGGTGGGGACTTCATCTTGGGACTGAACTGTAAGCATTCTGCATCTTCAGGAATATAGTTTCATAAATAGGGTTTGGGGGTTTTTCAGATTTGTGCATGAAACAGCAGTTTGAACTTGGACAATTCAAATGTTTCTGTTATATAGACAGCACACCATTTCCCCTTTGTTTTTTTTTGTTTGTTTGTTTCCAAGGCACAAAGGAGACAGAAATGAGGTTTAAAATAGGTGGATATGCAAACCAGGAGAAAACAGATTGAGACTCAGAAGTGGCTTTTGCGCTGGCTTTTTATAAATTATAAGAGTTAAATCTTTCTTTCCCAGATGAAACTGCCTTATAGTTCCTTCAGTAATATGTCTTTTGAGACATTGTAATCTCTGTGCACATTGCAGTAATTTACAACTAACAACTGTGGAAGATTTTCTAGTTTTTCTAAGACTTTGATGGGAGAGTGTAATCCACTGAAATGTGTTATATGCCCTACTTTGGCAGTCCAAAGAAAAGTTCATGTTTTCCTTAATAAAATAAATACGCTTTCAGTACCAAGAGCTTTCACATGGCAAAGCTTTTAATTTAATTGCCAGGACTGAGTTAGCTATTTTCAGTTTCAAGCAGTCCTTCAATTACAAAACACAAAATTGTAATGACTATAAATATTGTTAGATAATGAATAAACTGGTTCTGCACAAAAATCCCTCAGACCTGAGATCCCTTTCTGTGGTTTGTTACTTATTGAATCTTGTATCAAATTACATACACTACAATCCTGTAGTTTGTGTTTATATAGGATCTAGTGTAATAAGGCTCCAGTTCTGAGTAGTATCACAACATAAATAGTCCTAAAAATGCATTGTTTTAGACAACAGACAAACTTTCCAGGCTGGTTGTTTATTTGCATAATCAACACTGTCTCATTTAGTGCAGTGGTTACTGCTTTTGGCAAAGTTCTGTGGTCATTAATTGTGCTTTGAATTTCATCGGGAATTTTGCTTAATGAGAACAGATTTTGATGCAAAGTCAGCTCTCTGAAAACCATACTAACTTGCAGTTCATTATTGTCACAGCGAGTCATGGAACAAGCAGCATGGATATTGCTTTACTCTGCACTGAACTTGGCCAGCTCTAGGGCTGAATTAAACACTTGGGTAACAAAACTCAGCCACTGAGCACATGGAAGACTGAGGAAAGGAGAATCTTATTTTTAGAATTTAGCTTATTACAGTGCAGAAGTTAGAGGCAGTTGAAAGTTTCTGTGCAATAGAGGAGGGAATACTGCATGCTGATAAAACAAGTACAGGGAAATAGGAAATTAAACATTATTTTTATTATTAACCTGATGTCAGTACTTAAAAGAAAGAACAAGAAGCAGAACTCAAATTCCAGTCATTGCAACTTGCAATGTATAACTACCAGTTTCTCCTGGATATATAATTTATGTTAGAACTTGCAATGAATCATGCCACATAGAAGTGGTCCTAGGCTGTAGAAGATAAATCTAATGACACATCAGCTATTACTAATTTAGGATTGCCTGCTTCTGCTCTCTGTAATGTAAGTGGGAGTTTTTCTGTGGACTACACGGGGAGCTGTATTTGGGGTAGTTCACGATACACTGAAGTTACTATGCCACAGTCATAAGCACTGACTAGAGGGTGGGATTTTAAATATCTGAAATAGTCTGGAGCCATATTCAATTTAAATTTTTTTTATCGTGCTCTAAGCATTTTCTTATTAATAGAAAGTTTATAGAAGTTGATTACCGCAGTTTAGAGAAGTATTTGATTTCTTTTCATCAAAATTGAAGTTTTTCATATTAATGCTCTAGATAAAAAATAAAATTTCCTCAAAAACGTCTTACAAAATATAAATAAAATGCTGCAAATGAGAGTTTTAAAAAGGCTCCAGCTATGAAAATTGTCTTTTTCATCTTACATTTCTCAAATTCATTTCAAATCTTCATCACATTTGCATCCCAACCAGTCAGTAAATTCCCCACTGAAAATCCTTTCAGGCAGAATGATCCTGGTGAATCTTCAATCCACAGTGAAAATATGGGGATGAACCAGTATCCCACTGATGTCTCTCACAATCTTCTTAACCATTAGGAAGCCCCGTATACCTAAAAATGGAGGGGCAGACCTTGGTGCAGCTTTTGGTCAGAAATCTAAATCTGAAGGAAAAATGGGAAAAATGAAGAAGGGCAGACTTATGCATGTTTTGTTGCATCACAGGAGTTGTCCTGGGCAGTGGTACTACAAAGGAACTTCCCCCATAGATACTACAGGTAGAAGGAGACAGCAGTCTACTAGGAAAGCACTAGGAAAATGAAAGAAAATAGAGAGCTTTACAGTATAGGGAAGTATTATTTACATTGTTAAAAAGTGAAATTATTTAAGAAAAGTATTTTCTGGAATCAACAGCTGATTTTTTTACTTTGCTTTCACAGCTTCTTAAATTTTCTCACTAACTACTCTGTTTTGCACTTTCAGCAATATTGTGTATTATTTTTAAGCTCCTATGATCAAAATTGTTTTCCATTTCTCATATATACTACTTCAAGACCACTTCTTCTTATACATAATGACTAGTACTGTCTGGATGACCTGCTGAAAGTGTTTCAGAGTTTCTCAGCAGGATGAAAGGTAAAAACAGAAAGAAGTTGTAATCTTCCTGATTATTTGCAGGGAGATCATGAATTGAGGGAGAAGGTTATCTTGTTCTCAATAAAAATGAAGGACTGTGAAAAAAATGCTTAGCATTCGGGAGGGGTGGGGGGGGGTGGGGTGGTATTTAACAAGTCATCCTCCAATTTTATCTCAGTTATGGATTCCAATCTTTTGTTCAGTCATTTTGTTCCAAATGAGTCTAAGTTCTGGTGTTTCTTATTACTTGTATTTTCTTTCCAATTTATACGTTAATCTAATACTACAGCAAGACACTTCCAGATGTTTATTCTTGTGAAGTGCTAACTATCTTAAGCATATGCAGATCCTCTGACCTCAGCACCACATAGATTTTGCTCAGAATACCTTAGTATTTCTTGAAGATTCAGTTAGCATGTTCCATATAATTAAAAACAGAGTACAATGATGGTGATTCTCGAGTTTTGCTTTTATTGGCATTTTGCATTAAAGAAAAAATAAACTCCTAAATGAGCTAAATCCAAGATTTTGAGTCTGCACAGATATTTGGGATTTTTTTTTCCCCAGATTGGTAGTGCCCATTTTAAAGAGCCATGACTAACAGCACTTTCTAAAATCTGGCCTGTGTCCCAGCTGTGGAAAATGGAAAGCTCAAATCTTAACTTTGCCTTTTGTAAACATTAACTTTAGTGAATGATCCATTTTTAACTGCATGTCTTATTTCTTTAAAAAGCAAACCATCACTCATGCTGAATTTATCCAATGAAAAAAACAAACAAAAAACCTGGTTGTAATGTTCATTTTGCAGTAACTATGTATTCATGCACAATTAAAATGAAGATTTCTATTACTCAGGCTGTTAATTCTGTAGGAAATGCAATGCAGAGAAATGTAGCAGAGAGAATTCTTGTTGCTATCCCTGAAAGGGCCATACTGGACAGAGGTCGCTTCAGCAGTGTTCTAGCCAATGAAAAAATGGAGGAGTTTCTTCCATTCAAAAGAAGAAAAAGTATTATCTTGTTATCATCAAATCATTTAGAAAAGAAACCACGGGTGGGAATCCTGAAAGCTTACCTCAGTCAGAAGGGTCAAAAACCAATTTCTGATTTTTTTAAGACAACCTCCTGGTTCTTTGAAGTGTGATTTTCTTTCTTTTTTTTTTTTTTTCTTTTTTTCCCCTTAGCAATATTTTTGGCCAGCCAGGCACCTTATTAGACAGGCAGAATGATGCATGTGACTTTTCTAAAAATTGTGTTGGCTTCTTATTTGCACTACTATTTAGTTTAAAGCTTGATCTGAGAAGGTTATTTCATTAGTATTTGGTGCTATCTCTCAGCCCTAAGATCTGCAAACATGCAAAACTCAGTAGATCTTCAAAACACGGTGGAAATATATGTGTGTGTATATATATATCTATTTTTTTAGGAAAGTGTTGACTTACAGTAAGAAAATCCCAATAACATTTAAGAGTGGGGATCTGCTTTTTAATGTGTGAGTGTGTGCTGTGACATGACCTTAGTAGTACACTTGGTAAAGCTGTTAATAGTTGCTAATCAAAAAAATATTTCTAAATAATGCATTTAGTTAGAGAATTAATTTTTATATTGCATCTCCAAGAATTTATCTCTCAAAATATATAGCATATCTTATATTGTAAATAAGGCAAATGGAGAATGAAGATCAAGTAGAGATAAGGGAGGGAAAAGATTTGGTATCCTGCCACTTGTTAACAGTCACATTTCCCATGTCAAATGGGATAGATTTTTACTTATAAAAATTACTTTGTGGAGGAGGGGAGAAATAAAAATGGGATAATTGACTCTGTTACAGTCCTGATCTAAATGCCTTACCAAAAATGGAGAAAATAAAAAAAAAATAACACAAAATACCATAGAGATAAAATCTTCTGGAAATTTTTCATATACATTAATGATTTTAGCAACCTCTGTCTATTACTTCTGTAGGAATCTGGTAGCATCTAACAGTAAACAGGACTGGGAGAACATTCAGTGCTAGACAAGAGTCAGTCGTGAAAGGCAGCATGCATTTTTTGTATTAGGAACAACCTTCTTTTTATTTGGACTTGACTGAATCACCAAATTTTTGCAACTTGAATATCCTTTTCTGAGGTCCACTTTTATCTTGAAGCAGAAATATGTAATTTTTAAAGGAGTGAAATATCTGACTGCAGCTCCTAGTTTCAATTGTCTTTATCTGAAGCAGAGATCTGTCATTATTTATAATTATTTCATATTCTTATTCTAGACATACTAGGAAAAAAATTAGTATGAGTTAGTTTGTTCTTGTTGTTTTCTTCTTACCCAGAAGTTGATGTGGTATCAATTGCAAATAATCTATTTAAATTTGGAGGCAAAAAATACACACATCCTGCTTCCCCCGAGAAAGAAAAAAAAAAAGAAAAAAGAAAAAAAAAACCAAACCGACTGGATTTCAAAGGAAGATTTGCAAATTATTGTGTGAAATATTAACCTTTCATCTCATTCAACAGATCCTATTATGTGAAAGTATGAATCTTCTAATCAAACCCTCAGGCCATGGCTTGACAATACAGTAAATCTTGCCCCAGAGTTCTTGCTATAGAACTGGAAGTGTCACAGCCACGTGATGCAAAGCACTTATTTGCTATACAATCACTCCTATGTTTCTACCACCAACATTTTGTTGCATCAGGTGTCATATAGCTAACATAAAACCCCTGTAAGAGAAGAAAGCTGATATAAATGGTATGTTGCATTTTTTAACCAGTTCAGTAGTAATGCAGTGGCATATCCATGTCTGAACAAAATCAAATTATTTCCTGACAGTGCAAAAATCTAGTAGAAGTGGAGATGAAATTGCAGTCTGAAGAAAAAAAATCATTTCCTATGTGAAGGCATTGCAAAATATCTGAAATTGCTAGAAGCACTGCTAAGTCATATGCTGAAGGCTCATGCTAAAATTTGATCTTTGTTCTACATGTAGACATAGTCACTTAGTGAAGATTACTAAAATTTTGACTCTAAAAGTTCTACCACATAAGGCTCATTACTAGTAATATGAGTAAGACCATGCAGCGTGAGATTGTGAAAATCCTTTTGTCCTTTTCCATACAATGTGTAAAAGCATGGGAGTTAATTTTTGGGGGGTTATTTTCTCAGTTGCTACTGATGTTGACCAGAAAGTTGGAAGGGCTGAAATCCTCCCCCAGTAAGTTCTCACTGGTTTTCACTGCCAAAGTTTTCATGATAATCATCAAAATTTGTAACAATAATTGTCCCTGACTGTGTTTAATAGTAAAACAAGATGGAAAGAACATTTTCAAGAACAAATTGTTCATTTGCATGCAAACTACTTGTCCTAAATTTGTTGAAAACCTCTTGCTTTTGCCTTACGCCCACACCAGAGCAGTTCCAAAATATTAAGTTTCAGCACACTTAATTCTTATTGTTCCTGGCATGGCTTGTAGAAGAAAGGGATTCTGAGGAGATTTCAAAGCTACTTGTGCACAGAATGACAGTTGTCTACAGCATAACTGAACTGTATCAGTTAGCATCCTGTCTAATAATAACACGCTATACTTTAAATAAAATTATACTCCCTTTTGTAGAATAAAGAAAGATTAACAGATGACCTAACAGTTATTAGTAGTCCAAACAATAAGGCTGATTCTTACTTCATTGCATTTCTTAAGTGCAAATATGTCATGACACCCAAGAAATTTATACTTGAAACTCAGGAGTGTAAAGCAACTGCTGGCCTAAATAACTGCTCAAAGACAGAAGAGAAAAGTATTAATGAAAACTGGAAGATAGTCAAAGGCAAATAAAATGCATGCTCATAAAGTAATAACTTTGCAAACAAGTTAGGTAAAAGGAGGTAAAAAGGAGAAGCAGAGGAAGCAATAAAACATGTTTGAAATATATTGATAAAATGACCATGTTGAAACAGTTTTGTGAGATTCTGAGGGGAAAGGTGAGTTATGCCTACTTTTGCTTTTGCTGTCATGATGGTAGGAAGAAAAGGAGTACAAGTGATTAAGGCATTATTGTAATACTTTTAGTAACTTGGATCACGTCCTGACATCTTCAAGCCTGAAGAAAAAATGTAGGTGCAAATACCTATTTTCCAGCCACAAGCTGTGATATCATATATCTTAATAACAGAGTCTTGAAAGAGCCATAATTTTTCAAAACTTGTTATCTGAGCAAATTTGGATTTATTTTCTTGGAAACAAGAAGTAAAAGGTCAGGGTGGGTAGCAAGGGGATTGGAGGGGTGCTTTGGGTGTTTTTGGCTTTAGTTTTATGTTTGGTATTTCAGTGCATCTGGGTATCACCCACTGTGACACTGAAGTCTTCTCTTAACAGAGTTTGAATGTCCTTGACCTTATGCAAGTGAGCTGAAAGTTCATTTTGCTGCCTGTTGCAGAATATCCCAGCCAGCAGCTATGGCGATATTTTTCCTGGCTATTATGAATGTGTATTGGATATAAGCATTTCTTTTGCCTGATGTGTGTAAGGTGATGAAGAATCTTGACCTTTCCATTTTGAAGAGTACAAGCTGCCTACAAGTTTGACTTTCTCTTCATTACCCACAGAAGTGCTGGAAATAAAGTGATTGAAATCACCCTGTAACTGAAGCTGCCTAGTCTTTGTGTGCAGACTGTTTCTGCTGGAAAGCCAAAAGAGGGGTTGATATTTTTCAACTTTTCTGTGATCACTGGACATGCAGTTCCTGACTTCAGAGGTGAGTGCCATGTGATCTTCTAGTAGTGGCAATCAGATAATTCTACATGAGTACAGTTTTAACTATCAACTGGAAGTAGTTTAAGGCACCTAATAAATAGATATGATGATCGCCCCTATCCTGGTTTTCTGTAAATGATGCTATCTGTAAATCTTTGCATTTTTGTGCACCAGCATAATAAAATTTTAGTCACATTTTGCTCAGTTTGACTGCTTAAAGAAAGTGGGTGTGCATGTCTGCCTGTCTGTCTCTGTGTATACATATATCAAAATAGATTTTCAAGGTGGTAATGCAATAGATGCAAGTAGAAAGTTCAGAGATTGGCTGTAGATCTAATCATATGTCTCATACTGAAAGTGAATTACTTGGCTGAAGTTGTCTCAAAGACATTTTGGCAGCTTTTCATTTGTATTTTTTGCCAGTAACAGACATCAAAATAAGTGCAAAGATTTTCCCCCCCTAAACTGCCAAATTGAAGCATGTCCTGTCAGTTCCTTCCAGTTCACTGCTTTCATAGAATCATAAAGTAACCAACTTTGTGAACAAGAAAAATGTCTGGTAAATATTTGTGTTGGGCTTTTTTCAATCAGAACATCATGGAGATGTTGTGTTGGAAGAGACTTTAAGATATCATTTAATCCATCCCCCTGTTCTGTAAGGGATCAGTTACACAGTGTTACTGGCAGACATTTGTCTAATGTTCTTAAAAAGTAGCCAATACAGGGCCTTCCTCAACCTACTAAGCAACTATTCTTCTAATAAGAAACTTTTCCCCATTACTTGAATTAAATATGTTTTAATGCAAATACACCGATTACTTCTTTCCTTACCACCATAGAATATGAATAGTTGCTCACTTTTATAACAATTATTTATTTATTTGACCACTTTTACCATCTATCTCAGCTGTTTAATTCTGCTGATAGCCTCAGTAGCTGTATGTATAATAATAGACTCATAGAAAGTAGAAATTGACTCTGTCATATTTAATAAATATATATCTTTGCTAGTGAATCTGATATTATATTACATGCAGATATATATAAAAGAAGAAGAGAGAGACTTAAATTCCAAGTGAAAAGTCTGTTATAAGTGTAAATTCATATAATGTATTTCATAGTTTCAGAAATTACAAAGCATATACAATATATATTTTAAAGGATGTTATTTTTTACTTTCCACTAGCTGTATACCTATATGATTATGATACTAGAGTGTGGGCAAATGTAGTACAAAATTATGAATAAACTAAGAATACAGAAATTCATTTAATATCCATAAAGTGCTTCTGTCTCTTTGGGATAGTCACATTCTGCCTAGTGATCAGGTTATGGAAGTGCATGTCAGCTTTAGGCTAATTATTTCATAGTCAAACATTACTTTACATGTAAAACACAAAAGCATACAGAGACAAACATACATGAAAAGCCACATAAGACCAGTGCTTCTGAGCTTCTAAAACAGAAGTAGAGAAATGCCATTAAAAATATGTGCTTCAGTTTGGTTCAGATTTTTTAACCAATGAACTTTGGGCAGGTTCACGTTTCTTCCCAAACAGTTCTCCCAACCATCATCAAAATGAGTTGTAATGAAAAGAACTGCATACACA
>JAOXXN010000395.1:122183210-122198210 GCA_026770055.1 Myrmophylax atrothorax
GTCAATTAAGGGGGGGACAGGTGTCCTTATGATATATACCTTTGCAGTGAAGTGAATGTTCTTACAACATTTCAGTTATCTTTAAATTTCATCATATATTATTTAAAGAGTTGTATCTTAACTAAGTTTATGATTTCCTAGGATAACATGATTATATTTTTAAGCATACAGATGCTGAGGGGAGGATACTTTTGTTAGTAAGTTTCTTTCTTTTCACCCTCTCAATTCCATATATTTTTATTCGGGAAGAAATATAACCTCTTCTAATTCTCACTCTGTACTCTTTCATTAACTGGTATATGCATTTCAACTTAATGTGGATAAATAAACAACATCATAAAGTTATCATTTAGAAATTTAGGATAAATGGCAAATAGAACATTTAGAATGTACAAGCATTACATTGCCAGTCTTTAATATTAGGGGAATTTTATAGCCTAAAAGTCAAAAAGAACAGAGGGGGATTCACAGTGACAGAACACAAACAGACCTGTAACATTTATTAGATTAGTTTTTAACTTCTAAGCCTTAGACTGATTACAGTCATTGCTTCAAAGAAATGAAATAAAGACATCAGATTATTTCATCAAGTGTATGTCATAGAAGCCTAATTTTTAATTAAATTCCCTGCAACTTAGTGTTCATAGAAACCAAACAATTGAAATATTAGATGTTTCTGAAATGTAAACCTTATTTCTAATGTAAACATTAAAATACTGTTATAAACAACCATTCTATTCTTAATTGAATTTGCAAAAATCTTCGTAATTTAAAAAATAATAAATGTACTAATGGAGTTTGATAAGATTACCGTAACTGAACACTGCTATAAGCTCCAAATACTAGGAACACTGTATATACTGCAGATGAATTAGCTGTTCTTAAATTAAGGAATATTACAGTCAGTAATGGTATGACATTCTTTTTTATGGCCATGGCTTGGGTTATAATGTGACAGAAAAAAAATGTAATGTTTCCAAAATGACAGTTTTTAGATTTGTGTTGCCTGAGGTAGTTCAGCTGAACAATAAACTATAATTTGATTGATGGAAAATTGAAGTGGTTCATCTAACTTGCCAGGCTGTCTTACCCAAGGCTTTGGTTTTGCATGTATGATGATGTATCACAGTTTTAGAGATAATGTTGTTTGTATTATACATGAGGGTTTTTTTACACATAAAAATGAAGACTTCATTACGCAGTAAAGATCAAAATATGCTATGGATTAGCAAGGAATCAGATTTGTTTGAGAATGGATTTGTACATCAAAATGTGCTCTTTGTGAAACCAAAGGATAAATAACATATAGGACCAGAGTAGCTCTATTTTCATAAGCAAATCAGCCATATCACCGGTTATGAAATTATTAACTTAAAGGAAAGGTGACATACGCACACAAGAGAAGAAATCAAAGAGTGGTAGCTTTTCCTTTATCCAGAATTAATCCTGTGAAATAACAGACTGGTCAGCAGAAATCTTTCAAAAGAGCAACAATATTTGTATAGATGTATTAATATATACTTAAAGAGGAAAAAAACAGATGGATGAGAAAATGGTAAAAATAGAAATAAATACATATTGGTAACCTTTATATAGGGTTTGGCTTTTTTTTTTTAATTACTGATTCAGTGTTCCCCTAGCAGCAGCTTCAGAAAAATTATAATTTTTTCTAGCATCTGTTAGGACGATTTTAAATTGCTTAAATCAGTCAGTCTCCAGCCCCTTTTATTCCTTAAATGTTTTTCATTCAGCAGGACGTTTGTATTTGCTCCTCTGTCACCAAGCTAGTAACACCAGCTACCTCTAAACAGGTAAAAATAAGGCGTGGCATCTAGTTTCAGCTGCTAAAGGAAGCAAGACTGGAGAAAAGGATCATATAGCTGGGAGTATAATTATAATGTCT
The DNA here is from genome assembly GCA_026770055.1 of Myrmophylax atrothorax. Taxonomy (NCBI): domain Eukaryota; kingdom Metazoa; phylum Chordata; class Aves; order Passeriformes; family Thamnophilidae; genus Myrmophylax; species Myrmophylax atrothorax. The sequence continues at coordinate 122,185,114 of JAOXXN010000395.1, forward strand.
TGGGTATGTTCCTTTTTTCCCCCTTATTTTGATTCAAAAAGAAAAGCCAGCTGTTGAGCCATTTTGAACAAGGGACATTTTACTCTTTCTTTCCCTCCCTAAGAACATGAAATAGCTAATATTGGCTTTCCAAGTGAAACTGTAACACTTGAACTTGAAGAAACAGGCATATTACATCTCTCTCAGCTATTTATTACCCTGCCAAACACTAAACAAGGCTATGATCAAACAAAACTCTGGTAATCTAGTCTTCTGGGAGATTTAATTGGCATACTACACTCTTTCTTTTCTCTACACAATGTCCTGAATTACAGATGTTCAAGAGTTGGTCCTTAATCGGCAGATAGAGCTTCTTATTACCCAGAAATGCAGGGAAATTGTATTTGAAACTATCCTTGAAGTAACAGAAGATCTGTCTGTAATGAGATTTCCAAAATTACTGTAGGGAATTCTCTACAGTGGAAGTGCTTTCTTCTTGGGTCATTACATTGCCATAAGTCTTAATTTTCCAGGCATTTTATTCCTTCTCCCTCTGTGACGTGCTTTTTATCAGGGTTCAAATCTGGAAATACCATTGTCTTTTCAAAACTGCTGCTGAACAGAGAACCATACATTCAGGGACATGAACAGAGACAGACGACGCATCAACAGTAGGATTGGCCTTTCTCTGTTAGAAAAACAAAAGAAGCCAACCAACCAACCAAAAAAAAAACTAGCAGAAAAGTCAACAGACAGCTTTTCTGTATTTTGAAAAGTAAACCAAAGACTAAAGGAGAAAAAAATGCAGTGAAAACTGCTTTTATTTGAGGAATGTGGAGAGAAATCTGATTACAGAAAATAAGGATCAATTAGAAACAGACAACCAGACAAAGATATTTTGGGTCTTCTATTCAAATTAACAGACAGCACATCATAAAATCCCTTATATAGAATTATTAGCTCTATCTGAAAACTTTCTGGGTTTCTTTTTTTTCACTTTGTGTCTGTTTAGGAGGACACCAGAGTGTTACTGTTTGGTAGAGCAACGAGTTAGGAATGTCCTTCCAGTTTCCAGAAAAATGTAGTAATGGAAAACTTATTTCCAGTTCCTCAGCTGGAAACAATCAACATAATATTTCATCTGAACTAGCACTTCTTTCATCCTAGTATTACTAATGGTTTATTGATATGCGTATTTATTTAAGGAAATCATCTGAAGAAAGCAAAAGAAGGGTTGATAGGAGGAGTATTAGTTGATGAACATGGGATCAGAATTGTTTTGGAGACAAGAAAAGGCAAATTTACAAAGTAAGGGGTCAGAGCAAGCAACAGGGAGCTATTCATAATAGTACACCTTGATAATGGCTACAGTTCCTGTTGCCATCATTCAAGGATTCAAAGAAACTGGAAGAAGTATACTAAAGAAAGCAAAAGCAGAAGAAAAACAGCTGGTATGACCTGGTTTTCCTGAGAACATCAGGAAGGGAGAAAACCCAAAGTCAATATTGATCCAGATAATAGCAGTGTAAAATTGGTCCTGAATGTCTTTAAGTTGGGGGAAAAAAATGAAGTTTTGAATTGGATGGTCACAGAAAATGTTGAACAGTTTCCTAGTTGAAGCAGTGGGATGAAAGCCAACCTGCTTTCAAGACACTTCAGACCCTTTACATCTCCTAACTACATCCCAGCCTGACTTTAAAACATTACCTTCTTTTTTATCATAGTTTTTTCCCATTATTTATATGACTCTGGTCATACAGATTTTGAGAGGGTTATGCACACAATAATCCCCTTTTTGAAAGGTGTCTTCTCTTTTTCCATGAGATATATTACTGTTAAGATTAGCACTTTTGAATTGGGAAAGCTTCAGGCCTCAAGTTCTTAAGCTCAGGTTGACCATATTCAAGGTTTTTTAACTCAACTATCTTTACTACCCAATTCCCATATCAAAATAGATCCTTCTGAAATCCCAAACCTTACCAACTGTCCTACTTTTTATACTTTGTCTTTAATTTAAATTGAATCTACTTATTAATTAACTCCATGTTAATTAATTACTTATAGTTATTTTCATCAGAAGTACTTCTGGGGGATAGTTGATTAAGAAACACTTCGGCTAAACACATCTAGGAATACAGAGTTCCTCTGGCTATTAGTTGCATTTGTTCTTCAACATATACCCTGAGAATTAAAATTTCTCAGTGTCATAACTGTTGAGAATAGCATTTCTCTCCATTAATTTTACAGATAACTGTATCCATAGATGCATTGCTATCTGATTCCCTGGGTGCAGAGAAGACTTTTATCATTAACTACATCAACAGAATTTCACCAGCTTTCCAAAAAGTGACTTTGGCACTGTAAGAACCTTTTTAATATATGTTTATTCCTTCTTTTCTTTTTTTCATCATATTTTATCATATGCTGTGTTCTTCTGCCATTTTTCCTCTTTTTGTCAATATTTCTGGATAAGCCCTGGTGTGTGTTTCATACCTGTTTTCTTCTCCAGGGACCTGAACAGTCAAGTTCCTTTTGCACCCTAATGTCTGTTTCCTGTTGTGTGTCATTAGTTCAGGATTCTCTAATTTGCTGTACAGGTATTCTGGCATTTGAGACATCTTCAAAAACCACCAAAAAAAAAAAAAAAAAGAAAAGAAAATATGTAAAGTGAGTTAAAAATGTTTAAATTTGGCCTGTGTTATTAATTCAACTGTCATGGTACCTCAGGGTCTCACTAACATGCAGAAAATTTTAGATAGGAAGCTAGTAGTATCCAAGATTCTCAGATACAGAAAACCAAGTCAGACTGACTAAATGTTTAGCTAAGGTCACACTAGAGGTACTTATAGAAGGATAAAAATATTTACTGCAGTTTTCTTGTATCTCTAGTTCCTTGCCTTAATCGGAATACCTACCCACCCTTCATCTGCCTGTAAGACAGAATATAGAATTATTAGGGACTGTTCAAATGGCAATAGGGAAACACTCTCAACATGCAATAGGCTGTCAAACTTTGTGACAGTTCACCCTTCACTTTTTCCTGTTAGTTATTGTCACAGCCATCTGTATGCTGATTTGTTTAAAACACAGTTTGTAGAATATGCAACCAAGCATCTGATCCTTAATGTACACATCTAAATTCCTTGAGCTCTTTGAACATTAGAGAAAAGCAACCATTTGTGACTTTTTAATTGGTGTCAGTTGGCTGTATCATTGTTACTACATGACATATGTTACAATGACTGTTCCTGCTGAAGGTGCATAGAATGTCACTTTACATTTTTTGCAAGTAGCCAGTATCTCATCAGTTTTGCATAGCACATCATTAGCAATATCACACAGTGTGACAGTATATTGTGCCTAAATATGAAATGTTGAAGCCTAGATGAAAATATATTGGTTTTAGTTTGGAAAACACTTTCTATATCTTAATGCAGGTTTCTGAACCAAAATAATCCTGTGGTTTGTCACAAAATTGCAAGCTGACAGATTCAACACAGGAATCTTTTGCATTTATTCACATCATCAACACATTGCAAAGATTTACTTTACTGTTTGTTTTGACCTAAGGTCCTCTTAGTCCTGTGTGAATGCTAGCAGGCTATTTCCAAAAAGCTAATATAGAAACAGATTTTTGATTTAAAGATTTCTTTTTTCCAACCACCAAATACCCATGCCTTCTTTCTTGTTGGTTGTAGAACATAAAAAGTTATGTTGGTTTGTATTTATATTTTAAAATTTTATAAATTTTTAAACTAGGTACAGGTAAAATTCATACTTTTTTTACTTTTCCCTCGGACAATATGTGCTCTCCCACTCCTATTAATGTGAAGAATGAGAATAGATCCTTTGAATTTTAAGACCAGGTGAGTCTGTTTATGCTACTGCTGCCAGAACAATCCCCTGTAGATATTGTAACTGCCTAAGTAGCCTCTCTAAACTGATGAAGTAGAGAGCTTGTATGTTACCCTGAGTTCTGAAGGGGTCTGGGCCCCTAATCACCTGGATAAAGCATGAAGATGGCTGTAATGAGAGGTTTGACACACACACTGAAAATCTACTTACAAGTGGAATTCAAGATCACACTTTTCAGCAGAACTATATGCTATATCTCAAGCTAACAGCTGAGCTTCCATGCACCATCTCCAGTAGGCCCATTCTCCCTCTTATCATACCTTTATCCACAGCCTGTCATGCTCTGCCTACTTGTTATAATTGAAGGTGAGCTCTTCCTTAGCCTTTCAGAAATCATTATGAGACAAAACCATGAAGAAAGATAGAACACAGACTATATACCACATTAGATTGCAAGTGTGGTATGGGAATCATAGACTCATTCAGGTTGGAAAAGACCTCTAAGATCACTCTTAACCTAAAATTGCCAAGTCCACCACTAATACCTGTCCCTAAGTGCCACATCTAGGTCTTTTAAATACCTCCAGAGATGGTGACTTAGCCACTTCCCTGGGCAGCCTGTTCCAATGTTTGACAACCTTTCTGGTGAAGAGATTCTTTTTCATATCCAATCTAAACATGCCTCAGGTTGCTTCAACCGGAGGTTGCTTCATCTTATACTATCACTTGTTACTTAGTAGATGAGACTGACAACCACCTCAGTACAACCCAGAAGGCACATCTACGCTAGAAGTATGTGAGGAATGAGAATGGTAAAGTAAGACAATGAGCAAGAACCAACCTAAGGAATTATTCCTGCACATACCCTTGATTTCTCTTCCATCATTAGCATTTCAGTGCTGTTCTCCATAATCCTCTTGTTCCTCCTCTGCCCTATTAAGCAGTAGGAACAGATTCTTGGAAATTTTGCCACTGCTTGTGTGTGGCTGTCCAAAGAGACTGAGCTTACTTCCTGGAGCAGGTCCCAAGAAACACCATGCTCTTCTCCATATTAGCTCAGGTACCAGTGGTATGCAGTCAAGCTACAGAACTGACTCAAAGTCAAGTATCAGCACCTTATTGCCAAATTCTGACAGCTGACTTTTTTCCTAGGGAGAAGTACTCTGCGGCTGAGGGATTAGCATTATATTGAACTGATTAGTGGTTGCCTCAGCCGGACTGTGGTCTTACAACAAAGAAAAACAGCTCATAGCTGTGAATGTTTAAGTCCTGTCTTCCCTACAGATATTCCTAGTTCATGTTATAAACTTCCTTCATGTCCTCTAGTTTAATCTGGTACTGATAACAGACTGTCTATAACTGTGTTGCATAAAAAAGGCAGTACTGTAAGGATTCTCTTGGAGGAAGAAACAAAGAGGGTCATCAAAACCATCAGTTAGTACAGGGGTTGACTGCACTGCTGCAGCAGCAGAATCTGAAAGACCTGCTAAATATTCAACTCTGTATGTGAAGATGTTTCTTACAGTAAAAGAATACGTTTCCACAAGGTTACAATTATTTTGCATCTTGTGAATCCTTCCCAGCATTATTAGTGGCATTTAGAAAAGAAGAAACTAAATGAGGCTTTATTTAATTTATTCATGACAGTAGAATGACAGCAGACACCATTCCTTGAAAAAAACATTTGTTATAGATTGCTTGCAGAATTAAGGAATGGCTAAAAATTGTTCTCATATATTAATCTTTTGTGAAGGGATCTAAGCTGTAAGAAGAGGTTTGAATGCACATTTACTAAAAGCATTATATCTTTTGTAATATTGTGTTTGGAGGAGGCAGGCATAGAACTGATTGAAATCACAATCTTATGCAATAAGTGATGGATTCTGGAATATGATGTAGGCCAAAATCTGTTGGTTTGTTTTCCTGTAATACTCTTATTCAAGAAAAACATAAAAATATGTGTGGAGTTAATGAAACATGGATTTTTTTTTCAAGGATACAGTACTTTTGTCCATCTCATTACACTGTTTCAGACATGGGCAATACATTGAATAACTTTCAGGAGCTGAGACTTCTGAAAGGTATTTACAGTTTAGTGCTGAGTTAGATACAGGCGTTATAAACACAGACCTTATTCTGCACAGCTGAGAAAGGTCAGAGAAAGTCTGGGGTTTTTTTGCTTTTGAGAGCATGAAGGTCTCTTACAAAGCTTAAATAATTTTTTTAAAACTGTTATTTCTTAATTCATAATCCATTAATGATGTGAAACCAGTTCTCAACACAGGGCTTGTGGGAAAAAAGGTGAAATGGGTAAAATTCAGAAAAGGAATGTTGGTGTCACCAGTTTAGTCTTGGGGGAAGACACAGGCAGAAAACTGAATTTCTTAATTGATATATGTTTACTATAAATGTATAGCAAAGGTGATACAAATCCTTTTTCTCACTTTCACATTCAAGAAGGAACACATTTTCTGCTCAGAAATGCAGCTGGTTCCACTGGTCTATGCATTTATCTAAACTAAACTGTGTGATCTTGGTCTGATAGGGACCCACACAGACCTCGTCAATGATTCTTCAGCAACGTATATGAGATTGAAAAGTTCTTTGCAGTAGTTGATATTTCTCTTTTCAGTGCTGAAGTCCTGTTTCAAGGTCCTCTTTTAAACACTTAAAGTTTAGTGGTCTACTTGGCGGTGTTAGGTTAATGATTGGACTCAGTGTGTGAAGAGTTGTCTCTGAAGAACAGCCATGAGCAGGTTGAAAACCTGTGGGTAAGAATCAGAGACTGAGGCAACAAAGGGAACCTGGTGATCCATGTCTACTATGGGTCGCCTGGTCAAAGGGAGTCTATTGATGAAGCCTTCCTGCTCCAGGACAGGATGGATCACACTCACAGGCTCTCATGCTGCTGGCAGACTTAACCACCCCAACATCTGCTGGAAAAGTTGCACGGTGGCAATCTAGGAGAGTCCTGGAATGCGTTTAGGATAATTTCTTGAACCAGGTAATAGGCAACCCTACCAGAAGGGATGCATTACTGGATCTGTTGGTCACAGACAGAAGTGAGATAATTAGGGACATTAAGACTGGAGGCAGCCTGGGTAGCAGCAATCATGCACTGGTGGAGTTTACAGTCCTGAGGGATCTGTGGGATGGACTGTGGGATGGACTCATATTGGGTAGAAGTCCATGAAGGACCGTGTCCCATAAGGGTGGACCCCACACTGGAGCAGGAGAAGGACTCTTCTCCCTCAGCAGCAGCAGCAGCAGGAACAACATGAGATGAACTTACCATAATCCCTGTCTTTCTGTGTCACTGCTGTGGAGGAGGTGGAGCTCAGGAAGGAGGAAGGAGTGGGTGGAAAGTGTTTTTAAGATTTATTTTACTTCTCATTATCCTGCTCTGATTTTGTAGGTAATAAATTCAGTTAATATCCCCAAGTTGAGTCTGTTTTGTCCATGATGGTATTCAGTGAGTGATCTCTACTGGTCCTCATCTCAAATCATGAACCTGTCACTATCTATTCTCTTCCCTGTCCACTTGTGGAGGGGAGTGATAGAGCAGCTTTGGTGGGTGCCTGGCATCCAACCAGGGTCAACACACTACAGAGAGTCACATCCAGAGGGTAGTGGTCAACAGCTCAGTGTGCCAATGGACATCAGTGAGAAGTGGTGTCCCTCAGGGGTCTGTATTGGGATCAATGCTATTTAATCTCTCCATTAATGATGTAGACAAAAGGATTGAGTGCACCCTCAGCAAATTTGCAGATGACATCAAGCTGAGGGTGCAGCTGACACTCCTGAAGAATGGGATGCCATCCAGCAGGACCTGGACAACCTCGAGAAGTGGGCCTACGGGAATCTCATGTGGTTTAATAAGACCAAGTGCAATGTGCTGCACCTGGATCAGGGTAACCCTCAGTATCAATACAAGATGGAGGAAGAATAGATTGAGGGTAATCCTGTTGAGAGCAAGTTGGGGCTGCTGGTGGATGACACTGGACATGAGCCATCAATGTGCACTTCCAGCCTAGAAAGCCAAGTGTATCCTGGGCTGCATCAAAAGCAGTGTGGCCAACAAGTAAAGGGAAGTAATTCTGCCCCTCTACCCTGCTCTTTTGAGACTCCACCTGGAGTACTGCATCCAGCTCTGGGGCTCCTAGTACAGGAACAACATAGACATATTGGAGAGAGACCAAAGGAGGGCCACTAAATTGATTAGAGTGATGGAGCACCTCTCCTACAAGGAAATGTCAAGAGAATTGGGTTTGTTCAGCCTGGAGAAAAGAAGGCTTTGGGGTGACGGATTTGTGGCCTTCTGGTACCTGAAGGGAGCTTACAAGAGAGAGGGAGATGGACTTTTTATGAGTACATTTAGTTACAGGATAAGGAACAATGGTTTCAAATTGAAAGAGAGTAGATTTAGGTTAGATATTAGAAAAAAGTACTTTACTGTGACGGGGGTGAAGCACTGCAACAGGTTGCCCAGAGAAGCTTTGGATGCCCTGGAAGTGTTTAAGGCCAGGCTGGATGGAGCTCTGAGCAACCTGGTCTAAGGGAAGGTGTGCCTGCCCATAGCAGGAGTGTTAGAACTAGATGATCTTTAAGGTCCCTTTGACCCCAAACCTGTCTATGATTCTGTGATCTTAGAAGTCTTGTCCAACCTAAATGATTCAATGATTCCATGTTCCCAAACTCTTTCCAGAAGTTGCAGTCTCTGCAAGAAGAGAGCCTGAGTGGCTGTGCACTGTTCTTCTGAGAAGAAGCATGTTAACATCAGGATATGTAGTCACCAACTGTGGTCCTAGCAATGAGCATACTTTATTTCACTATGAGAACTTCACGCTGCCATCACAAAGGCTTCAGAGGTAGATTTCTTCTCTGCTTCTGAGTTGTTTAGCTTTACCACTCAAAGACTGTGAGCCCAAATATTTTCTTGTTGCCATCTCTCCTTATTCCAGCTGAGGTCACACCGTCAGTCCCAATCACTCTGGTAGCTGCAGGATGACTAAACAGACTTATATCTGTGAAGATAAGTCATTAAGAATGAAAAGAATTCACTAGAAAAGTAGGATTCATTGCTCTGATGTGCTGGGACTCTTAGTCTTAATTGTGCATATTTTCTTTTGGTGGTGCAGTGAGGTTGATTGGAAAAGCCTAGTGAGATTATCAGTAACAATCTTGGCCATGGGACATTTGAAAGGTCTGAGAAAGTTGTTTGATTGTTTTCTTTTGTAAAATTATTTTTATCTTTGATGGTTTTTTTCACTTTTTCTGACATTGACATCAAAACCGTGATTCACTGTTCTTAGTCCCTATTCCAAATAACCTTGCTGCAACAAAGCAAATAGCTCTAAATGCCATCACAAAACACCTATGAGAATTCAAAAACTGTTAAGACATTAGGTCCAGCCAATAAGATATAGCTACACAGTGCTTTCTTTTCATATGACTGTTCTACCACTGTTGTAATTCTACCTCTGAAGAGTCAAGCCTCACCCAAGGCTTTACTCCTGAGTTCTGCCCCAGCTTGTCTGGAACACATTAGTGACAGAACTTGGCACCACTGTCCTCTTAACTCCCTCCATGGATATAGCTTGAAGTGTGAAATCCTTCTCTACCTACTCCACTGCAGTATTTTTTTTTCCTTCTCTCTTTAATGCATTATGAATTTCTTTTCTATTTCACACTATGCCTGCATATAGCAAAGAAAATTCTTGTCCTTGCTAGAACTTGCTAGTCCTAAAACTGTAGAGTCCATGCTTCCACTATCTCTCTGGAAGCTACGATGCAGATAATATTGTTGACCCATCTAATGCTGTTAAATGGTCCCTCCTAGTCTGTTTACAGTTTTCCTGCCAATCTGGGATCAGAAGTTTGACCTTTTGCCCCATGTCATATGTCTAAGCTTTAACTTGTCAATCATACCAGATTTACTGCTTTTGCTGTGTTTCGGCAAGGTTATTATGGTGAGCTAAGGCCATAAACCCACTTACTCTCTTGTGGAAGTCCAGCACATATGGTACTACTAAGTCCTCTGATGATTCCAGCATGATTTTCTGCTTGTCCTTCACAAGATCAAGGAGCTCTCTCACCTTCCTGCAAACAGGAGCATGTAAGGCAAAAACCCTGTGGTCTCTTTTGAGACCCCTTGTCATGCAAGCAGAGATTTCTACCATTATTTGTCTTCTTATCCCTACTTTTGGCTTTTTAAGTCTCAACATGACTTTGGCTGTCCAGGTCAGCACTCACAAACCTCTCCCAATTCTCTTTTCTTCACATTACCTGCAATGATATGGGAAGATCTAGCAACTTCATCCCAAAACCACTTTCAGAATGCTTTGAGGGTACTCAAAAAACACTTGTGTTTTGCCTGTACATCTCAAAGGGTCACCCTAACAGGTAAGCCTGTAATTCTGAATGTACTTAGGAAGATAAAAAATATTTCATTTTGAATACAGAAGAAATTATTCAAGAAAAGAGTCCCTAATATTATCTATGATCAAAACCAAATTAAATAGGAAGCAGAAGAGCATACTTGGTAAAGAGGCTAAATAAACCTTGCTTGGTCACTTGTTTTGCCTCTAACACTGCACAGTACTAAATGACGGGGTTTAATACACTGTGAGGTATAATTATTAAACTTTACTCATATGAAGTTTTTTATTGCCCCATCCCTTTGAGCAGGAATCTTTCATGTTTTTGTTTTTTAATATCAATATTTTTCCTTTTTTATTTCTTTGATTTTACCTCAAATGAAGAAACACCCTTGTTCATAGCCTTTAAAGACTATTTTTAGGGGGAAAGTTAATTGAAAGTTAGTAATGTCATGGAGAAATGTACAGCAGAGGAATTGTTTCAAAATGGCTATTTATCCTTGGATATTGGAGTTATTTCTTTTTTGTTTCTCTTGGTCACCTTCCACACAGTATTTAAAAATATATAGTATGCACTGTACTAATATCTTAGAAAAATAAGTATTGGATAAATCCTACAAAATAAGACTGTTTTGCTCGTATATCCTTTGTATTTTTTACACTTTTGAACAAACTTAATATATTACCTATTTTGTCTTATATGATTTGTGAGGGTCCCAGTTCTAAGTAACAGCTACATTTAACTTTGTTTATGTGGTTTTCCTTTCCTATATAATGCATTTTATTTATATTAAGTCTTTTAAGGCACTGTTTTGTACAGGTGCGTAGGAAGAGTCATGTCAATACTTTTAATCTTCTAATTAAATAACCTAATTTCACATCTGGAAGTTTTACCATGCAATAATTGAAAGACATTTTTAATCTGAAGAGAAAAGGAAGATCTTTTTCAGCGTGAAATCAGATTGACATGGTAACATTTGGATTAATGAATTTTTTGTTAATTTTAGAAAACTTACCTTCCAAAGTAATTTAAGGTTTCTGTGTTTGTTGATATAGCTTTTTTACTGTGACAACTGTGACATGCATTTCCACAACAGATGGATTAATGTCATTTTTTTTAAAAATTACTTCACCTAGACAGGTGTTTCCTTTATATGTTTGACACAAAATTAAACATTACTCCAGATGTTCTGTTTGTAACAAAGCCAGTTAATTTTATTAGAACGTTTAATCACAGATCAACAGTACAGTATAAATGCAGTCTATGTGAAGCAGATATTTAACAGAACTTCCTAACGTGGAAGAATTTATATAGAGGAGTGAGGTACACAGTTTTGTAGGTGCATCCTATAAATGTACGATGTGGCATGCTACATTTTCTCAATTCAGATCTGAAGTCATGTTATTTGCTTACCTAAAAGAATTTTCAGGCAAGATAGTTCTTTTTGATCAGAGGATATTGAGAACAGATACTTTTCCCAATCTATCATCTCCTTAATCTAAGGTACAGTTTCAAAAGGCTGTATTATGAATTATAAGGGAATCTGTATCTTTGGTTCTGGGGAGTCCTGCACTGTTTTAATATTTGGTACCCTTTCATTAATCTAGAGCTGCATACGTTCACAAATAATTGCCCTGCTTGTAATGCATGAGCTAAGATCATTTATGCCAGACTTAAATATCATTACACGCCTAGCTATTCATTCATTAAGATCAGCTATAGATTTCCCATTAATTATTACCTCAGATTTATTCATCATTAATAAATTAGCTCTGTATTCTGGCATGGACTTCTTGGGACTCATGAAATAAGTGAAGAAAAAGCTTGACTACAGGCCTGGTGATTCCAGGGGAAATGTAAAAATATTCATAATTTTTTACTTTGAAATACTGGTTTATGTATATGGACTAATAACAACTTCCCCTGTGATGATTGATGTTTTTTGTTGGCCCGTCACCTCATTGTAAAGAAGTTTGTTTTAATGAGTTTCTCTAATGAATATTTTATACTGATACTTGGGTGAATGGCATATGGTAAATGCAAGGTAAATTACAGCTCTTTAAATAAATATTTTTCATAAATTATGTATTTTGTGATGCCTGCATTGGTTAGATGTCATGTCAGATGAAGACTGGAAATTATTTACTCTAATACTTATTTGAGAGTTGAAAAAGTAGAAGACTCTTAATTATTAACAAGCTTCCAATATACTTGTGTAATTTATGGGAAACAACCATAAATTTGTAGGATTACAATTTTTTGAGGACAGTTTTATTTGTATCATGCAAAATACAATAATCTCCTGTGTCTTTACAAGTTTTATTTATTCATACAAAAAATATTGTACTATTCCTGCTAAAACCTATTTTGATGAATTCTGGCTTCCAAAGGATTGTGAGGTCTTGTCAATTGTCATTATTTCTGTTTTAAGTCCCTGGGGTTTTTTAATGGCGCCAAAAATTAAAGTTAAAAATCAAGGACATACGTAGTGGATTGATTATCTTTGTTTTGTGTTGGAGTCCACGACTTTTACAAAAGAAGCTGCAGAACATAGCTATTTCAATATGTAGTAATGACCCAGTTCTAGAACCCCACTGAATTATTCCCACTTTTGTTATTCTTACTGAAATTAGAGAAAGATGAGGGCATTTTAGCATCTTTCTGAATTGAGCTGTTTTTTCTTTCAGATATGCCAGTGCCTACCATATAAAAACAGACTACACATGTGCAAGACAGCCACTGGAACAAAAGCACAAAACTGCAACAGTGTCTAGATACCATAATCTTTAAATGTGCCATGTTAGAGATGAACATATTTTATTTGTGGTCACCTGAAGATAGCTGGACAAAAGTGGGAGATTTGAACTTTTGACAAAACCTACTGT
>JAOXXN010000395.1:122203210-122230691 GCA_026770055.1 Myrmophylax atrothorax
TAGCAGGGTTCACTTTTATATATCTCTATAACCAGGTTCAAAACTTACTGTATGTGCAGTAAGGATCTGCTATTCCAGCTAACCCACAGAAACACTATAAAGAGACAGCCCCTTAGAAAATCACTAACATGAAGAGAAAAAAGCAAACATCTATTTAACTACATCATGACAAAGGCAAGAGAAGCAGCAGCTATTCATGAAGCAGCAGATCCCTTTTACAAAGTTATGCACGTTATACTTGGCTAAGCATATTTTCCAACACTGATCTTTGCTTTAATTGAGGAAAGATAAAAAATCCAGGCTTATTCCTGACGTGTGTAATAAATAGAGCCAATGAGAGAAATCTGTTCCTTTTCATAAGAACTGGAGGATTTTCAATGTTTGCTTTTATTTCACCTTGGATACTCCAGAGGGGCCATGGTTTTGAAATTCTGTACATTCAGAATGACAAATGGCTGAAAATTATCACCTTAGCTAAAAAAAAATAAACAATACTTCTCATTCATGGGTTACTGGAACACTGAGGTCTGTGTGTTTGGATATAACACTGGCAGTTTGAAGACTTGTTAACATTTCAATTCTTATTTCGTGAATTAAAATAAATGTAGGTGCTGAAGTTCCTGCTTCGTAAAAATGTGTGATAGATATGGGTCCATTTGCCTCATTGCTTTACTGTAAAACCCATAAGGGGAATTGTTATCACTGAGATGGGAAAGCAGAGCTGAACATTCTCAGACATTATTTTATTATTTGAGACTGTCTCTTACCAGCTCACTACTTCAACCTAACATAAAACCTATATTTAACCATTTTTCCTTCTAGGTTTTGTGGGAGCTTCCTTCAAAAAAATTGCACTGAAACAGCAGGTTTTTTCTGCTCATAATGTATAGACCTTATTAATTTGTGAACCTGGAATACTTTGCCCATACTTAGTCTTTCATTCTCGCCCTGATGACTCTCAAGCACAAATTGACTATTAAAATGCGTTTCATAATTCCATAGAAATGTGTCCGTGCGCTTTCTGTCTTGGTAATTCTGAACAAGATCACCATTTTGCCTGCCACTCATGTTCATAATCTGACTCATATTCACCAATTCCATTTTCTTTACATTTTTTTCTCCACCATATATTTTTAGATTAACCTCTAAAATGTTATCTCCTATCCCCCTTAGCCCCCCAAAAAACAAACCCAACCAAACAAAAAAACTAATCAAAACCACAAAAATGCACACACACAAACCCCCAACAATAACAACAAAAAAACAACCTAGAAAACTTCTCCAAGCGTCATTTTACAGTTCTTTTCTAAACCTGATGAATATGTTCTTGTTTGACTTGTAAGCAAATATGTTGGACTACATCTTAACAGCATCACCCCTTCCTTCTATATTTGAATTAAATACAGGCTTTAATGATCTCAAAATTCTTCCTCTGGACTATCCTTTTCCTATCTGACTTCTGTTCTGCAATGAGAGAATGACTTTTACTTCCCATCAGCCCTTGGTACTTGTTCTCACTGCCTATTTGTTGCATTTTCTGTTATCTACTCTTCCACCTATTCCTGCTACCTCAGAGATGCTTCCCCTAGCCATAAGCAATTCTAAAATGTCTTTGGAATTTGTCTTTCAAAATTTTCAGCAATACAAACAGAAATGTTACAACAAACTGCGAGTATCCTAAGGTCACAGTCTGCTGATAGATTCTGTTCCCCACCGCCCTTTCTGTAAATCTTATCTGTTATGTTTTGTTATAAGACCCTTAAGTGAAGGGGAGAGCATTTTTTTGCTATATGTTTATGTAGCACTTAGGACAATAGTGTCCTAGTCTATGATATGGGCTGCCAGGTACTCTGGTAATGCAAAAAATTTACATAAGTGGAGCACAGGCTCCTTGGGCACAGACCACATGTGAGGTAAATAGGATTACATCTTGCAGGTTAAAACTAGCCTACTATGGTAATACAAAAACGTATCCCAGCCACATGACCCAAGGGGATCTTCTTGACTGCCTCTTGATAACACAGGCTACAGAGCAGTTGTCTGACCAAAGGAGAACTAAGCCATTCTTGAATTTCACACCTTAAAACATCAATGCTACTGAGGCAGAAGAAATTTCCCGTTAAATGATTCACAGACTTAATCCCTTTGATATTCGATTGGCTGACCACAACTTAGCACAGCATGCTGCTGGAGTACATCTTTAGCTCTGACTCATGAAAGATCTCATTCCCACTGGAATTCTGATGCAGAGAGCGGGATTAAAAACAGATCTCACTGGGATGGGAGGAAGGTACAAGACTGCAACTGGCAAGATCTAATTTACTAACTCCCATCTCTGCCACCTTTTAAAAGTTTTTCTTTCTGTTAGTTTTGGAAAAACTATTTACTTTCTTAAAATTTTAATTAATCTGTGAGATCTTTCTATGAGCTTTTACTTTTTGTCAGTCTGCAAGCTATTCAGAGTAGGAACTACAAAGCCCTTAATATTTTTTGTGAACATGTCAAAATATATATGCTAAAGATATAGGAAGAGCCAAGAAAAATAATTTAATTCTTCTAAACAAAACACAAATTAAGGGAAATGGAAATGTTTCTTAGAAGAAAAAAAACGACCAAAGAAAAAAATTAAAAAATGAGAAAAATTCCAAGGAAAAAAAGAAGAAAAAACCCCACCTAGCCGAGAATAGAGCATTTACAGTGAAACTATAGGCACTTTCCACACTGTCCATAATGAGAAAGGCAAGTTTTCCCTATATATTGCTAAGGAATATGAAGTAAATGCTACAAAACTGAATTCTATGAAGAGTTTCTAAAGAAATCCAACTTTACTTCCCTTTGTAACATTTTCATTGTTCCTGTTTCAGCTTTCAATAAAATCAAGCTTTTTACTGGCCACCATTAAGTTGCTACAGCAGTATGCATTATGGGCAATCCAACTATGTAAAAATCACCTTTGACAATATGGATGAACCCCCCAAACTTTCCTGTGACCACAAATAAACCAACCTGACTGTTAAAAGAGAAAGCCAAAAAAATCCACCACCAGATAAAAACAAGGAGTCACCAGACTTCAGAGCACTATCATGTTTCACACTGGCTACACCGTTAAATCCCTGTCAGAGCCTTCTCCTGCCACTGGTGTTGTCCACATCATAAAGCCCCAGATGTGGTGCCACCCAGCCCAGACCCTCGTGCCTCTCAGGCACAAAGTGTACAGCGCAGACAGGTGGTGCAGGGAGCTTCTCTTAACTGCATTTCAGGGATGAGTTGCTGAGATCTCCCATCCTTGGGAAGTATGGGTTTACAGGGCTTCTAGCAAGCCAAGACTGATGCCTGCTGCAACCAGGAGCAGAGGCAGGGAGGAGTCCTTGTACAATTGGGCTCTGGTCTCACACAGTAAGTAGCAATTAACTGCACAAATACAAGTGCACACCTTGGGAAGCGAAAAACACACTGTTCACATGAGTGAAATGTGTCACCTACCTTCCCTCAGAACACACAGCCGTGGGTTGCTGCTTCTCCATTGAGACTAGATGGTATTGCAAGATAATAGGCACTTGTCTTGACATTACTAATTGCTTCCTATCAACAGATGTTTGTGCTGGCTGTTTGAGGCTTTTTTCTCCTCCCTTCCACTTCCCCAGTGGACTTCAGTGATCCCAAGTACTCAGCTAAGGGGTACTGGTACCTCCCAGAAGACTGGTAGTCCCTTGATCTCTTACTAAGGGTAGTAAGGTCCAAATGTGTGAGAATTCATATGAGTCAATGCTTCCTGCTTCTCAGATTCTGGCACCTGATACCTCACAGCTAAAAGGGAGGCACATGAGTGCAACAGGCCAGTTCATCTTCCAGGCTGGAAGGCAAAGCCTCTTTCCCAAGGAATGCATTCAAAGTTCATATAGCTACTCTTAATATAATGGAAGACTCTAAGAACACTGACTGAGTAAGTATCTGTACCTGTATAATTAATCATTTTCTCTGCAATGTGACAAGCAATGAATGGATTCACAATGGGCTTCCTTTAATACCATTTCTGTCAGAAATACCACAAATTTTGCCATCACTGTGGAATATTCCTGCAATCCTGTCATATTTTATCTCATAGCTTGTATTATTTTTAACATTAATATGGGGACAGTAGACCAGTTTTTGTCATTTTTCATCTAAAGGGACAAAACATAATTATTAAAATATATCTGTGTGTTAAGATAAAATCTTATAATAAACAACCTGGTGATGGGCTATATAAACTGGATGAAAAGGCTTCCAATAAATACTACACTGTTTCCCCTTTCTGTATAGATAAAGGCATTTTTCAAACCATACTGGTTTTAGATGGTTAAAGACAAAGGTAAAGGGGCAATATCACACAGACAATGGCAATGGAAATAGAAATCTGCCTCTGCTTTACAGTCATTTGTGTTGATTTCAGCAGCTCTGATCATTGCAATCCAAGGGTAGCATATACAGATTTTACATTACATTTGGGGAAAGTGCCGCTGAACTAGGCCTTTTGTGGTACTGCTGAGCAAAGAAAAACAGTCAAGGGAGACAAGTACCTGAATCTATCTCCTTTATAGGTACTTACCTAAGCTTCTTTTGCCATCTACTTCTTTAAAGGTCAATGTGTGAAAAAATCTGCTACATTTCATAATAAGCCAAGCATATGCACAGAATCACGAAATGCAGAATTTGTAAGGTTGGAAGGGACCACAGTGGGTCATCTGGTCCAGCTTCTTGCTCAAGCAGGGTCGTCTCAGAGCACAGAATTGCATCCACATACTTCTTGAATATCGCCAGGGAGACTCCACCATCCCTCTGGGCAACCTATTCCAGTGCATGGTCATCTGCACAGCAAAGAACTTCTTCATATTCAGGTGAAACTTTCTGTGCCTCATTATCTACCTGTTGTGTCTTGTCCTATTGCTCGACATCACCAAGAAGAGCCTGGCTCCACCCACTTTTGATCTTCCATTCAGACACTCATAGGTAATGATGAGGTCCCCTCTCAGTCATCTCTTCTCATGGCTGAAAAGGTCCAGAGATGCTCCAGTTCCCCAGTCATCTTTGTAGCCCTCCACTAAATTCTCTTCAGGAGTCCTATGTCTCTCATACTGAGGAGCCCAGAACTTGGCTTCTTTTGTCTTGTGACTTGTACAACCCTTTTAAGCAAACTCATCAGGCGTCAAGTCATGTACTGAAGCCACATACCATAATTTGGAATGCCTGAAGACATAAACAAAGAGTGTTTGAAACCATATAGACACAACTACTCAGAGACAAGCTAAGAAATGCTTCTATATCTGTATGTGTTGGTCAGATACAGCTGAATTCCTTAGCGCTGTCATCTGTCATTTCACCTAAGATACAGCTGATATATTTTAGGAATACTGAATTCTAAGTCTCTAAATTGTAATTATCTTTGCTTTCTTTAAGTATCTTTATATCTTCTCCCAGAAACTCCTTAAATAACAAAGAAATTATATACATGGATGTAACATATTTTTCATATTTTTGATGCTTTAGAAAAAACCCATTTTGATATCAAACTTATGGACCATACTTTGAGTTCCAGAGATATTTATCACAGCATGCATTGAAGCTATCTCACCACTGGAACATCTTTCCTCCATGGAAAATCAAGGTATGGAAGTTTGGGCTGAAAAAGACATGAGTCTACTGCTTGCTGCTGCCACATTTTTCTGCATTATATCATCAGACTCTTACACAGAATTTTGGTAGTTAAGAAGAAATGAACCTAGAAACTCACCGTAATCATGCAAATGCAAAAACTGTTCTCTCTGACATGCTTTCCCAAGTCTTTCTTGTCAGTGATTACAGCAGTTTTGGGTGGAAGAAAGGACAGTAAGTGATAGCCAATGCAGCATATATCTGACCACTCTCATGCTACAATTGTGGCTAGAGTTGGAATGGGGCAAAATGACCAGATCTTTCAAATAAATTATATTAAATGAAGAAGTGAGCTGGTTGAAAGGAATAGAAATCAAAATACAGTAATAAAGAATAAAGTAAAAGCGAAGACAAACACAAAGTTTTTGAAATGCTGTTATGATCATTTCTTTAGATGTGCAGAAGTGTCTGAATAGGATGTCATTTATGATGATATATACTAGAAAAAAGAAAAACAGAGAAGAGATGTGAATGCTCTGATATGCACAGTAATGAGAGACAGAACCACAACTGTTGTCTATGTGTGCAGTGTACAGACTAGACATCAAACATATATGATTTGGAATGCACTAACTGATAGATGATCTCACTTTTTTACCCCAGTTTCAATTAGCTCGGTGTGATTAAAATTTGACAGTAGTCTACATCTTTTGAAACACATGATGCGAGGGGATGAGGGTTATATGTATACTGACTGGACTTTTCTTTGTGTCAGAGGAAAGTTTGTTAACTGTCTTTTATGTTTGGGGTTTTTTAGTCTTTGTTTCCAGCAAGTCTGGTAGTTGTTGGTCACAAATATACAATCATTAGCTGATTGCATTACATCTGTAGGTACTAGAAGTATAAATAAGCCATATTCTTGCAAGGATGCACCTCTAGTGTTCTCAATAAGCATGTCCTTTATGAAGAGTCATTAATAGGGTATGTCCTCCATCCTTTTCAGAGCGCAGGTTTTCCTCCCAGTCTATGGAAGATATTTCTCACTGCTAAGCTGAGAAGATTCAAGGCAGGCTAGCCAGTGGCATGCAAATCCATGTCCATGGGATACATTAAACCAGCATCACCAATGGTGAATAATATGCTTTATCAAAACAAGGGTCTTAAAAGGAGAATATAGTATCTCCTTTCACTGAGCAAAGAAATAAAGGTATTATGTGTTTAATCTATTCATTTTGTGTCCCTGTCCCAAATATGGACTTGCACAACTATATCAGATAAAGCAAAAATCTGCATTTCATTTCGTACGATAAGACTTAGAAAATGTGTTACTAGTCACTTTAAAAGACAAGTATACGTATAATTTCTTGAAAGCTGTTTGACAACAGAAGGTTGGGTGTAACATATATTTGACATCCTAAAACCTCAAACTAGTAAACTTTGAGGTCAAGCAAAGGTAAAATCAGAATAACCCTCTTCAGATTTTTATCGTGTATGATAGGACCACAAATAAACTTTAAGTTTCCCCTAGCTTCTAACATGTCTGAACTTGACTCAAAGCTAAAGAGAAAGCTTATCTATTGATTTTCACATGTAAGCTAAGTGGTAAAATAACCTTGACTCATTAAAGATGTCAGTGTTGTAGATGATTTGGATATCTTTGCCATTTGAGAGTAACATATGGATAATTTACTCGAGTTATTCTTAAATAATTTGAAATTCTGCAAAGCTTCAGATTTTTCACCTTCATGATTACCCAGTATACTTTAGCATTAATCATAATATTCAACAGTAGAAAGAAATACTAGTCTATTTATTGGGTCTGTACGAAGAGTTATATTTCTTTCTACACTTATAAGTTTTATAGTGGTTTGCTTATTGAGATTTTACCAGTGTGTGCACAAAAAAAAAAGTTATAAATAGGAATATATGATTCAAAATTGCAAATTATTTTGCAAATAATAGGTCTGTTGTAAAATATACAGAATGCCTTATGAAACAGTGTCAGTGCTTGCGCATGTATTGTATAAATATTACCTATCTAGCCTTCACATCTAGTCTGTGAGAAGACCAAGATTTTATTTCTAATTGGTTTTTTTATTACTATCAAATAAAAATCTCTGTTCATAAAAAAATATTAGGGCTGTTTCACGAGAAATGTTGTGTCTGGGATTGCACCTTTAGCTAGGTAAAGTTGCCATCTCTTCTTATGGAAAAAGAATTAATCTTTCTCCACCCTTGGCAGAATTATTTTATCTATGTCTCTTGATCTGTTTGGCTTCTAAATGGATACAAGGGAGTCAGCCAACGATGTAAAAAGAAAATTACTTAGACTGAATGGGATAACGAAACAGTAGGTGTCATGCTAAATAAAGTTCCCTTATAGGAAAAAATATGTGTTTGCACATACATTAGCTATGACACTGCTATTCATAGGCTACATAAGTAAATGTTTGGGACAATTCACCGTTTTCAAAAGATAAAAACAGGTGTTCCTTATCCTAAGGTCTTAGGGTAGCTTATTCACCTGAAGTAGATCATTTAGGATGCCCTAAGTGTGAATATGATAGTGAGGGTAAGTGGACTTTGGCAACAGGAACTTTAAAACCCCAAACAGAATATAATGTTTATTAAATGTTATCTTTATATGTAGAATATTTGTAATTTCTGCATGTGGAATTTAAAGTGTTCTACAACACTGGAGGGAATTGGATGGCTGGAATAGACAAGGTGTTTCTGAGATCCTCAATCTGAATAAGGCTTTCTAGCCTCTTCAGACCCCATTCTTGACACACCACCCATAAGATGGTATTTTTAAATGGTATGTCACAAGTGCAGGCAAGATATTTGAACCCGAGCATGCTTCAAAATCAGAGTGCTGTTAACTTTAATGCAGATGCTTGACAACCTCTTTGGATTTTCTCTTGTATTATTTGTATCAGAAACATAATATGTGAACTGATGATGGATTTCAAAACAATCAAATCTAAATGAATTAATCTTCATTCTAAAATTCCTAAAGGTCTCTATGCAGAATTTGTCTAAGAAAGGCAGGAGTGCTTAGAAAAGATGGGAAAGGAGAAAAGAGACTAGGTGAATGTTCTTTAGGGTTCTAAATTTATTAATAAAAGCAATTTGCATTTCCAGGGAGATACATTATAAGATAGTTTGGCTTAGGAAGCCATTGGATGAAACTGAAGGAACATATTAGGTGTAATTTGTGTCTGTGGTCCGGCCAGTCCTTGACTTACTGGGACCATTACACAGCTAGAAATGGAGTTTTGCTGCAACTTGCAGTGCTTCTCATTAAGTCAGACTGTTTACAGACCTGTGTCCAGCACTGCTTGAATTACGTTGGATCTCTCCTAGCAATGACTTTCTGTTACGTTAGCATTTTGCTAAGAAACACTCAGTGGGAGTTTTAAGATTCCCCTCCATATACAAAAGGGAATACTTTGTGGTCTGAATCAGTTAAGAGCACTGCAGGGTGGTTTTTTTGCCCCCAAAGAACCACATCAAGGACAGTCTAAAAAAGCAAAAGTCAACCTGTCTGAAAGGAAAAGAATGAAAATAAATGTATTTGTTAAAATAAAAAACTCCAAGGCTTGTTTTCTCATGGATTTCTACTAAAGAAAAACACAGTAGTGTCTGTAACCCAAGTCAGGGCAAATGTTGACTGAGTATTGACAGACACCACAAGAACTGGGTTAAAAGCTTGATGTTTTGAGGAGATATATTGTTCTTAGAACAAACATTATTGCAGAATGATACAAACTACACTAGGGAAATCAGCTAGAAGGGCAAGTGCTCTCTGAATATGTGGCAGCTTTGAAGAAGTTGGCAGGAGCGTATATTTTTGGGACAGTCATAGATCAGGCATTATGGGATAGGATGTTTATGACGTGAAACTGTCATCTGTAAAGGCTTGCAACCTGCACACAGACACCCATACAAACAAAAGTATTTTAGCATTTGGAGGTTAGAAAAGAATAGTCACTTAAAACTTTGTTGTAACAGTAGGGATTATGTTTTTGAAGTGAAAAACAATATGCAGATATTTTGCAAGAAAGCTTTTTTTTCTCAGTATCCATCTGAAAAAAAGTGGGGGAATGAGGGAGCAGGCCCTCAATCAAACTGTAGATGGAAAAGATGTATTTATACTTTAAAAAAGTGTTATGAGATACAAGTTTGGTGAAAAAATCTGCTGTATGCAGAGAAAGGGAGGAATTTGTTGGTCTCCCTTCCTCTGGATATGTTCTTCCTGGGAAGATAACCACAGAAAAACAGGTGACGAACAGAGAGCAAACTGTAAGATAAATGGACTCCTGGGTATTGTGTAAGCAGAAAGACACCGCTCTCTGGTAGAGTATAGGTTAAAAGGAAGAATGGACGAATGTTTAATATTAAACTGATTTTAAATGTTTTATTAATTAAATATAATTGTCTTTCATAATTTAAAACTAATATATAATAGCTCATCTGCAAGAAGAAATGGTTTTGTCACAGTCCATAAAATTTTCCTTTTGATCCAAAATAGGTTTCCAAAACTAGAGACCACTGTTGATACAAAACATACATGTCCAGGAACTTACCTTGATATCCCATATATAATAAATCCAAACTCAGAGCTATTGCTATTGAGTATTTATTAACAAGATAAAATAATATGGCATAAGAAGAATTATGAAGTGGTTTATTTAAACTTCTTAGGACTTTTCATTTGATGGATAATTCAAACTAACAGAACCAATTTTAAAGCACAGAATGTGGCAGAATACACAAGGGGACACATTACACCAGATAATTGTTGGGCCACATATTACTCAAAATCACAAAGCCTTTGGTATTTATGGATGTAAGTTGTGTCTGTTACAAACTTTTGATGGTGTTGCAGGAGGGCATCTGACATACACCAAAAAGCAACATCAAGAGCTCCATAACCATTCAGCCATAGGAAATATTTTTATTTAGAATGTCATTTCATGCAGCTAATTTTAAAGCTATGTGAGTTTCTAAATACAAGAAAATGTTTCATCAAAGATGGATGGATAATGGGATACCAGGTATCTGAAGTCACACCTCCCCCTGCAAGGAGCAGGAAGTTGCACTCAGTGATCTTTATGGGTCCCTTCCAACTCGAAATAGTCTATGATACTATGATCTGCTTTGATAAATAATTTTCTGACTTCAAATTTTTCAAAAAGCAAATGCAGCAGTATTGGTGACCACTATAACCATTCTTACATTAAAGCAGCTGATTTTCCCAAATCTGCAAGTGTTAACAAATGAAATTTTCCCAAGGATACACTGATAGTTATCAATGAAACTAGAACTTAAGAGACAAGGAAAAAAAATGTTATCTTGGCTTTCCTGGCTTTAAGCTGCTATAAAACAAATAATAGTATATGATGAAGAGAAAAATTTGAAAACAAATGGTAGTGGATATAAGCTGCAAGTTAAAACCTCTAGGAGAAGTAAAGGAAAGCCAAATGTTTCAATGAAATATCAATTCCCATAGAATTAAAAGTAGTAAGAATGCTTTAAAAATCTTATTAGTAATACGTATAGCTTCACTGCTGTGTTTGTTTGATCAAGTACTGATGCATAAAAACAGGAATGTTCAACAGATATTTCAGTTATTTATTTGAAATAAAACAGAGAAATATATCTTCCCCATATGATGCTGTTGTAATTGGAACTTTACCCTCTGTAGCAAAAGTTTTTGCTGGAATTAAACATTTTTAAGTTAACTGGCCAAGATATCTTCTACTCAGGAACTACCCAGAATATCTCTAAACCACGAATGTTAACCATAAAGAAATGGAAAATGGGGAAAATTCCAAGGGACTTGAAGACTGTAAATGATTTCCGAATATTTCAACTTCTTAACCAGATGATTAACCAGACAGTTGCTAACAGGACAGAATGGTGCTAAATGTAAGTAAAAAATGGAAGAGTTAATTTAAGCCATTGATCACAAAGTAAATTTAATTGTAAGAAGAGGTAAAAGTATAGTCAATGCCACCTTCCAAGAAACAGCAATTGTCATCAAATTGTATGGGGTGGTTTTTTGCATTTTATTAGGACTAAATACTTCAGTTAAATGCCTCCCTGACACCTGATCCCATCTGATCTCAGAAGCTAAGCAGGGTCAGTTCCGATTAGTACTTGGATGGGAGACCTCCTGGGAATACCGGGGGCTGTATGTTCTAGCCCTGAGGACTTCACTGTCACCATCCAAGCTCACTCGGCCGTTGCAGATGAACCTCAGGAGCTAAAGGGTGGGGCCAGTTCTGTGCACACTGTGCCTCACCTAAAAAATCCACTGCCCAGGCTCGAAGGACACATCCACGTGGGTAGAGCCCTTCCCAAATCTTTGTTCATGAAACCTGGCCATACATACATACAAATACTTCAGTGATGAAAACATTCTGCAGGTAATGGAAACTTCTTCCAACCGACTTACTACTAAAAGATATTATGGTTAAAAAGCTTGAGCCCAATGGTGTTAACAGGCCATACAAATTTGGCTTATAGACAGATGACAGAAATTCACTGTTTATGCTAAGATACAATGAAGTTACTTTTTCAGACAGACACAGAATTTGAAATCTGGATCCAGTGTTAACTAACCTCTTAACCAACAATGTAGATGCCAATATCATGTCTTTCCAGCTTCCAGATGACACAACTGTTGGTGAGATAGTAAATGATGAGGACATCTCACTTTCACAGAGGGATTTGAATGGCTTGCTAAAATGGGTAGGGTTTGTACTTTTTAATACAACACAATAAAACATAATATATTAAAGACTGAAATAAATACTCTGGTTACAGAATTGGATAATTCTGGACAGCGATAACTCAGAGTTGAAACAATACTGAGTCAGTCAGATATAACTGCTAATCCTGTGCTTTCTGCAGGACCTGCCTCCATGGCTTGTACATCCCTTTGGTATGAAAATAAAACCAATACCAGGCTGCAGTGTGGAACTCAACTTCACTCTGTACATAGCACAGAAATACTGTGAGTAGGATATGTATCCACTCACAATTCAGAAAGGACATAGAAAACAAGAGAAAGATGAAGAGAATGTAAAAAGGGATTTGGGGGAAGAAATGGCAATGACAGGTTTTAGAATACAAGGGTTAAGGCTCCTCAGTTACTTATTTTGTAAATTAAACTGAGTAGAGCAATTCAACATCAAATATATGGTAGATTTACCACCGGGGTCTTAAAGGCATCTTCAGGAACATGAGCACCTATAAGTACTTTCAACCTATGAGTACAGCTCACTGATTCTGTGATAGATGCTTCTCTGCAGTGGCTTTGGATTCCATGGGTCTAGGTTAGCTCTTATTAGATGTTTAGCTCCACAATGAGATGGTAATTTTAACCAGACCTACCCTGAGCTTTCAACAAGCTACTGCTAGGCATTAAGGCTTTCCCTCTCCCCTAAAGCACATCTGGGCTTTTACTTTCTTCCTATCACATCATCCAGTTCTCTAACAGCTGCTTTCAGGACTTTCTGACTAAGCATTAGGTTCCTTTTCCCACATCTGGCTAATCAAACTTACAGACAGAGCTCCCTGCGTAAATCCTAACTTAGCACTCTCAGTGCAGAATCCTCAGGCTTTCCAGCCCCATGTGTCTCACACAGCTGCCAGCTTTCATAGTTCCATACAATTTTGCTTTATATATAATGTTAGATCTCTAGGCTCAGCACAGGATTTCTTGTGTAACAATTTTGATTATGGACTGCATAAATGACTCCTTTCATGAGAGGGGGGTTTTCTGACAAAATTCTGTCCCTTTTCATCCTTACCCTATTTTTCACTTTCCCTACCTTCCAGTCTGCCTTCAGCTGCTGCCTTGGAAAATTGATATCCTGGAATCACACAGCAGTTCTAATTGTATTTGAAGAAAAGTACAGTTGATGGACTGCAGTAAAATGTTCTGATAACTTCACTACACTGAGGAGCTGATCTCAAGAGGTTTCAGCTTTAGTGTACCCGGTAACTGAGAATGCCTTGGATTTGGTGCAGAGATGTTGACATGATGCTTGTCAGAATTTAAGTGTTAACATTTGAGGGGTGGAGGGAACATATTAGCATTTGTTTTTGTCTTGAAACTTTTTAGATAGTAACATATATGTCAAATATACTATCCTGTCTAATTCAAATACACACATTTTCACTCTGATGGTGATTTTGTAAGGGTGTGAAATATATGAATGCACTCATATATGAATATATTTTGCATTTAAAATTACCATTTCGTGAATTTGGAGGAAAATACTATTCGGGGATGAAAAACATTCCCGCCTGATCTCCTTCTGTTTTCTCTTCTGCAAAACTTCATGTTTGTTTGACTCTACTTGCTGAAAGAGAGATTGATAATTCAGCAGTGCTTCTTTGTGAGTCAAAATGTTGATATTTATACCTTTTGAAAAATCACTCTCCTCCAAATAAATAAAAAGCTACAAGGTACAATATAATTTAATTTGACAACAAATCAAACTAAAACATTGCATTGGTTTGGTTTGGCTTTTATTGCATATTGTTACTTTACATTTCATATTTCACATGGTTAGTGCTCAGCTTTACCTAAGAAACTTTGATACCCTGACTTTCTATTTCTGCTTTTTTTTCCACTAAAATACCAAATGCTTTGAAAATTAATTTGGAGGGAAAATAACATTTGTTACAGTAATATATTTCATCATTGTATAGGATATCCTCAGTATCGCTCCCTCTATTCAGGATGCTGCTGCAATTAATGCAATCGTTCGGTAACGTGGCATTTCATAGCAGTAATGCTGGTCTTTATGTAGCCTGTCTCCTGTTTCTATTGTATAAAACTTTTCACAGTAGACCTCAGCATGGTTTCAAAAATGCATCTGTCTTATTCTTTATTTTATCACCCAACCTTGAAATAAGAAGTTAATTTCTATCACAAATTTGACCTTTAATGTTGTTGAGCCTTATTTCTTCTCATACTTTTTCTTTAACCTTTGAAGATACAAAAGACATCTAAAACCCATACAGAGCGTTAAATCCTAAATATTTTCTAAGCAGCTATGATCTACTTGCTACATTAGAGTTGTAAATTAAGGTCTCATGTGTTGCAGGAACCAGCCTTCCATATCACAGTTTTCTCCCCTGAATGAGGCAAGAGTCAGTCAGTAAATATATGTGGTCAACCTCAGATTTGCCTCACTGGGAGTTCACATGTATTTTTAACTGCCTTCAATTGTTAATGTATTCCTCAAATGAGATGCATCACCTTGAAGAATGACTTTTTGCCCTCTGGGAATATGCCAAACAAGTATTTCATTCACTATGATAATCAGTTCTACCTCCAGCAACATATGAAACCCAAATTTAATAGGCACTAGTGATTAGGTTTAAGACACAGAGTCATCACTGTCCTCTGTAACAATAATAATAATACGGGAAAAAAACAGGAGAAAAAACCCTCACTGTATTTGCTTTTAGTAATCATTAATAAAAGCAATGCAACTATCAACATTTGGCGAACATGGTTAATAAATATCATGTGTCTTCTCATTAAAGAAAAAAATTATAGCAACATTTCTTATCAATTTAGAAATTTTTTTGAGCATAAATTAAAGCTACTAAAGTTTGCCTATATTACTTAGTTGTATAACACTGGAAAACAACAAAAAAATTAATTTAAAAAACAAACAAAAAAGAAAACAAAGGAAAAGGAAGGGAAGGGGTAACTGCATGTCATATTCTTTAAAAGCTTGTAATTATAAGGAAAAAAAAGAATGTAGAACAGAAAATCAGAAAATTGAGCCTCCTGCACACTTTTCAGTGTTAGAATTACTCAAGATCTTTTTGAAATTAAACTTTTATAGACAGAAGAAAGGATACTTATATGACATTATGGAAAATAAAAAATCAGCCTTTAAATCAGCAGCTTTGGTTGTGGACAGTAAATGATACAGTGGTTCCACTTTCTTGGAACTGAAAAGCAGAAGAAAATGAAGAAAGATGCCAGTGACAGGGTGAGGATGATGGGAGCAGGCTAGCATTATGAATGATATGTTAAGTGATTGGCTCAGATGGAATCATGGGATTGCTGCCTTTTGCAGATGCTGATTTTCATCTATATTGTTTGCCTCTTCCTCAGAAAGACCTAACATATGCAGAATGTGTGTGCATGCGCATGAGCAATATAGGCAAATACAGATATATATTTATATGATATCTTATATATTCTTGTATGTTCAAAAGCCACCTTGTCCCTTTTAATGTCCTTACACCTGATCCATTTAGCTAATCAGGATAGCTTACTGGGACATAAACTAATAAACTATGTCTTACTTGAATTAATATTCTCCTGCTTTCTTTATTCATGGAACTATAAAATTTCTTTTTTCATTAATCTACTGCACTAAAAGGAAAAATGTTTTAGGGTGGGGCTTTTTTGTTTGGTTGGTTTTTTACTAATCATTAATTCTGAAAGGTATCTTCTGATCTGCTAAACTGCATAAATATGAGAAATAGTATTTCTACTTAATAACAATGTGCTGTCTAATAGGAAGACATACTGAGGTCCTGTTACATTTTCTTTGATGTTCTTTAAGCTGCATACCGTGCATTCTCTGCTTTCAAACTAACAGGCATTACCAGTATCATTCAGTCTGCGGGCTTCTTTGTGTGGACAAACAAAAAGATAAAATTATGCTTAACACTGATGAGATATATCAGAAACACATGCATGCAATTAAATGTAATACTAATTTTGAAGGGTTGTTTTACTAAGATTACCTTCAGCAGCATTTTTGGCGTCATAAAGAATCCCTAACTCCAAGCTTCATCTCTGAACATTAACTCCTTAGTGACTTGTTCGTTTATTTTCTGCTTTGTATTGTTTAACTATTCTTGCTTTATGATTGAAACAAATTGAAAATTGAAGGGTGTATTGGTAGGTCACATATTAGTGTATAAAATAACACCTTAAACTGTTTTTCCATAAGATTCTGATGTGAGAAAAACAAAAAATCTCCCCTCATTTTCTCAAATATATCACTTTTTTTTTGTTG
Organism: Myrmophylax atrothorax; assembly: GCA_026770055.1. Classification (NCBI taxonomy): domain Eukaryota; kingdom Metazoa; phylum Chordata; class Aves; order Passeriformes; family Thamnophilidae; genus Myrmophylax; species Myrmophylax atrothorax. The sequence continues at coordinate 122,219,914 of JAOXXN010000395.1, forward strand.
TGCAAATTAGATACCAATTTCATTTGTTTCAAAACCACCTACCATCTAAAAACATGTACGCAAAGGCATGTAGGCATCTAAATACTAATAAGGATGTGTTCATTTTCATCTGAATATCTTGCTAGATGTTATTCATTATATGAATACTTGTGATGGCTACAATAATATTTAGAATAGTCTTTCTGAAAATTAAAAAAAAAAAAAAAAAGAGAAAGAATGCCAGAGAACCATTGAATGTATGTTTCTTAGGTTAAAACTTTATTCTAGATCAGGTCAGTGGAATTTACGTAACTAATTTCTTGCTGCAATTCTATCATTTCACTGAATATTTACCAATTGCTTGTGGGGGAAAATAATGAATTCCCTTTTTTCAGAGCAATAAATATTGATAATTAAACTAATGAAGGATTATTATTTTTTTCCAGGATGGACATAGAATTGACCCAGGTGCTCATTATTAAAACTTTTTAATATATTTTTGCAGAATGAGAAAATGAACATCAGTGAACCAATATAATTAGCATGCCTTCTAAATAGATGATATAGTTATATACTTGTTAGTATTAGGAGATCCTGCAAATTTCATTTATCAAGATACAGCCCAGCAGGCATTTTCTAGTGAAAAGGGCGCCTGTGAATCCCCAGTATACCACTCAGATCACCCCCTGAGGGGAAACGCAACTTGCATTCAAATCAAACGTTTTCCTATCAAATGCTCCACTAATGGCTTTCCTATGAGACCCAAGCCTCTCAGTCACCTACTACCTATTTAGACATGTCAAAACAGAATTCGTTGTTTATTTGTATTTCATTGAAGTGAGTCTGTTTTCTCATATTGAATTTGTATCCAAACCCCAGGTTGTCAATACTACTTAGTTAGATCTGCTGTTTGTTGTGTTTTTCTCTGCATGCGATCCAGGGGAAAAATTAGTGTCACTCATGCCAGTTTCAACCCTCCTATAAATCCTTAAGCAGTGTATTAGATAATTTTATAAAGTAACTAACATACATTGAAGGATCTTGGAAAGCTGTTTTACCAGATGTAGTGATGCTTTTCCTATACTAAGGTTTGCCTAGAAAAAAGCTAGAAAAATTACCAGTGTAAAGAAAAAAGAAGAGGGGGAAGGGGGAGGGGAGGGGAAGGCATTGTTTTTAATATTTCTCCTAAATTACAGTAAGTTTAATTGCCTCACTTAAATATAGCTCAACTAGTCAGTAGACATACGTGACTGCTGTGATTTTTGTGAAAATTATTTAAATTAATTCTGTTAGCATCCTCTAAGTTAGTTTACTTGTGCTTAAGCCTAAATCTGTGCATTAAACATTCCATAAAAACAAGAACTAAGTGTTATGTTTGATATGCACTTCAAAAGCCTAAAAGGCCAAAGAAAGCCCTTCCTTAATTATTGAAGAAGTGTCTGTAAAGGAAACATGAGCAAATAGCATTCATGCTTTCATCCCCAGTAACCTTTTATTGTCCTTTTCTTCAGATGGCCAAGTCAGTATATTTAATAAAGGGAGCAGCAACCATCAAAGAAGGCAGGGGTCTAATAAATGGTCCTGATTAAAGGCCCTGACAGGGTATGAACTTTGCATAAATTTTCGTATGGTGTCAGGCTAGGATCCTGATTGAAAACCCATTAACATAATCACACATTTGGAGGAAATGCTGTAATGTATCAAAAACATTTCCCTTAGTGTAATAATTTTAAGGACATTAAAATGCAAATGATAATAAGGAGCTGTGTTTTAGTGATGTTCTGAAAGCCTGATTATTCAAATATTTAGTATGAAATATGGAAGCTCCTTTAACTAATGCATCTACATGATTTCAAAGATTTAATCTATATTTGTACTTGAAAGACTTTTATACCACCACTGAATATTTCCTGTTAATTTAGACTTACAAAATCCAGCAAGAAGTTTAGTTTAAATGATAGTGCTAAGACCTTTTAACCTGGTTTAAAACAAACAAACAAACAAACAAACAAAAAACTATGTTGAAATCAGGACATCAGCTATGCTCTTTCATTAAGTACTGAATTGTAAAAGTCCACGTTTTGGTATTTTTTGGCATACACAAATAGTTTGAAGAATTCAAATCATTCTTTTCTCTGTTTCTGTTCAAATCTATGCTTAAAACAGATGGGCCATTCAATCCCAGCAGTGATATTCTTTAATGCTAATTTTTAACAATAAAAGAAACACTATCCTCCCACACACAAATAGCCATAATTATGTAAAGAATGACTGCTTCAGACTGATGACTTTCAATATGCTTGAGTCTAGCATACTGGTATAAGAGGCCAGAAAGGTCAACAGTAATTCATAACTGCTATAAAATTGTGTAGCATCCTAGGGCTTCTGGAGGATGCTGACATTATCATGCTTTTTCTGCTGGTTTGTATATGTAAATTTGTGATAGGAAATGCACTGCTTTGCCGTATCGCATGCAGAGCATCAATCAGGCAGTAGAATACATCAGAGTATTTTCATTATGCCTAGTTATTTACTGCATCAGAAGAAATTACCCTGGCAAGCCAAGCGGCCTTCTCTGGATAGCATGATATGACCAACCAGGTTTCAGCTCAGAAGTCTTGTAAACATTACAGGATTAATCTCACAATCACAATCATCAATCTTTCCTAGTCCTGCCTGGGTGCAACTGAGGAGATTGGTAACCAGGCAATGTAGATTTAAATTTAACCCTGAACATCAAGAGCTATATGTCAGATCCATGCACTGTATTACAAACACCTATATTTTTACTCCAGCTTTAGTACAAAATGATGAAAACATAAAATTTTTGCACTTCAAATTCATGCATAATTTTTCATTCCCATTTTTGATGCATTACAGGGAAATGAGAAATACTCTGAAAAGATACATTTCATAATACCAGACTCTAATGCTAAAATGATGCACTGTGATGCCTAGTTCTAATGCATGTATTAGAGACAACTGACACTGCAGTAAAATGTGGAGTGGTAATTCAGGTTCAGGACCAGACTTGGGCTCCCTGGCACTGAGCCATTAGAGGTTAGGGCACTGTAGGGGTAATGTACTTAGCCTCTAACAAATGGAGCATTAAATACATCACGCTGACTCATAGGTAGCCCTGGCACCAGCTTCTGAAACAACTAGACCTCCTGCCAAAGGAGGATTCTGGCACATCTAGGTGCTCTGTGTAAAAATGAGAAGCTGGGAAATGGGAGCAGCCTATATGAATGTTTCATAATTGTGTGTTTAACTATGTGCAGTATATAACCTAGTCTACTGAGATAATGCAGAAGATAACATGTATTTTTTTTAAGTCAGATGAAAATAGCAGTGATAGTGATCATTTTTCAGCAGCCGAGAAACAATAAATATATGAGCGGATCATGTGCAGAGATTCTTTGTTAGTTTCATTTGAACTCAAATCTTTATTTTTATTCCTGTACAAAATACTTTTTTTACTGCATGCATCCTAAATATTTTCCTCCCTTTCTACCTCTCTGTCTCTGTTTTTCTCTCTCATTCTGTCGCTGTCTCTTTCTCACATATATAGTTGTTCTGTTTTACAGAATGCCTATAAAAACTGTTAATAAGCTTGAGCTTACTCTTATGCTTTACAGAAATATTAATTTCCATAGGTTTGTGCCTTGCTCTTTATTTAATCAAGACTGCAGGCACTTTACTGTTGTATCTGAATGCATTCCCTCTGTAATAGGTTCCTGTTTAGCAAGAGAGCTAGCCTCTGCCTACTAAATAATTCCTGTGTGATAAGCAGCGATCATACTCATTTGGTCTTCAGTGATGAAAACTCTGCAACACAGTGCTTAGCTGATGCACAGATGTGAAACCGCTGATTTCAGAGATGCTTCCTGATTTATGACAGCTGAAGGTCTCATTTAAACTGTTCTTTCCTTCTACAGATGTGGTAACTGAACAGTTAAATGCAGAGAAGATGTGTGTATTGCAGTGCTTACTCTATTATTTCTGTCCACAATTCTCCTCCCCAAAATTGATTTTTTATCTCTTTGACCATTTTTAAATAACTAATAGCTTGATATTCTTTTGTGACTATATCTAGTCACGTGCTGTTCCCTTCATAGGCCCAGTTAAACCCACAATTCATAAGTCTTCCAGTGCAGATAAGACAAATGTGTACCACTTCACACAGATGAGCTTGATGCATGTGTGAGTGTAGGGGTGTGAAACTTACCTGTTCACAAACAGGGATCAGAAAACCCTTTAGGAGGCAAAAAGCACATTTATACAATGAGCCAGCAGTGTGATTCCTGTTTCTTTGTAGCTTGTTATCATAGCAACATTAGGCATTTTTTTGACCACAGGCTTATAGAAATTTTGTGGGCGAACAGGAAGAGATGCAAATAGTGTAAAAAATTAGCCCTTTATGAAGGATGCAGCTTCTGCCTCTCATGCCTAGAACATCTGCAATCTCTAGGCAGCCACAATCTTTGGGCCCAGCTCTGCCACGGTGAATGTAATCTCCTCTCCTTCTACTGGTGCATCCTCAGGTGAGCTGTAATGGAGGTGGTGAGCAGGTACACAGCTCTGAATGCACATACGGAAGCCCAAGACTCCCAGCTGAGCAGCTACAGAATTTACAGACTTCAACCATAGTTTGCATGTAATGAAATGGTGGTATCTTTCACTCATCTTGAAAAGACTGTAAAACAAAAAAAGCTCCATTCTCTCTTCCCATCTTTCAAGAATCCCATTAAAAGAAGAGATAAATCTTCTTGTTCAGTGCTAGCAGACAGCAATTACTATTTTTTGGCTTTTAATATTAACTGATGACAAGGAAAGAGAAGCTGACTTATTGTAAACTATCGCAGAAAGAAAAACAGGCTGAAAATTCCACCCTTTGCTTGGGGTGAATTCACAGTATGACATAAGGCAGGTCAATAGACTCTAAACTTGAAGAAAATTTGCCCTAGAGAGTGTTGCAATACACATCAGCTTATTAATTTAGAGACCTATTAGTGACAGGCCACAAACCCACTCATAAATTTATAAAGAGTAAAGGACTGAGCAGAACTGTTCAATTCAAGAAATGGCTCATGTTTGGTGAATTATGAAATATAATTTTTGAACCTTTGGTACTGGATACACTAGGAAGTTCTGAGCTGGCAATGTTTTATGGGCTTGACAGACTTTTCTAAGTCACTGAATGACATTGCTGTGTGTACCATCTTGTGAGGACCAGCAGCTTTTGAAGAGGCAAAGGAAGCATTCCCTCTGGAGGCCCTCTGACATGCCTGAGCATTTCTAGCAGCTGCTGCCCCCCCAGAAAAATGCCAGCAAATGATGCTTAGTGTTAGGACCAAGAGGCTAACTGGCACACTGAGGACATCACTCAGCACCTGGGAGGACTCTTAGGCAGTAAGGAGATGTCATGAGCAAAATATATTTCCATGACTTCTGTCTCCAAGTCTTCCCATTTTCCATTCATAGTGGCAGCACCACTGGCACACTCTGTGAATATCAGATGTTGCTGCAGAAGTTACTGTTCCACCTGTAAGCAACAGCACATGAGAGGGAGCTCTCCAAACCTAAATGGTTGGCTACCCATGACACTACCTGCATGATGTTCCATTAAAAAAGATATATGAGATCACTTTAACCATTCACAGTTTTGCAAGGCTTAAATTCTGCTTGTCTATACAAGAAGTTAGTATGCAGTAAGCAAGGGAGTGAATTAGTATAGCACTAACTACAGCACCTCACAGGACTGGGCTCTTTCTTTATATGCTGTTTAGATAATAAGTTCTTTAAGGAAAGTACTCTGTCTTCATTCCTGTCTAAATAAGTACCTTTTTGTATGGATATTCCCAGCAAGTATTGTTTGGTGCTACCCACTCTACTTCCCGCTAAAGGCTATCCCTGTGCAGTGTAGCCAGAGTGTCATAAATTCACATTAATGCTTATTAGTATCTACCTCCTCCCCCTGGACACCCCCAACCAAATGGTTGTAGAGCAGGACCTCAAAGACATTCCTTTGTACACAAGTCTGAGGCTATTTTCCTAGCTATCGACTCAGCTAATCTCAAACTCGGTGGAATTAGCACGATCTTGTGGGAGTAGTGATTCTTAAACAGCAGTGAAAAGAAAGAAAAATCCTAAAAGAAGGGGCATCAGTCTTAATGGCTTAAACCTAAATAGTAAAATCTCAGACTCACTACTACTTCTTTCAGCAACGGCATCCTATAATCTTTTAAAAGACTCCCCAAAATTATTCTTAGCTTTTCTCCTCTGAACTATTACTCCTCTTTGTCTTATCCCTTGCATCAAACATGATCTAATACCAACCTTCTTTCACCACCTCAGAGTAAATTCAGGATGCTCTAGGAATCTAACCTAGGCAGTTATATAGTACCTATCACTGTAGTATGTATAAGCTCAGCATCCCCCAAAACTAGGTTCTCTGTTTATATGCTGCTTAGGATATAAGATCTTAGAGGAAGATACTCTGGTTTCTCCCCTGCTTTAAAAGCCTAGCCTACTGTTTGCCCTGCACAAATAAACTGTAATTTTACCTATTCTCAAGTTTACAATATTGGAGTCACCTAATGTGCCAGTATTAGCTGCACTTTGGAGTTGTCCAACATTTGCAGGAATAAAAAAGTAAAAATAAAGACCTTCACCACACTGAACAGAAGCTAGAAGTGTGTATGCATTCTGCTTTACATAAATCTGTCAGCAGTCTTGGAGCTAGTGCCAGAAAGTAGATGGAGCTCTCCACCCCACTAACAACCAGGTTGGTGGTAATGACAGACTAGCAAATATTTTATGATTCCACTGGAACCTTATCCCTGAGTCTCTGTGTTTGTGAAACTCAAATATAGAGTAGCATGGAGAAACCCACATTACTTGATGAGACAGAAAGTGTCTGTTAGTTAGTGCAGAGATGCCACCACAGAATATCTTTAATGGTCACTTCAGACATACCAACTATGCTCTGATGAATCTGTACACGTTTAGTAGCTCTGACACTACTGGAATGAGCTAGAATAAAACTAGTCAGACCATCCAAAAAACAGCCAGTGGACAAGCCTACCATATTCTTATAATGAGTTAGAATTAGTATTTTTTGTGTCCTCAGTTTTGAAGTTCTTTACTTTGAACACAAGAAATTCAGAGCAATAAAAGCTCAAATTGGGGGAACATTGAGCATGATGAAAATTAGGCAATTTTGTATCTTGCTGAATCTTCCTTCATTTCTTAACATTAGAACTTTTCTTCTAGATCCTTTGGAAATATATTAACATGAAAAATTCAAAATACAATTAAATCATTTTGATTCATTATGTTGACATTTAAACCCAGAAATGAGGTTCTATTTTGATATGCATTTGCCTCTTAACATTACTGAAAACACCAAAGTAAGCTTTAACTGCAGCAGCAGATATGCACTGCACACTCTTAGAACTAGGTAAAATGTGAGTCCTGTGATCAGGTAGTTCCTAGTTTTGCACAAAATATACTATACTATACACAAAATATATGTAAAAATACTAAAATTAAGGTTCTAATTCCTGTTAGCTGGTACTACTCTCTTTTCCTCAGTTTTCTTCCACTTCTTTCTTTGATTGCTTTAAAGAAAACATTTGGTAGATCAGCTTGCAGCAGCCAAAAAAAGGATTTCAGTATGTGGGTGTATTAACACACAAATAAGTAATTTCCTGTTTTCCTTGCAATTGTTTTATCTACATCCCAACTCTTCTTTCTCTTTCCTTTAGCTTCTGCTCAGCATTTCATAGGAGCACCCTCAGATAGTAGGTTTCTTCTGCAGAAATTTTTACATTTCACTAATTCCATCAACACACGTAATACGTCTGTAACTCTCACACTCAAAAGTAAGTTACAGATGTCTACAAAAAGCTTCTGACTTCATCTATACTTAAATTTGACAGGTGTTGGAAGCATATACATTTTTCTTCTATTTTTTTTCCCTTATTTTACTTCTTCCTTTTCTTTCACTTCTTGCCACTGCTCTTGTAACTGCACTATTATGTGAAGATTTGCTTGTGAGATGATATGATTTGCATTACATCTCGAAGTATGTTAAATTTTCCTTCCAGGGGCAGGACCCTAATACATGAAATATTTGTGAGCATTTGAACATGGGTTGCATACACTTTAGCATTTTCAATGAGACCTGCCTGACAGATCTTGGCTAAAATCCAATATCTAAAATATCCTTAAATATAAGGACCAGGAAGTTGATTTGTATCTGGATAATGAATGCAGAAATCCATTAGAGTGCACAGATTTCCATTATGATCTCTTGGCAGGTTTTCCTGCTTAAGAGGTGGGCTGCTGAGTGTTGCACAAGATGAAACTTCTGTGGAGCCCTTAGACCTAAGTTAGGAACATGGAGATGATAAAAGCATGAATCACAGTTTCCAGATCTTCTTTTGACAGCAGGAGGCATAGTCTTCTGGGAAAGTGGAAGTGCAACCATTTCTTACCACAATTATCTCTATAGTCAGGACTATCAGTGAATCTAATACAGCCTCAAGATTGTTCTACATTATCAGCTAGTAGGGGCATATCCTCTGTTGAAGTTACAGTCAACATTACTGATTTCTCCTTTCAGTGTTTTTCATTAACTTACTTTTCCCTTTAGGAGGTTGCTTTAAAAATTTAATTACCTTGTTAGCTATCAGTGGCCTTTTAGCTATTCAGATCATTGAATCAATTTAAACTTTTCTCATAATTTTATGTTCCCTCTTTTGGGTGATAACACTGATTGTAGAGGCTAATATGGAGGTGGTGGAGCTGGTGGAGCTGGTGAGAGTTCAGCAAAATTGTGGTATTGCAATTATCTCCAGGGATCTCTGAAAAGGAGGAGTGAGATTAATCCATGCAGGGTTCCATATAGATAACGTATAGATTGACAACTATCTCACAATCAGCTGAGATCTACTTCAAAATGCTTCTACACCATCTTAGGTATTTCTTAACCCGATCACTGGAGGCCCTCCATCACCAACATCCAAGCAGTCTGCGTTGTCTGCTCCTGCATGTGGCCTGATGATGAGGTCTCCAATATGTCGGTATGTCATATCTTTGCACCACAGTGTTCTCATTGACCAGTCAAAAAAATGATATTAGAGATTATTCAACAGCAGTTGAGATCACTTTGGTCAAGTGTTTAGTGTCCTGAAAGATCTATTGCACATTAAGATGGTTGGGAGATTACTTTCGGTGAACCAGCATTTAGGTTTCCGGTCATTAAAGTGGCCAGTTGCACTTTGCTAGCTTTTACTAGCTATTAGGGTCAAGAATTTGCTTAATAAATCATAATAATATATGTGAAGACATTTTTTTAAAGATCTGAAAGTATACAGCACATTATTGGCCATGTCTATGTAAACTCCACCTTTTTAATTATTTGAATTGTGCTTTCGCATTTTTCAAAATGAAGTCCTGAGTACTCCAGACATTAAGGAAGAGGCCTGCCTAGATTTTTTTTTTTTAATAGATATAGACTGAGGGCAGGTAAGTATTATTGTTCATCTCTCTGAGCTTGCACAAAAATTAGATACTTGGTTTTGTGATTGAGACCCGTGCATGTGTACAGTCGTATACCAAGAAAAAGAACAAACAATTTATGTCTAGCTTTTCCAGCCTCATGAAGGAAGGAAGCCTTGAAATGGTTTTATTCCCCTTGGCCCGGTGCATTTAGAAATGAAAGATTGTGCTGACCACAGGACAGTAAAGAATCTTCTATGATCATGTGGTGTTATACTGTGGTTTCTTCATGATGAGAAAAATTTTCATGAAAGGCACTGCATGGCTGCTTTGTCCATCTAAAATGGCATCAACCATTTGGAACAGAGTCAAAAACCTCATCCAATATATAATATATATATTGCTGTACATGATTTTTAGGTATGTAAATACAATATGTTGTGTTTGTTTTCATGTTATGTTGGAGCTCAGACTTTATTCTTCCTTTCTAGCCACAGCTACCATAATCAGCATGGAAAGGTTAAGGCACGTGTTTCCTTTTGTCGCTCCCTGTACATTTATTTGCATATGTGTTTATTTAAATAAGTAACACTACAAAATTGAAGAATTTCAATTAGTTATCAATAAAATGTTGTTCATCCTCCTCTTTGAAAAGGAAGATTATAAAGATCAACAGGACTAGCTGACCTTCATATTCACTGTGGTTCTTTGATCTGCTGTCTGCCTCAAAAAATTCATCCATGAATTTTTAGGTTAAAAAAACTGTAGAACATATCTCCAGAATGTGGAATTTTTACAAAACACAATGAGGAAGTGAACTTAAATTAATGGCTGTGGATCTTCTCTGCCTCTGCTGTTAAATAATTAACAATTATTCGACTGAAGCAATATCTGATGTTATTTGATTGCTTCCCTTTAACAAATTCTTCATGAAATATTTGCATACAATATGTATATAGGTATGTGCATGTTTCCTTCTATGGCATGGTCCTGCATTTAATATTTTTATTAAGTCCTACATATAAAATATCAAAAGTTTATAATTTCTGAGATGATATGCTGTAAACATAGCCATGGTTTTAGTCTCTATTAGTTGGGCTTTTTTCTTTCATATCTGTATATAATATTTTGATTGCTTGAGCTCTGACTTTGTTCTTCTCTTCTATTCATTGCCACCCAAAATCTCTCACCTACCAGGACCACTGTTGAGAGGCTAGAGTTTAAGAGTGCTGTTGATGCTCCAAGCAGATATAAAAAGAAGAAAAAATAGTCAGAGGAACTACTTCAGCCTG
>JAOXXN010000395.1:122230791-122244898 GCA_026770055.1 Myrmophylax atrothorax
CCACACCTTCCCACACCTTCCCTTCCCGGCCCGGCCGGGCCCAGCCTGGCCCTTGCCCTTGCCCTTCCCTGCCCTTGCCTTTGCCATAGCCTTTCACCTTGCCTTTCGCCTTGCCTTGTCTTTTTCTTGTCTTGTCTTTTCTTGTCTTTCTTTTCTGTATTTCTTTTCTTTTCCCTCAGGGCTGGAACCTTGCATTCATACCACAGTTCACACAGTAGGACCTTGATCCTGACCAGGACCTCTGAATGCTACCATTATACAAATAATAATGAAATGAAGCAGAACAAAACAGGAGCACTATGGCCTTGTTTTTAATGCTCCTATCTCTTCTTCATCAAAATTAAACCAACTGAAACACTGAGCAGGGGATTTTTTTTTATTTTCACTGATTGTACATTTTTCTAATATGCATATCATGAAATAAGTGGATGACTCATTTTCAAACAGAATTGATAGCACTGGATTCACTTAGTTTTAGAAGGCAGGCTGCTAAGCAGTTTGGTGGCATCCTATTCTTCTGAACAAATAGTAAGTTCTAAAGGGATTTAGTGCTATGATAAAACACTTTTTAATTGTTATATTTTATTATTTTAACAATTGTAGTCTGTTAAACAAATTCACACAAAAAAAAGCGCTTAATACCAAAAAAACAGATTGAGCTAAATTTATGAAATTTACAGATTGTCTAAAATGCTAGGAGTTAATTACAGTCTGCTTTCCCTGGCATGTCAGCTTGATTAAATTTGGAGTTCCAAGATGAATTGGCCCAAATTCATTAGTGTTCCCCGGGTGCATATGTTGGTCAAGGTCAAGCGAAGCACATTCACTGTAGTGTTACTCAGGAGGGGGAAGGGTTTCTAAAGAAGGTGGACTCTTAAAAGGTCTGGGGTTGCAGCAAGAAACTTTGATACTTTTTAACTTAATAAATCTTGACAGTCTAATCATGGCTAAGCCTTTGCAGTGTTATTGGTACAGATGGCAAAGCTAGACATATTTAAAGAGATCTCAGCAGCTAGTGGCAGGAGAGCATTGAATCCAAATGCACTGTTGGGCTCTCAGAGAAAGTGCAAGAAGGGAGGATAAAAAGCTACACAGCATTTCCATCGCTTGACATCTCCAACAGCCTCAGATACAAAATATGATAAGGCTCCTGCTGAGCTAATAAGCCCAACAAATGTCTGTGTCCATGAAGTAGATGAAGTGGGATCAAGTAGTTGGGGGCTGCTGTATGAAAATAAGCCAGCACCCAGGGTATAATGGCACTATAGAAAGCTGCAAGGTCAGGCTGATGACAGAAACACTGGATAAGTAGAGACCCCATCAGTAAAACAGGTTTGCCTGCTGGATCTGAGCCACAAAACTATTAAAAAAAATCCCTATGTTACAGGAAACTCGTCTAGTTTAGTAAATAAAAGGACAGTGTTTGCTTTGTTGTATGAAAAACTGCAACTGTTTCCTACTTGTTGTCATATAGATTGTAGATTAATATTTTCTGTGCAAAGTATTACAGCAAAACAGACCTGAAAAGAGCATTTGACTGCAAACTAAAGGAGATTTTTAAAGAAAACAGTGATACCAGATGAACCACAGATTTTTTTCTTCAGTATTACAGGGTTTTTTAATTAATTTCATGTACCTTAAATATATATTTATCTCACTCTTAAATAGAGCTCTGAGTTACAGTATAACATTTTAAGCTGAAATCATGCTGGATATATGAGAGTGACAAAAGCAATTCCTTTCATTTGCCAAAAAATACTCAAAAAACAGAAAAGAAAACCCAAACAAACAGAAAAAATCACACCAACCTTGCTGAAATAGCATTAAAACAATAATAACATGGTGCTTGGAATTTCTGGAAGAGGTCATGCTGTTATATGAACTCTTAAAGCATCATATTCACTTAGGGCTACTTGTAAAGGCGTGTTTGAAAGTACAGAACCTTCTAAATACCATGTGCATTTCTCTGTCACATTTCAGAGATAATGTAAAGAAATTTGACAGTATGCCACAGAGGTCATACCGATAATTTCCTTTAACGGTGTGATGTTTTAAATTTATGCAAACATAATTATTGCTAAATTCTAGTATGCTGTACATGTGCTACTGAAGCCAAAACAAGGCAGATCTGGTCCTACGAGTAACAACAGTGTTAGGAAAATAAATCAGTAGTGATAGATGATGAATATTTATGATTGTTTCTCTCCTACCATTTTAATCATTTACAGATATTTTCAGTTTTCATCCAGTAGAAGTACAACTGAACGCAGTGCCTCCCCTGGAGTCTTAAAGAGAATGCATAATAATGTGGCAACCAGTCTCCTTCCCTCAACTCAGGGCTGGGTCGAATATCATATTCGCCGGCGTGCATTGGGATGCAGAGCCGCGCCTCCCGGCAGGAGCTCCAGGAGGCATGGTGCCTCAGGCAGGCACAGAGTCTCCTGGAGCTCTGTGGCAGGCTTGGAGAAGTGCATTGGCTGCTCCAGCCTTTGAGGTTGCAGCATGTTGCCCCTGCCTACCCCCCAGCCAGATCTGCTGCGCAGGGCTGAGGGGACAGCGAGGTGACCCGGTCCCCTCCTGGACCTGCTCCCACTGAGGAGGGAGTCTGTGGCAGAAGTTCATACAGCATGAGCAAGAGCTGCTATTGTTTGATCCTTCTGTGATGGTGCAAACTGGAGGGATATGTCCCTCTTCTCTGAGGCTTTTTATTTGGATTAGGTTTGTAGGTGGCTGCCACTCACTTTAACAGCTCATGTCTCCCTCCCCTCCCTTCCATCTTGAATGTACATAACAGTATTTTTTCAGCCTTGCCAAGCATCCCAGACTATATATTCCCATTTATCACACAAACATCTCTGCACCTTTTTATTGTACAACTCCTTCCAATCAGCAAAAAGCCCAGAAGCAATAATATATTTAAAGTACCCTGTCAAAGCATTTTCATTGCCTAATGGCTAAGGAAAAGAGAAAGTCTGAGAGCTAAGGATCAGAGGAGTAGGAGAAGACTTGAACTCTTCTGTAAGTGCATCCAGATCATGGTGAGGTTCTGAGCACAAAAAGAGCAGTGGAAACAAAACAGTGCATGAAACATAGTGCCTGGCATCAGAAGAGAGACTTACAGCTGAACCCCATGTATTCACCCTAAAAGAATATTGTAAACATTGAGTTTTGCCTCATATGGGCCAGAAAACACACTGACTTCATGTCCTTCTAACTGCGCTCATATTGCGCTGAATGCTTTAAGAAGCAGCAGCAGCAGCAAGTGGAATGCAAACCTGTGTGTATACAAGTGGCACAACTTTGCAACTGAATTCAAAGTGGGACCTCATGCAATGCAAACAGTGAAGTGACCCCAGAGGGGTGGGCTTTCAGGGTGAGACCAATATAAAAGTTAATAAAATACCAATTGCCAAATACCAATTAGCAAATAACAGTACTGCCTGTTTATGTGTTCAGAGAAGCAGATTCATTTTACCTTTTGAGCTGAACCAGAGAATGGAATGCAGTGGTTAACACTGTTAAAACTCATGTGAGATATGGCATCAGTGTTTAGCTGCCTTGTGGGTTACCTGGTCCATCACAAAACTATAAAAATGGCAGGTGAGCTGGAAAGAAGGAAGGGCCAGATTCTGGCTTAGCAGCAAATTCTGAAAAGGACAGAGAACAAAACTAGAAAGACAAGGGCTAGTTTGTGAGACAATTCAATTGCTTGGTTGAAAAAGATGTTGTTAGTGCAGTCCAGTTACTTAAATCTGGCTGGATTTTTGCTACTGTCAGGGGCTGTTCCTGCAAATTGTAATGGATCTGTATGCCACATTGAAAAGCCATGGCTGCTCTTTCAGTCATTCTCACCATATTTCCTTTTCCTGAAGCAAGTATTCATGAAGATTATCACCTGTTCTTTGCAGCAATTGAATCTTGAGGTAGACAATTTCAGGTACATGATCTCATTCCAACCTTGGTGCGTCTCTTAAAGTTTCACAGGACTGAACTCTATCAATTCAGACAGCAGCACACAGGTTTATCACATCTCAGAATGGATCCACTTCATCTCAATGGCAACATTAGCTTTTTTCATAAAGAAGACATGATCATGGCAAACTGAAAAGAGGGGGAAATGTGTGAGAAAAAGTTCTCAATTCATTATTTTTTTAAAAATTAGGGGTTTAATGAAGATAGTTGTGGTTTTTCATGTGTGTCACAGTAGAGATTTAAGCTGAAAAAATTCTGAGAAAGAATAAGTTTAGGACTGACTTGTAGTCAGCTGTGGCAGGCTTATTCTACCCATGTAGCATGTACTTGTGGAACCTGGAGAAGTGTATTCTTTAAGAATGACCTGGAAATATTTAGTATTTAACAAAGAAAAAGACATATTTAGCAGCTGGAACTGACACCTAACCAACAGTGGTGGGTTATTTCCTAAAATACTGAAAGATTTAGGAAAAAAATCAGCATGGATGTGCTCCCATTTTATAGAATTCTTCATAAAACTTGTTAAAGCAGAAATACAAGTGTTCCATAAGATCATATCTTTACACTATTAGTATTATTGGGTATACTTTTGTATAAATAATTTGGCACTTAACTTTCCTTCATCTTTTAAGCAGCAGGTATGTAAGCTGTAAAATGAAGTCACTCCTTGAATTTTTAAGAATATTGTATTGCTGACTTATTTTAATATGATTCTGAAGAAACTCCTAGAGTCATAATCACTGTAGTACTTTAGTTTGCCTAACCCTTTCACGATGCAGACATTTAGGAAGACTAAAACAATCTCCATCTCTAGTGCTAAAAAATTAAGAGTCAGCAGACCTGAAATCCCAGGGTGGGCAGCATCCCTAGTGCAAGCAGTGGCCAAAGGTAAGCTCTTTTTATTAGTGTGCATCACCTAGCCAAATAGGTAAACTACATGTGGGAAGAAGGCGAGTATACAGTCATCTGGAAAGTGAAGAAGTCAGTTGAGAATTCCCAGGGTGCTATTCAATGCCATTGAAAATGCTTCAGGAAGTTAAAACTCCTCTTTGTGTCAGATTCATAGACTAGTATACCTTATCTGTTGTAATGTGAACTTGGGGCTGAGGAAGATCATGTCAGCATGTAAGTCACCCACCTCACTTCAGTGTGACACCTGAGAATGGCATCACTGTGCAACAAGTACAACAAAGAAATGCAACTGACTATCCCAAATGTGGGCAAATGAATTAGAAGAATAAAAATGCAGTGAGCATTTTTCCCTAATGCCAGTTCATTACGAAATTTTCAGTTAGGATAAAATCTTTAAGTCTAATTTTCTAATTGAATGTCTCTTTTGAAGAATATAAATGCCTCTTTCATATATCCAGTGTGATAGGGCATGTTAAAAAAATTTGGCTGATTCCAAAGAAAATGTGATTTAAAAAAATCAGTAATACACTACAGGCTTAACTAAAATGGTCTGAGAAACAACTAATATATATTTCATTTAAGATGATTAATTTGAATAACTGCAGAAATGGATAAGTGTAAATGAAAACACAGAAGAGAATTTTGCTATCATCTCAAATACTTCATCAAGCTATTAATTTAAAAGTGCGTAGAATTTGAAATGAAAAATAACATAGAATAGATTATATTATACAGTTATTTTAACATAATGGATAGCATAAAGATATAAAATATTAATCTCACCAGTGTAATTCATATGGATGTATATGCACTGTAACTACCAATTTATACTTAAATCTCTAAAATATAAAGTCAGAAGTATTTTGACTGCATCTTTTTTTCCCATTGCATCACAGTAAATATTTCCAATCTTTTCCTTTGTTTTTTTTTCTCCTTGCAAGAAGTCTGTCTCTCACTGAACAAAGGAAATGATAGATGTGAGCTTCCATGATTGCTGAGAAGGCAGACACAATAATGGCACTCAGAAAATTCTCTTCAGTTCAGAAATCATATCTAGTACATTAGAAACATTCATGTTTCCAGAGCACTGTGTGTAAAATTCTGGTTTTTTCCCAGGACCTCAGTTTGTTACTAAAGTAAATTAAGTAAAACACATTGAATGAGCACTTTTCTATCTAAAACATATGCCACATGGGATAATATTGAATGTCTAGCTTTTTTCTTTAATTACTTTAAATTGTTGGGTTTGAGCTAGAACAGACATACAAAGTATCAGATAAGAATTGTATGTTTTTTTTACTAATGCAGTATGTAGGAGACAATAGATACTAGTACCTGAATGCCTAAGAAATACAGGATTTGAAGGTTAATTGACTCACTGACACCAGAGATTGGATTTGTCCCAAACTTTTCATAAATATAGAGACTTTTCTACAGATACATATGTGAATCTCTATGTCTCTGACCTAATTCTGACTTTCCTCCACCTTCAGCTCAGAGGAAAGCCACTCTGAATGAGTAGTGACAAAAATATGGCAGGGGAGAGAGCTGCAGTGAAATACAGCAAGTCTTAAAAAGTGAGTTACGTTCTTTATTTTTTTTGCTTAAGCTGTGTGTAGATATTTCTAGTTCCAGACAAAATTTGAAATAGAGGTGAAAAATGAGACTTGAACCATTTCTCCTAACATTTCCAAGAAATAAAGGGACTGTGTTTTTGTGTACCGAAATCACCAAAACCCCACCCATTTGTCTACTGAAGTTTAAAGTATGTCTAAGACATAGAGAATATTATAATCATGGCCTTGAACACTTCCACAAATGGGGCATCCACAATTTCTTCAGGCAGTCTGTTCCAGTGCCTCACCACCCTCACAGTAAAGAATTTCTTCATAGGATGTTATCTAAACCTACCCTTTCAGTTTAAAATTGTTCTCCCTTGTCCTATCACTACATTCCCTTGCCAAAAATCCCACTCCGGCTTTCTTCTAGGCCCTCTTTACATACACACTGTAAGGCTGCTGTAAGGTCTCCTCAGAGCCTTTTTTTTTCCAGGTTGTACAGCACCAACTCTCTCATCTTCTCTTCACAGGAGAGATGCTCCAGCCCTCTAATCATCTTCGTGGTCCTCCTCTGGACTCCCTCCAAAAAGTCCACATCCTTCCTGGGCTGAGGACCCCAGAGATGGACACAACTCCAGGTGGAGTCTCATGAGCACAGGTAGGACAGAAACACTTCCCTCAGCCTGTTGGCCACACTGCTTTTGGTGCAACCCAAGGCATGGTTGACTCTCTGGGCTTTAAGCACATACTGCCAAACAGTATTTGTTCCAATTCATCATGTAATTTAGTCCCTTCTTGGATATACAATTGCTACAATCATTTTTCCTGCTCTCAGACTTCTAGTTAGTCTAATTAGTGTAGTTTGTACATATTATGCTTGATCTTTTCCCTGTTAGTTTGAAAGTGCTTTTATTTCTGGTTTCCTACTCAGATATTTTTGTAAAGCAAAAGGTAATAGAAAAATATCTCTTATTTAAACTTCTTAAGGTAAATCAAAATATTAAAATTTAGATTTTTTTTTTTAGGTGCCATTTCTCTATCAGCTGATTCAACCTGTGAAAATGTTATTGACATGTTTTTCTCAATAGGACAAAAATCAGCCATACTAAGTGCTAAATGTGAACTATTTGAATTGCTTCTAGCCTTTTGTATATCAGGTTATAATTAGTGATCAACAGTTTGCTCAACTATAATCATGAAGGACAGCTAAAATTTTGACAATACTCATTGGTCTAACCAAAGTCTAGCACATCACCACTACTTACAAATGGTTGCACTGAGATAGCTCTCCACTATGACTCACACTTTCATTAATGTTGCAGAGAAGCCTTATTCTTTTCTACATGTCAACATGCTCGCCAGAATTTTTGTTTCAATTTTTATTGTTAGTTTAATTTTCATGTTCATTTGAATTAAAGGGAAAACATTTGGTTTTCATAGCAGTGTATGCAAATGTTTTGAATCACTGGGATTTGACCTTCTGGAGTTTACAAGCTGTGCTGGCAAAGCCTGGCTTTTTTTCAGCTGCAACAACTGATATATTGCTTTGTCTGTGGTTACTTGTTCCTGACTCAGAAGCCAATGAGGTTTCTTTGGAGCCTTTTGTCCAAGCTGTTGTAAAGCTATTTTGAGGATATGGCAGCTTTCTCATCTGACAAACTCAACTACTCCTTGCATTGAAGTTGTTAATGTATTTTAAAAAATCTTCCCTTGCTATTTGATGCTCCTGGTACAGCTTAATACATGTGCTAACAGCTACTTTAAATTAATTTTCAAATATGCAGCACTTGCTACATATTTAGATTGCCTATTATTAGTGAGCTTTAGATACATACCTATAGTGGCCAACTATTAACAGGGGCAAGGAAAATTATCTACTGGCAACCTTGTGACTAGGCATTTCACAGCTAGAGCTAAAAGGTCTAGCTGGTATAAAAGCATTCTTCAGGGTAAAGTTGATGAATTGTAGTAATCCTGACTGGTGTCAGGACAAAGGAGTCTCTCTAATTGAGCATGGCTGAAGAATCAGTAAGGGGCAGTATTAGTTAACTTCCCTAAAATGAAACTTTCAATAGGCCATCCCTCCCCCTCACACAGAAAATGAATTGGAGCATTAAAGCCACCTCCCTACATCATCTCTTATCAAAGACCTCCCTCTTTTGCTCATATATAATATAGGCTGCTCCATAGGCTCTGGAGCCAACACTGCTGTTTCCCCCATTACATTGTGCTATGAAAAATTAACCGCTCATGTAAATGGAAGCCATTTTAACAGCAATGCACCTTTACCTCCTTGAACCACTGGGGAATCATATGAATGCCCCTTGGTTGCTGAAGGGAATAAGACATCTGCATTATTTTTATGAATACCAACTGTGGCCCTGGAGTTAATTTCATTGAGCTTATCCTGCCTGGCAGGGTAGTTCCAAGAAAAGTTTTAGGCAATATTTAAAGAAGGCAAACAATGCTGAAGAAAATAAATTATTAGACACATGATGAAGAAACCCTGTTAAAACAATAGAGAACCTGGAAACTCTGCCTGTGTTCTCTATACCTGGCTATTAAGAGAAATCAGACAAGCTTAGCAATGTTTTGTCTTCCTACCCCAGTCTGGGATCAAAGGGGACAGTATCTATTAAAACCACTAGAAGAAATGATAGAGGTACCAGCAGTTGAAGAGAACACGTGCATTTGGTTCCACAAAGGCTGGCAATAACCCTCACCTATGAATTAAGCATGTCAGCTGAGTGGAACTTGTCAGCAGTATAAAAATAAAAAATAAATATGGTTAAATAGTGAGGGCATATAGCTCTTCCTGCTTAACCCACTTGCTATGCTTGCTATGCAGCTTTGAGCAAATAAATAATGCTTTGTTTTAAAGAAGCTGATATGAGTCACTTAAGGCTAACTAGAAAAGTAACTTGAACACCAAAAAAGTATTTTAGTGTGTCCTGCATACAGAAGAATAAAAGTTGTGGTTTCCTTCAGGAATATTACACCAACACTGTGAACCAGAAGTCCTGGCACTCTGTCCTGTAAAAAACCAGCCATGGCTCAAGTACTGAGAAGGTGCATGTCCTATTTACATGGTGTTTGCTTGAAAACTACCTTCAGACACAGATTGTTCCAGAGCTGTGACAAAAAATTTCATTCTACTTAAGTCTATCTTTGTGTCATGACAGTTCTTTTCTTTAACATAAATATCAAAAGATGAAACTAAAATTACAAATGTTGTCTTGCTGAAAATCTTTTCTTAGTGGACAAGGAAGTGGACCTAATACCTCAAAGAAGATTTCTTATTATATCAGCAAGTAAATTCATGTAAAACCAAGAATTTTCATCCCTTTTACTTTCTGGTATGCTTTCTGGAAGCATAGCATGCTTGCTAACATCTGGTCAACAGAGATCCCTGAGAATATAACATAAAAATTAACTTGCATTGTATGAGAAGCAATGGAAGGGAAAGATTTCTTTTAAAGATTGGCTAATGGTCTGCAGAGCTAGTTCTTTGAATTGTTTTGAAAGACTGATGGGGTAAAATAGTCATAGACCTTTTTAATAATTTCTCTGCTTACCAGAATACTTAACTGACTGGGCAGCAGGTAGCAATGCACATATGACCTAAGTGCAAAGTTGTCAAAAAGCACTGGAAAGCTGCTAGCCATATAGATGGCCTTAGTGTACCATTATCAGTATGAGGCAGATAAATTTCTGTATTTTCAGAAGAAGGAAGCCAAGGGACTGTAAGGCTTGTCCATAAAGACACATTCTTAGTCAGCACTTGAATGTGTCTGCAGAGGGCAAGACTTTTCTGGTGCAGAAAGCAACTGGGGCTGCTGTGGTGACGTAAGACTCACAGGGACTGACATCCGGAGAGATTTTGAGTGGCTTAATTTTTGTAGTTGAAAACAATGTAAAAAAAATTAACACTTAAATATTTATGTTCACAGGAGTACTTGTGCCCCTTCTAATTGGACTAGGCACAAAGTCATAGAGCCTCTGGCTCCAATTCTCCCTTCTTGTCTACCTGCAAATTTAAAATGAATTAGGCAGTGGGATGGCTATGGCAAGAAAAACTGAAAACATTATGCTATTCAATTTTGAGAAGTGAAGCCTATATTCAAGTTCTTGCCTCAGATCAAACAGAAGAAAGATGTAAGCCTCATGTCCAGGTAAGTGACCATGCAGTATATAGCTTACATAAATTACGCTTGATAAGCAGTAAACTGATGCAGCATTTAGCTTCAACTATAGCTGAAGGATTACTGCACTTGCTGTATTATTTTCCTACCAGTATAGCTAGATTGACCAAAGTATGATCTATGACATTTTAGTCAAATTTACCACATTACTTAATATCTTGTCCTGGGTTTGCCTGCAATACGGTTAATTTTCTTCAGAGCAGATAGTATGGGGCTATGTTTTGGATTTGTGCTAGAAACAATTTTGATAACTAAAGGGTGTTTTAGTTATTGCTGAGCAGGACTTGCACAGTGTCAAGATCTTTTCTGCTTCTCACCCCGCTGCACCAGTGAGCAGACTATGGTTGGAGTTGGGAGGGGATGCAGCCCAGACAGCTGACCCCAACTGAGCAACAGAATAAATGGCATCATGCTTGGCATATAAAATGGGATGAAGAAAAAGGAAAAGGCAAGACATTGGGAATGATGGCATTTGTCTTCCCAAGCCACCATTATGCCCAATAGAACCCTGCTTTCCTGGAGATGGCTGAACATCTGCCTGGGTTCTCTTTAGTTGCCAGCTGGTGTCAAACCACAACACATACCCATGTTACTGTTTTGATTACTTATGAAATTTGTGTTTCTCTGATTACTCTGAGTTGTGGTGTCCCTTCCTCACTGCTGCTAGTGCCTACAAGTGTTCTAGGAATTTTTCATTTCCATGTAATATTTTTTATTTTAAAAAGCAGCTAGCACCTCTTATGATGATCCCCCTCCTGATTTTTTTTCTGAAGTGGTCCCTGTCACCACTATCATATGTTATATCCCTGTGCAGTGTCTTTATTCTACATATGCTGAAACTTTATCCATTTTTCATATCCTCAAGCCCTCCATAAAGCACTTTCTTTTCTTCCCTCCCCTAACCTCTTATACAGTCCTTCAGACCTTGGCATATGTAGAAGGCTATCATCTGACTTTTTCTGAGTATGAAGATATTGTGAGGAGATATATGATCCCTTCATGACACTCATCAAACAATTCTACCAACATCTCATATTGTTGCAATGAAAATAACAGTTTTCATTCTGTATTCTTAAATCCAGTTTAGTGTGGATTTTCTTTTGGGTTTTTTTTTGAGGTTTTCTCTCTGTGTTGTTTAATTAGTTTTAAGCAATAGATTTACCCCATTCTACTTTATTCCACAGCTATAGTACTGCAACTTGGTAACATCAAGACAGCATGTGTCACCTTGAAGAGGGCAACTTTTGAATTCTAACAGTCTTCTCATGCAAGGTCATCAAAGATGATACCAGTTTGTTTTTCTTCTCCATTTGATGCTGCTTCTTCATTTGATGATTTTGCTTGGCTTTTATTTTCAGTGAATTCAAACAACTTACAAATTAATCCAATCAAAAGTTTGAAAATGCCTGCTTTTGTCTTATACACAAAATTCAAATTAAACTTCTAGGACTCATCATTTGTTTAAGTGGATTCTTTATTTGGCCACTAGCATTGCTACCCACTATTACTGCCCTGAGTATCTGACACCAAGTCATCACGGAAAAGAAATCAAGGCTTTGCCTGTCTTATTCCTGGGTGTTTCTTGCTCTTTTCTGGTAACAAACCTTTCCTAAAATCAGCTTGGCAAGGTTAAAGTATCACAAAATGGTTGAGGCTGAAAGGGACCTCTGGAGATCACTTCTGTCTTCAAGGATAAGAAGGAGGACCTAGAAAAGTATAGGCCAATTGGCTTCACCTCAGTTCCTAGGAAGGGTTATCTAATCTTGGAAATAATCTGGGAGTAGCTAATCTTGGAAATCTTTTCCAGGCATACAAAGGACAAGATGAAACCCAGCTCACTGGACTGGGGATCATTTTCACTGAGACAGGGCTAAATGGAGTTTTCTGTTTGCCAGGAAAAGCCTAACATTAATGAGAGAAGAGAGATTAGAAATCTGGTGTGAAACAGGATCCAAGGTTTGGAAGCCTACAAAAACATCTAGTAAACAACCAAGAGGCTTTGCTTCCTTACTAGGTGTAGTTTTTCGAGACCATTTTCTCTAAGTTCTCCAAGCAATATCTAGCCAGAGGTAGTATGAAACCCTTCTGCTTTGTTCCTGGTTCTTGAAACTCTTCATGTGGCAATCTGGAGAGTTGCTGTGGATTTTGCTCATGCTGTTCAGTGCCCAGTTTAAAGGAAAATTTTTAGTGCTTCTCCCTATATAAGAAAGATAATGACATCTGTACTGTCATTAACTCCCATAACTGACCAAAGAATCTGTTTCCTCCAGCACCTGAGTTGAAGGGATTAGTGCAATCTCAGTTGATTTATGATTTCAAAAGATGGAGACAAGCCCCTGAAAGGTAGAGTACTGTGCAACAGTGTCTGGGGTATAGGGATTTAAATGAAACACATACTTGTGGAGCGGAGTTGCAGACCAGACTGGTGCTCTGGGTAAGGAAGTGAAGCACTGGCTGAGAAGAATTTTGTGACAAGGTTTTATACCAGAAATGTACAGTGATTGGTGTGTGCCAGATGCTCAGTTAAGTGCCTTATGGCACTTAATTACTGCAAGAGAATTTAGGCTCCAAAAAGACTAAGCTACTTAGTACTTTGTAAACACTTCAATGATGTGGCTGTTAGGATCTTCTAGGGATTGAGTCTACCACACTGAGTTTCAGTGTCAGAGAAATCAAAATTACTATGATTTTGTATTCTTGCACACATTCCTGTAGCACAGTATAATATGTCATATAATTAATTACTGTATGAAACTTCTCTCAACAAAGTAGGCATTTCTAGTTCTTCTATCCAAAAAACATACCACATAACTGAAAAAAAAGGACAAAGAACAATAAAAATGATTAAAACTGTGGAAATGCTTCCAGACATTTAAAATTATTCAACAGATCAAAACACTGCATTATGGGGCAGATAAATAGTTTGCAAAATAAAATAAACAAAATGAAATAATGAAATAATGAAATAACAAGGAAGAGTTAAAGAAAGCAACTGATAAGAATCCACAGTCTCTAATCACCCTGGAGAATGCACATAGAGAGCACTGATCCCTGTACTTTTCTGTACAAGAATGTGGGCTAACAGAAGAAAGAAGCAGTCAGAAAGTTCAAAATAAACAAAAGTTTTATACAACATATAGCTAAGCTGTGGAGGTCATAACTACACACTGTGGAAGTTTAAAAATACCATGTGTTCCAGCTAATTGAGAAAAAACATAAATGAAAAAAAAATCTCATTCAAGAAGTTTGAATTTCAGCTAATGGCCAGATGAATATGGGAAACAGCATTACGTGCTTGCCTGGTTCTCATCCTCCTCCCCGACATCTGCTACAGGATGTTGTCAGAGACACAATATGAGACCAGATCTTTGGTTTGAATCATTATGGCTGTTCTTATTTTCTTATGATTTTAAACTACATGTGATTCCAGAAATTCCCAGGCTGCAATAGTAACTCTGGCTC
>JAOXXN010000395.1:122244998-122266609 GCA_026770055.1 Myrmophylax atrothorax
CTGGCTCTAGCCTAAGTGATTACACAGGTGGTACTTCAGTAGACAGTAGTATGGGAACAATAGTATAGCAGTGTCAAATTTGGGCTGGGAACAACTGCCCTGGGATCATCAAACCCAGAAGTTTGTAATATACTACTAGGATTCAGTTGTCTGCTATGCATTTAATCTCTGCTTTGGATTATAAATTAGACTGGAATTTAAATAAAAGTCGTGGCCAGAGGCCTTAAACCATGCTGATAGATGTCACAAGGCTTTTTTTTGAGCCATAAGGCACAAAGTAGAAGGGTTGTGCTATTTCTGATTGAACACAGAATTATTTTCAAACTCCCTTTCTAAAACTATTCGTTTCATTTGTGGCTTGGCTCTTCCATAAACTCTTTGTTCATTACATTTCTAGTTGCTTCTGTTGAAAACAGAGATGCTTTCAAGTGAAATGGTTAGAAAATGTTCTGGAAAAAATTTTAAAAGCAATGCATATTCCATTGATTTCTATCCTGTATCTTACATGTAAAAGTGAAAAAATAATATTATTAATTGTATAATTTAATTTTTTTTAATGAGTATATTCCTAACTTTACACTATGTGGAGTGCTGACCTGATCTGATCTGCGAATGAGGATCACTGTTCAGACCAGATTAATTATTTAGAAAAAATACAAACTGACATTTAGAAAAAGATAGCTAAAGGAGCATTCATGTCAAGTATAGCAAAAAGAAATGGAGCATAGGATGGTAATAGAAATAAGTATAGTAATTGCCATTAGATACAGAATAAGGAGAGTGTGATCAAATAAATCAAACCATGATTTAGATTTTCAAAATTTATTAGCTTTTTTAAACTGTGTTATCAATTGAGTGTACAATTATGAGTTTAAATTGATGAGCACTTTTTTGAAAAATATATAGCAAATGGCTATGTTAATCAAAGGAAATCAAGCTACATTAATGCAGGTTCTTTTAATGAAGAAAGATTTATAAACACGTTTTCTCTTGGTACATGTTTAATTTTCTTGGTGCATGTTTAAATAGATTTTTTATTCTTTGACTAGTAAAATGTTTAAGACTGACAAAATAGTCATAGTCTACAACCTACATAGGAAAAGCCTTTCAATACAGTAAAATTACACAAAAATATGTCATTAAAAGGCATTGGGCAGACATAAAACCTAACCTTTTGAGCTGAAGAATACTTAATATTCTCTTCATGATCATGCAAGGGGAAATTCTTTGCTATGGAATAGCTATTTTCCTGTTAAACAGGCTATTTCATCAATGATTTATTCCTGAGATGTAATAGGTCGTTTAAAATGGTGGTTTAAAAGTTAGGCCTTTTTTGTTTAATTTTCTCACAGGCAGTTGGTAATTATCATGGTCCTGCAGTTTCTCTGGAATGCTGTGGAGGGTCAAATGCCAATGGAGCCCTGCTTTATAGGGTAATTAAGACAGTAGACATGGTTATTAAATACATCGTGCTAAACTAAACTGGAATGCTGTGAAATAAAATCGAAAATCATAAATAAAACGTGGGTATTCTAGCGAAAAGAAAAAAAAAAGAAAAAAAAAAAGAGGCTTTCCAGAGTCATATTTGCAGTAAACAGCTCTGGCTGAATTGTGTCTGAAATTCTGTCATTTAAGTATCTACAGACTTGTTAGATATTTCAAGAATATTTTAAAACTAAAAAGAGGAGTAAATGTGCTCAAAGTGTGTTTTGTGTGTGCAGAAATCTAGTACAGTAATCAAAATTCAGCCTCATAGTGCTCAGTATATCTAAAGAATGTTAAAAAAACTCCACAATGAATAGAACCTTCTGTATTCATAATTACCATGCAGCATGTGCTGGAAAATAAGTACTAAAACAGGATGATGGATATAAGTTTAATGTGAATAACAAAAGAAGTTTTGAGAATCCTGCAGAAAATACCATGGGGTGACAACCTCATTTTAAGGGAGTACCAGGTGTAGTAGTGTAGCTGTTTCCTTCATGTCTATCTGAACATTTTGTGTTTACAATATCCTTTAGGCCACATGTAGAAAGAGTACTATATACCTTATGTGCAAGAGAGAGGGTCAAAATTAAAGGCTTGATCAACACAAGTAATACTAAGAGAATGAAAGGTGAAATGCAGTAAGATATTTTACTTCTCTCTGAATATAAACTTGTCTTTATACTTTTTCCATACCGAAAAGGTAGGATAATACAATTTCTTCCTAGAAAACCTGTGGTGAGTATGCAAAAGTGGTGGGAAAAGTTCACTTTGGAAAATAAGTCCAGTATAAAACAAAGTTATTAAAACACAGAATGAGATTTGTATGTATGATTCAAAATTATATTCTCTTTGTTTAAAATCTGGATGATTACATATGCAAGTTTATTGGTAAATTCATGACATCACTAGAAAAGGAAAAAGAATTATATCCTCCCCCTCCCTAACGAAAAAAAAAAACCAACTAAATATTTCCAATTCTAGCTGTAAAACTGGAAGCCAGAATGTGTAGTTGACAGGCTCAGAGCCAGCTGACTTTAAATCACTAGTCTTTCCATCAGATCAGTCTTCCTACTTCCACATGGAACACATTTTAAGTTAACAATGTGTAGTTTGGCAAAGGAATTGTTTTTCTTTGGCATAGAGCAGTTGTCTCATTTCTTTTAAAAAAAGTATTTTCTGCCTGCTTGTATATACAGTGTGTGTCGACATTCTTTTGAACTTTAAAAACAGTTGCTACATCAAAAAAAACTTTGCTTAGACGATTACATTCTGGCTATTTTGGTTTTTATATGTATGGAGATATAAGTGATGTAAATTGATATTTAATTCATCTGTTTGCTGGCTGGTGTAACTTATCCACTTTTTAGCCTTTACTTAAATACGTATGTAAATGCCTACAAAAATGTTGATTAAGCTACTTGACCACAGACACTCAGAAAACAGGCCTCCTTCCTTAAGACAGTAATTTAAGTAAGTCTCAGTTGATATCAGAGTATTTATGGTGTGGGTATAGACTCGAAGACAAACTAAGATTAAATCTGATAATTTTGTTCTTACTCCAAAACCTGGCCACTTCAACCAGATGTATTTATAGCATAAAAAAAGCAGTAGAATGGAATGCTACTTATTCAGACATTTGCAGTTGATTTATTCATTCTTGGTTGCTTCCACTGAAAACTCAGAAAAGCAGAAATGCAAATTTTCAGACATTGGTTCCACATGAAATGGGACAGACCACTGCACCAGCTACTGTTGTGAGACCAGATAGAGCTACTGCTGCCTACACATAAAGAGAGCCATTAAGGAGAAGTTGTTTATTTCTGCTTCTGCAGAAATCATAAACACCAGCCATGAGCCTGACAGCACAAGCTGTGCTGCAGTAAATTCTAGTACTTTGCCGGCCATTCTAAGCTGCCCAGTAAAAGTTACTGTAGCTAAATCCCATATACATTTCATGAAATAATCCTGCCCAGAAGATGGTATCATATTCATGCACAGCAGGGTGTGCAAATGCCTATAAATCATAATGTAGAATCTGAAATATCTAGAAAAAAAATTTGTGCAAATTTAACCATGACCCTTTGCCAGACAATAGGCCTTCATATGCTTTGCAGCTTAGCAGACACCAAGGAATTTTGTTTGGAAGTGATAGCTACTGTCTATGTAATATTTAGGACCTACTCATGGAGCATCTGGCAGAAAATAAAAGGGTTTCCTCCTCTAACATATGCTAAAGAAGGATGTGGTCCTGTGCCTGCTCCTCCTCTTCTGACTTTTTGCAAATAGCACAACATAAGAGACAGTTGTTTCTGGCTGCCCTGCTGCCTGTCATGGCTGTCAAGTGAAATCCCATGAATTATTGCTCTTCCAGATGTAAGAGATTTCCAGGCTGCCTTAAACTGCCTGTGGTTTTTGGTACTGGAGAGGAGAGAAACGAGATTAAACTTCATCTCATCAGTGCAATCTGAAAAGATCACACAGAGGAGTAATAATCACAGCTTTTTCATTCCAGAGCTGGACCCGAGAGCTCTGTGTTTTTGTTTCAGGGCTATGTCATATTAAGCTTGTTGGAAGACATTGATTAAGGTCAAACAATGTTTGAAGATCAAAAATAAAATTTTTAACTCTGTGTTGCTGCATACATTTTGCATTCTTCAGAAGGTGTCATGCATTGCTTTAGCAGCTGTAATAGAAGAGACTGTGAAAGGAGTTCTCTAATTCTGAGATGTCAGCACTTCTTAGCATAAATTTATGAAAGGTAAAGAAAATGTTGACCTAAAATTATGAATCCAATGTCATATGGCATCCCCTATAATTCAGCCAAAACAGTCACCAAAAAACCCCCACTTGTCACTTTGGTTTCTCCATAAATGTCTGCCTCTGTGCTTTTCAAAATCTGGCATTTTGCCTCTTTCTTTTTTTAACATTTTTTATTATTTGTTTGTGCCAGCCACAATGGCTTCTGGACCTTTGATGTTAGTCTGAATGTTTTGTATTAGCAAAGAATACTATTCGTGACTAATTATACAGTTTTCAGATTGCCCAGGTGTAACCTTCCATAAGTTAAGAAATATCAACTGCCTCAAAATTATAAGTAGGAATTTAAATAAAGATTTTCATCATTGTTACCATAATTGTTCTGTTACTGTGTTGTCTACTCCCAACAATTACTTTTAATTTCTGAGTTTTTTCTGTCCTCTGAAATATATACCTATGTACATATGAATGCAGAGAGACACATATAGCAATTTAATGCACATGGTTACCTGCAAACTGTACTTTAAATAACAGCTGTAAAACAAAATAGCAAAATGCTTTAAAACCTAAGCATTGTCAAATGATTACTGTCACAATTGTGTTTTTTATGAAATCAAGACAAGCAGAGAGGCCCCTGACATTTCACTTCAGCCCTATTAATAATCAAAATATTAATTACAGATAAGGAAAATATGTTACCCCAAGAACACCTGGAAATAATCGACAAATTTATGTGACTTAGATCAGAATGTAATTGCCCTGATTCGACCTATGTAGCTTTTTCAAAAACTGACGTAGCTTGTTTAATAATGGTGTTGGCTACCAGATGTAAAACCTCCCAGGCTAGCTTCCTTTTCCGTTTGAGCTCAGGCATATCACAAAGGCTTTCTAATATGAGGGAATACCAGTAAAACAGTGATGAAAACCATAGGTATGAATATCTGCAAGTGGCTCACATGAAAGCATTTATTGCTTTTCATGCACATGTATTAAACCATAGTGGAAAGGAGCCCGTCACTGAAAATGTGTTAATTATTTGACACTGGTTTTCCTCAGACATTTTTTTGCTCTGGGATGCAAGTGAAAGATTACATATGAAAAAATGATCATCATACTTGAGGTAGGCTCACAGAATCTTTTTTTATGTTCTGTGTGAAGTTGTCTTGAACCGAAACCTCTGCACTTTAAGGATTAAGGGATTGGAAAGCAAAGACTGAAGCTGCTGTAATTTAAACCCAGCCATTCTCCAGCACAAAGGTACAAAATGGACTGAGTCAATCTGCTTCTTTGCTAGTTCACCTAAGAAATAATTCTACCTTTTGAAAGTTTTGTACTATTAACATTCCAAAGATGTCACTATCTTTAGAGGAAATTTATTCTCTTGATTTTTAAAGATGAGATCAGAGCTGTGAGACACGGAATAGGGGAACGTGGTTTCAAATTGCAATTTACAGCATTTCTAAATAATTCCACCTATGTGATTTATTTATCATAAATATAAAATTTAATCAATGAATGCTACTGAGGCAGGTTTTCTTTTCTATGAAAATATCTTGTACCCAGAAATTCTTGCAGAGCAGTTTTCTACTGTTATTTTTAAAAATGGTTTTACATTACTAAAGGCATAAAAAGTATCAGATGAAACAAACTTCGTTCCAAGGACTGCAAGAGAAGAGGGAGCATTATGTTATATTACAGATAATTAATACATTCACTAGAGAGAAAAAATCCAGTTAATTACTGGGTGCATGTTAAATGATTGCAGGTTCTGAGTTTCAGTAACAAAATTAACTGAATTCACATTTCAGGTTGTTCATTTCTTTTTAAAGTTTGTCACAAAGACTCAGTACCTAATTCTAATCAAAACAAATCAAAACTTCTTTTTAAAAAATTATTCCTAGTGGGAAAGCACCATATCCAGCAGAAAACAGAGACCCAGCACTGTGGTTTGGGCACTACTGTGCCATGCAAGGGACCTGTCTTTGATTACTGGGTCTAATGCTCTGCTCACAGATGAGAGCTCCCTGCTGTGACACTCAGCTTGTGAGAAAAGAGCAGCTCTGCAGCTTTGGGGAGTGCAGTCCCTTGGAGCCACTTGCTTGGAGGCGTCTCTAGTGCAGGCTCCCCCCAGCCACCCACTAGGGTATCAGCTGATGGGAGGTGGAGGCTTATGTCGAGGGACATAAGGGAGTTGCAATTCTTTGGAAGTCTGGAGAAGTTTGTGGGGTTTTTCCCCTGGGGGAAAATACATAAACATATTCTCTTGGGATACGTGTCAAAATTTGCTATTTATAGGAGCAAGTGTAGACCTTGTATCAACTTTGAACTACTTTGCGTAGTTCCCATTTGGGTGAGGAAAAGTTGCATAAGTGGTTACATATTTGTGTTTGCAAATTATCTTCTATCATTGATTTAAAACTGTGACCCACTGTTTATCCACACATTTGATGTGGAGCTGGAAACCAACAATAATACGAGCTTTCCAGCACTTCCCATTTATAACTTCAAAGCCTAACCTGGAGGACCACCCTCTCAAGAGACAGAAGCAATTCATTTTCCATATTCAATGTGCTTCTCTTGAGAGGAAAACACTGCCAGTCATGCCAAATTGTGTTGAATGATACAAGGGAAAGCTAGTTTCATCACATGGGCAGCTGACACAAAACTCTTCCACTTATCTTAGGTTGGATGGGGACTGGGTTCAGAGATGAAAGGTCAGTTCTTTATCCACTAAGCCCTCTAGATATTCCAAAATCCCCAGTGCATTACAAATTTGAACAGTTTAAGCTCTCTTAAATAAAAGAATCTCTTCTCAAGGTAAAGTGTACAGTGTATATAGATACAGTGCAGGAGAAACATGTGAAAGGTCACAGATGTGACCTTTTAACGTCAATAGTTTTATTTATTGACAAGAAGTCCAGTTTAAAGGGCTTAATGAAAAAGCAGAACAAGAATCAAGGAATCTGTTAAACTGCATAAATTTGACTGACTAAAATACTGTGCTGCGTGCCTCAGAAATTGCCATTGCTACGAATGTTTTCTGGGGCTTATTCTTAGGAGAGGAAGCAGCTTCAGAAATGAACTGCACACGAATTACACTCACAACCCACAAGTTAGTTACTCAATTTTCCTAATATGGTATAATGAAACTGAAGTGCTATTTTTATTTTCCATGATATTTTCTTTCATATCTCTTATTTATTCTGTTATCCCAAGTAAGAAAAAGAAAAAAGGTTGAAAAAAGGTTGAAAAAGGTTGTTTTAGGGCTTAGTCTCACTGAAATCAGTAGGAAAAAACCCTGATGATAGGATGATACCACTAATGCTTCTCTAATTGTGATGTATTTTTATTTTATTTATTTGATTTTATTTTACTGCTCATATTTTTTCAAGCCCACACCAGAGAATTCTACTTAGCATGCACATTGGCAGAACAGTTGTACTTTTATACTGTCTTTGTAATAAATTATTTTCTGATACAACAATCCTACAGTCAGAAATACTGGAAACTATGTATAGAGATAATATAACTAATATAGTAATATCAATATCAAGAATAGATATTGTATATGGATGGATTTTCTAGTGGTCCTGAGCACCACCAGATTCCATTGAAACTATTGGGTGTTGCAAATGCTCAGAAATTCCGAATATAACTTAGATCTTAAAAATGTTTTTTCTCCTCATCAGGTGCAATCTAGGAGTTCTGAAATTCGTAGTAGAATTCAAAAATTTGTTTCCTGCAGTACTTTAGCCTTTTACACTGCTATTTACAGACTATAGCAGTTTGTTTAGGTGAATCAATTATCTGCATCCTCAAGCACAAATTTTATTTTCACAGACTTTTGGATTTTGTCATTTCAGTAATAATGTCTGGTATTATTCTAGGTCAATTTTACAGCTTCCCCTCTGAAAAGACAACTGCCTTTTGTGCTGTAATTTAGAGACTTCATTGTGAATGGGCATCAAGACACAAACTGAGAACATACGGAGGAGAAACAAAGCTGGATTAAAGATTACCTTGAACTGATGGAGCTCTGGCCCAAGGACTCTGCATTCCCATTCAAAATGCATTGACAATAATACTGATCATTTCATCTCTAGTACCTTTTATGACTTTTTTTTCCTGTAAAATGAGAACAGGAGAAATTGGGAGCATCTATACTGACAGAAACTGGATAGTGCAGCACAACAAAGTGTTAGTGCTACTTCTCCTGGCAATATTTTCATCTTATTCCTGTTTATTTTCTTACTAGTGTGCTAAAATACATTTGCAAATCAATATTGATAATTTTCCATATAAATAATAAACAATGCTACACTGTTAACACAGCTTTGCTCATTAAACTTTATACCCTAATTAATTCAGTGGGATCTTTTGTCAATATTTCAGACTACCTTCAACATGACACCAGCACTCTTTGATCTTTCTTGTCACAAAATATGCTATTTTTATTTGTATCTTACAAGTATTTTAATGATCCCTGAGGTTATATAAACTATTGATGAAAGATTTCTTGATCCAAACAGATACTTGGTTTTATCCTTGGATAACTATGCAAGCTTTACAGTGCCAGCTTACTCACCGGCTTCACTCAGAAGGGTGAAGCTTGTTCGTGACACAGCCTGTAACAAGTTCGCATTTGCAGGGTTTTTTTCCTGTATTTTAAACATTGGTGCTCAGCCTCATTACACAGTGAAGCATATGAACACTGAATCATCAGTTCTTTCCCACCTGTGACAAATCATTAACAAGACTCTCCTTTGAAGGAAATATAGAATTGCCTGATAGATGTATCTCATTTCTTCATTGTTTAAATTATCTCATTGGAAAGAAATTTCATGCACAAAGAATATGTGCACATGCAACGAGCTAAATTATGAGCAAATTCTCTGGTGTCATTCTGGCTTATTTTTAAGAAGAGATGGAATGTCCCTCAGTTAATCTACATTATATTGTGCAGACTAGTTTTTATGTAGTCTCATCACTGTGGTGAAATGACTGTTTATCAAAGGTCAGTTACAGTACTCAGAGCCCAACAATGGACTGAAATGTAGGAGAAGATGAGTAATTTGGAACCTTAATAAAGAAATTTTGCGTTATTTGTGACTAACCTTGAAAAACACTCACAGATTTCAACTATTATGTAGCATACAGCAGTACAACTTCTCAAGGGCCTTTTGTCTTCGCACCTCACTGCTGCCAGAGGCTCATTGTTAGCACTAAGTAACTGTAGTAATACAGAATGGGTGTTTATTGTATTTATTGACAAGTGCCTTTTGTTTTCCTTGCCTTTTTTTTTCTCTTTCCAGATCTTGGTGAACATTCTAGCCTTTCTATCTTGCTTTCATTTCATTTTAATAAGGCATTTGGAGGCCTTTTCCAGAAATGCCAAAGAAAGGTACTTTTTTTTCTTACTGAGCTTCTGGACAGATAATTTTTACCTACTGTGTCCAGCACAAGTGTCTGAAGTACACATTAAAAGTATAAATGGCTCTACTTCAGTTCTGCATATGGTAAATGTGTTCTGTGTGTTCTGCTGATATTTCCTTACCCTGTCCTACTAATGAATGTACATTTCTTGAAGCTTTAAAATAGAACCTGGTAAAAGTCCTGCTAAAATGAGGAAAAGTTTTAAGGTATTATTTGGGCTCTTCTTTCATTAAAATGTTGGAGAAGGTATTTTGGTGTTATGACATTAGGAAGATTTGCACGAGATTTTTATCAAGGGAGTTTTAACGTCGAGAACTGGGTTTACACAGGGCTGAGTACTCACAACAGCATCTGAATTTTCAGCATCTATGAAAACATGGCCTCAAGTTTACTAGCTGATTTCTGACAAAATAAGCAGTGTCATCATTTCAGGGTGTTTTGTTCGTTTGTTTAGTTGTTTTGGGTTTGTTGGGTTTTTTTCTATCTCTAAATTGAGACAAATCCAGAGCAGAAAAGATACCTTGGCCAAATAGTAACAACAACCCAAACATATTAAAACCAAAAAACCTGTTGGTGAAAAAATATTGTCTATTTAAGTCCCATTGCAGCTAATGGCAATTCAAAACCTAAAAGTTATTTGACCACGATCTCAGAAACAGAACTCAAAGCCAATGGTTTGCTTATGCGTTTTCTTTGAACTATGTGTGCTAAAACATCTGAAGTTCAAAAATATTTTACTTAAGCAATCTGTGTTCTGATATTCTGCATCATAATATAGAGATGAACGGCAAAGAGGATGCGTACACTGCCATGGAAGTTGTGAGAACATGTTGTACTAGTGCCTTAGCTGTCACTCCAGACAGTCAAATGAAGTAAGTCAATGGATCTATGGTACAGAGGTCAGAGTGGCAGTATTTCTGAAGAATTCAGAGAAGCTGTCTGGAGACTGCTTGTGTGTGAGATGGAGGAAGAAAGAGAAAGATGAGCAATGAATTCCCTAAAGCTATTCCCCTGAATGTGTTCCATAATAAATTTTAAATGTGTGTCATAGTGGGGCAGAGGGGTCAGATTTACTAATAATTTGCATTAACATTTGTAATATCTATTTTTTATGAGCATCATTGCTTTTAAAGTTTTGAACGTTTATATTCTTCCCCAATAAATTCAGATTGTTTACTGGCTGTTATTCTCTGTTATTATATATATTATCTGCATCTTTTATATATAAAATGAAGAGGCTGCTATATCCCGCTTACTCTTTTCTTTGCCTGGCTGCTTAACAGACAGAAACTGCTGTAATCTGCCACAGCATCAACAGCTGAATGGGGAAGCGGATGTTTTCCCCACAGAACCCAGACAATAACTCTGGACAGGAGGAAAATGGACTAACACTAGGATCTGATGAGAGAGTGCCTTTCCTCCAATGGCCCAGCTGGCTTGCTCATGACAAAGCTTTTACAGGACATAACGTAAATGAAATAAGAAGAGTGAAAGCATTAAACAATGTAGCCAATGAGAGAGGAGAGAGAGGAACTTAAAGTAAGGCATAGTCTATCTCAGAAGCAGCAAAAGGCAATATTGCCTGTGTGATTGTTCCAGCCTTCACAAAGGGCATTGTTTGCCTAGCTGGGAGCTGCCGGAAAGGATTAACAGTTTTCCAGGGCAGACAACACCCCCACGATCCCACCTCAGGGTATCTCAGGTGTGAAGTGGGGGCTTGGGGAGAGGGCAATGGTGCAGGCTCAATTGGCCAGTAGTGCCCTTGGCTGACATCGTAGTTTATTTGTGAGCTTATTAAGCCTGGCCACTCCTTTGGGGGCACTCTTGGCAAAGGTCACAAAAGACAAGATTTTGCATAATGAATACATTAAAATCTTTTTGTTAGTGCATGGGGAGCAAGAGGATAATGGCAATGAAGCTTTGGAATACAGGGAAGGAGGTAAAAGAAAATTAGTCCCTGAGGTAGCAAATATGATCACCACATGGAGTTGGGTTTCTGTTTCAGCACGTAAGCCCTGAGAGGAAATAAAGTGCTTGGAAACATGCTGTCTTTTATTTAGATCCATAGCTACTCCACTGAAGGTGTATGCCACAAAGGGAAAAAATGCCACTCCTCTCTATGATGAGTCATTTATATGGAAGGATCCCAGACAGTGAATATGAAAGGATGGGGAATCCTATGTGCATTTTGAAGAAGATCTCGGGGAAGGGGGCAGGAGGGAGGGAGAAAAGGGGGAAAAAAGGATGCCATGTCAGCATGTAGGCTATAAATTGCACTTAGTTATCATAAATTCATGCTGAAAATAAAGCTAACATGAACAGATTTTGACCACTAGTCTCCTATGGGATTGATGTCATAATACAGCAGCTAGGACCTAGATGCACCTTTCCAGGCACTTTATTAAAGACTCAAATTGGGTGGTAAGGATAAGGAAGTTTAGGTACACTTGTGAAGATCGCAGGGTCTCACAACTCAATAACCTGGAGATTCAAAAGACTCAGGGCTGATAAAAGATAGAAACCCCAGCTATCAGGGTCAGTTCAAGGATGCCATAAAGAGAACCAAATCCCACTGAAAATAGGTAAAGTATTACTCTAGTTGCTAAGGTACCTTAATCTGATGAAAGCTAAGTTGTACGAATTTTAAAGGGTTTATCATTCTTTGCACTGGTCCTACAGTACAAATATGCAATCTTAAGTAACTAGAAGAAAGTTAAAGGAGGATTTAGGAGTATAGTTGCTGGTCCATTTGAGCACATCAGTGCTGTCCTTCAGGCAAGTCTGGGCTGGAGGAAAAATCAGTGAATAATTTCATCAGTTTGCTAGGTAGGATGTCTTTCAATCAGTCTATCCTAAGCTCTGTAAGGTTTCTGATAAGAGGCATCCTTTTGGCAAAGCCCAATGTAGAAACTGCTGGTTTTTAGTCATCAGAAAAGCAAGTCCACATCTATTTCCAGTTTTTTGAGGCAATACGTTCTAATGGAAATAGGTATATCAATATAATGCAATCATTTTAAAGTCTGTGAGCAGTTGTAAAGGTCCACTAATGATAATTTTATATCCTCAGAAATTATGTGCACTAGTCTGTTCTGGAATTTTTGTTCCTATAGAAAATAAGGATTTTAAATTATAAAATTCTATTTTATCTCACCTTTCCTCTGTTTGTGCCTCTGTTACTCACTGCTTTTATCTCAGCAGCTGGCGCTGTTGGTAACCAGCTCCTACCTTCTAACAGAAAGTTCATCACCATAAATTGGAAGTCTATGTTTCTTATTTCTGATGACTTTCCATTGGTTGCAGGATCCAAGTTGGCTTTGGTGAAGTGACAAAGTCAACTCTAAATGCCCAGTCTTTCAGCAATTTATGGAGCATTTTGAAATCTTTTATTAAGATGCCTCAAAGACAATTATGCTATTCCAAGCAAATCTTTTAGTGGTAGGGACTAGCTAAATTATTAAGATTTGAAGCTTTTGTGTTTGCAAATAATAGGTGAAAGTCATATCTAGTTTTAACTCTCAGAGTATGCCTAAATTAATCATATTAGTCTCATACCATTTGTATTTGAAAGCTCTTCTCTGGACCTAATACCCTAAAATTAATTAACATTCTTGTCTAGTATCCACATGTGCACTATTTGGAACAGAAGGAAAAGATGGCATGCTGTGCAATGTGTTCTGCATGTTTCCAAAGAATTGACTGAGATAACCCACACAGCTACTCTTCCTTTTCTGCTGCTAAAGAAATGGGTTAGAACCATAAGAATAGAAATGGCTTGTTTTGTTTTGGGGGGAGTTGTTTTTGTTGTTGGGTTTTATTTCCTTTTCAATATTTCAATCTTTCTAAGTTTATTTCATATATGGAGAAATATGTCCTATCTTCACAGGTATGAAAGATACCATCTAAATTTCTGTTTGAATAAATATTGTAGAAATACCTAACACACTGTAGAAAGATTTTCACCTGACAGATGAGGGAAATGCATTGCTTTATAACCTGGAAAACTACATATGTTCTATTCTATCCCAATGAATGCTTAGAATTCTTGCCACTGTAACTAACATACTTTTAGCATCTGGTTTCAGATCACTGATAACACATTGCAAGTTCATGAGAGCACTGTGCAGATTAATGCAAAACTTGTTAAATGAATGATCTCAAAAAAAGAGTTAGTCGGTGGTAAATCATCATCAAATAGAAGCGATCCTAGGAGGCTCCTTAGGGATCAACATTAGACTCAGCGTTATTCAACATTTTCACCCATGAGTTAAAACATAAGCATAAATCATTCTTAGAAAATTTGTGGGTGGCAGAAAGATTGGAGAATCAGTAAATAATAATAAGGACAACACAGTAACACACTGCATTCTGAATTACTGGTAAAACTAGATCATTCAAAAAATAATATAAAGCCAGTACATGCTGCAACTCAGTCAAATGCAAAACTGTGCATGGAGGAAAAAGAGCCAGGCTAGCAGAGTAGCATAGGCATCTTTGTTCAGGAATACATTGACTGAGGAAGTGCTAAGTATCATAGTAAAGAAGTAACCACAGGAACAATTCTGAAAAACAGCAATTGTAATCCTATGAGAAACCAACTGAGAAACAGGATTTGAAATCTGTATATTTTTATTTGACAATAATGAGACAGTTAAGAGAATATTTCATCCCTTTCTGTTGTTTGCAGTTTAAAGAGTTTGGGTTTGTTAGGGTTTCTTTAAATATGGATATATTGTAAAAAAGGGAGAGAAAATTATTCAAGGTTAGATACATATAGTGAGAGACTGTAAGAGCTTGGCTTATTTAGTTTATTGAAAAGAAGATTGAATAGTGACTTGGCTGGGAGGTAACTCTGAAAGTGTAAGTACTCTCACAATGTGAAAACACAGGGTTCTAAATTTAATCAGGGAAAGAAAAGGATAACAAGAACTAATGGCTGAAAGCTGAACTAAGCCACATGTTAACCATGAGTGGTTAACCACTGGAACAAGTTATAAAACGGTATGATCACTTCCCTATCTTTTAATGTCTACAGATCAAGACAGATTTTCTGGAAGCTATGCTTTACCAAACACAAGTTACTGGCCTCGGTACAGAACAATGGGATAAAATGTGAAGCCCATGGTGGAAAGCCCATAGCCCAGTATAATGACCTGTCCTGGAGTTAATCTCTATGGAGAAATACACAAATGGTAATCCCATTGTGCATGTCCCAAATGCCATTTATTTTGTCTGAGACCAATCCTTATACTGCTTCTGTCTGAGATGATCTAAATTTTAAGTTTTAAATAACATTGTAGCAAAATGTCTTTCAAAAATGTGTTCTAGAGAATGTGTGTTGGAAAGAAAGTAGGAATATTACGGAAATTATTATTAAAATTAAAATAGTGTTCATAGTTGTAGCAGTCTTGTCATAATAGGTGAACAGTTCAGGTATTTAGTCCATTGTCTGAGACAGTAAGTTCATATCAGGGCTAGTTTTGTTTAAATAAAATCTCAGCCTAGCTTTATATTTTCTAGTCTTTTCCATCACTAAATGGGTCACCTCCCTCTAACACAGCTGTGACAGGCTCAATAGTGTGGTTTCAGGGTATCATCTTTTCAGATGACAGAGTAAACATACTCATTTGCTATTCCAGGAGAATGAAAAGGATTGTGGATCATCCTCCATAGATAATCAGAACTCTCTTCCTGTCTGGGATTGGAAAAAACATTAACTCCAAATCACAGAAATATAAAATGTCTTGATGCATGTGAAGAGAACATCATCTAAATTTCAATTTGAACAAATGTTGCAGATATACTTGACATATTGTAGAAAGGCTTTCAGCTGATGGGTTAGGGACATGCACTGCTTTACAACCGGGGCAACTACTGATGCATTGTGGAGCTGCTGGATTGAAGGATTAGGCAAAAGAGTAGGGTTATTCTGCCAGATGCAAAGAAGATTTAAGCCACTGGTAAATTAGCAGAAAGGGGGAAGGTAATAGCATCAGTATATGATATGTGTTTTTCTCTAAGTAGAGATAACAGAAGAGAATAGAACTAATCAACTACAGACTTGTGAACATAAATATTGTGAGGAGCAAGAAAGGCATTTTTTCCATGCAATGAATCAAACACAGAACATGGTTTTTGTGCAGAATTTGATCAAATTTGACAATATTTACTCAGAAATTATCAGTGTTAGAGCCAACTTTTCCAAAAGTGAAGTAATGCAAAACTGTTCTAACTGTACCCAAGATTCTACTTAATTCTGTGGCTTATTGTAGTTTAAATTTACAATGTTTTTGACCTGTATCACACAAATTTTAAAACAATTCTTTCTAATATGGTATAAAATTACATCCACCAAGGCTACAGAAGCAAGAATTTTCTAAATTCTGAGCAAAAGGGGAGGAGACCTGCAGGAAAATATGTTGCATGAACCAAAATGTAAATACAATTATCTAGGACTGCACAATCTCTGTTATAAAATATACTA
Source organism: Myrmophylax atrothorax (assembly GCA_026770055.1). Lineage (NCBI taxonomy): Eukaryota > Metazoa > Chordata > Aves > Passeriformes > Thamnophilidae > Myrmophylax > Myrmophylax atrothorax. Next base: position 122,261,158 of record JAOXXN010000395.1, read on the forward strand.
TTAAGTGTGTTTAACTTGGCCTAAGGCGTTGATTCCATTCAGCTTCCAAGATAACTGGACTTGGGTAGAATCTAACCATTGTCACTGGATCTCCAAGCTGAAATTCAAGTCTAGTTATCTTTTCTCTTGATTCTGGTTTGTCAGGAGATATCACTGTTGAGTGACCCTTCCACAGTAAAGGTTAGAAAATTCCCAACCTTTAAGGAATTTGTGAATGGTATTCCCAGAGCTTCACTCAGAGAATACCCCTGTATAACTCTTTCTAACCTTTGTGATGAAAAAATAAGAAACAATAAATAGCCTGGTCTTTGCATCATGGATTTTCTTTTAAAAAATGTGAAGAACAGTTCTTTGAAAAGTTGAAGATTTTACAACACACTGTGCTTCATTTGATTATCCTCTCAGCCTTTCAGATAAAATAGGCACATCAGCTGGATGAGGTCCTTCCATGTTGCTCTCTCCTGTGAGTTTTTCATACCTGTAGTGCTGTTTTCTGGCAGACATGGAGTTTATGAACATCCAGGTTACTCATATTTGAGAAAGTGGTTCTACATAGTTATTTTTGGGATGGTAGAAGGGAAAAAATCAGCAGATCAGCATCAGCCATTCCCTGATCCAGTCCTGGAATCCTACATTCCTCTTACATAAACTTCACTGCAATATCAGATTGGTGGAGACACCACTGCTTTTGGAGGCCAGGGTCTCAGCAAAATCAGTGAAGTCATCCCAGTCATCAAAACTGACCTAAAAAATTGCTCATATATAAGAAGTAATCAGTGAAGGGACTCAATCTTTGTGAATGGTAGCCATCAATAAGTCAAATTTCTTTGGGGCAACAAACATAACTGCTGATAATCTATTTTACTGCTATAAAGCAAGGGAGCTGTTATTCTGCGCAGTAGAGGAGTCTCAGTTGTTAAATCTAGGTAGGGAATGAAATATACTTGTCAGATGACAGCAGATACCACTTTCTTTGTGATAGAAACTTATTCTCAGATAGATCTGTCAATTTAGTAGATGCTGAATCGGTGCCATGATCAAGATGAATGCTTGTTTCTTAATAAAAACTTCTGTTGGGTAAGCAAAGCAGTGGCCTTTACCTCAGGCACTTCATTAACTGAACAACCAACTGATAATGGAACAGTGCATCATTATGGCTTATATAATGATGTTATACTGAGAGAATGTGAAGCAGCATTGTTTGGATGTAGGAATATACTTGGGCCAAGAAAAACTTTAGTACTTACTTGCTATATGCAAAGGTCTTTTTATTTGCAACTCAATATTTTTAGGGGTATTTCTATTTTCAGATTTTCTATTTTCCACTGAACATTTTTCAGTAGATATAATACTTATATAATCAGATTTTGCCTTCTGTCCAACATTCCAAACAATCTAGGTGATAGGCAGGCCTGGCTTGATTGAATTGTCTTCCCTGGGTCACACTTTCATATGTTGTTTATAATTCTTCCTCTGCCACTCTGATGTGAAACCAGTCTAATCTATCATAACTTCACTAGAGTAGCACATGGGGAACTGCCAGTTAAATAGGGTAAGTAGCACAAGAATTATAACATTGAAAAAATGGCTTAAAGAAGAGACCAATATGATGTCTGTTAAAAAGAAGTCTGTCAGTTTAGTCTGTCAGCTGGTAGAGTTCTTCAGGGACTTGTCTTAGGACAAATATTTTATCTCTTCATTAACGGCTTTGATACAAATACTGTGAGTGTGCTAAAGAAATATTTCAGATGACAAAAACTTTGTTAGAGTTGCCTATACTGAGAAGAACTGGAATTTCATACAAGGAAGAATAGATGACCTCAGCGACTGTAGTAATAGAAGCAAGATGAAATTTAATAGTACAAAGTGTAAGGTCATGCTCTCAGGGACTAATAACGAGAATTTCTGCTATAAGCTGGGAGCTCATCAGTTGGAAATAGTACAGGAGGAGAAAGACTTGGGTTTAATCAGTCAATCACATGATGATTATCACTACCAGTGGGAAGCTGCCATGAAAAATGAAAGCATAATCCTAGGATATGCTGGGATGTTTTCTAGTACTCATACAGAGCACCACTTCCACAAGGCCTTGGCAAGACTGCCTCTGGAATAGGACATACAATTCTGTTGCAAGACAGTTCATTCAAATCAGACGTGTTTCAGAGAAACAGAAAAAAGAAGTTAAGAAGCTCAGGTGACAGCTGTAAAGCACCTTAACCTCTATTGCTTAGCCAGTTCCATCATGCTTCATTGAAGGCTTCCAGTGAAACTTTTTTAAACAGTTCAGATGGTTCATGCTGACAACCATGTTCAGTTAGTATGCTGTAGTATGCAATTGTTTTCAGCCAATGGAAAAACACTTTAGTAAACACCTAAATAACAGCTTATTTATTTCTACAGATACTGTGAAGAAGACATCAGTAATAGTGAAATATGAACTTTTAAACCCCCACACCTTCAAGTAAATCCTTTCAATCAAAATTTCTTAGAAGTACTAGAGAAATCAAGTAGAAGATGATAGGAAAAATTCTCTATTTTCCTCTTTGCGGCTGTGTACCAAAGAGAACAACTAGTGATGAACTTATGCAAAGTGCAACAATTTCAAAGTGCACAGCTACCACAAATAGATTTTTACATCTAAATTGTAATGAGAATATCCTACAACAACTCCCTGTCTTTCTAACAGTACATGAATGAACAAAGCAGTGTTTTCTTTGAAAATCCTTTGCCCAATGGACCCAGTTGGACTCACATTAAGAGGCAGGAAAACAGTGACATATTTGTACCATGGCTTTAAGGCATGTTCAAACAATCTAATTTATTTAAATCAGATGTATTTCCTCAATTCTATCTTTAAAAAGCAACAGCTTGACAGTTTGATATCTTGGATGCAGAAAATACTTCATCTGCATGGGAAAGATCTGGGTTTGGAAGTCGCACAGAATTCTTGCTTCTGGGACAGTTATGACAAAAAATAATTACTCAAAGTAGTGGAATTCAGATTTTTTAAATACTGTTGTAAGAATGTTCTTAGTGTTTATGACTATAAAGGCAGGGAAGGTGTGGAAAGGCAAGTAAACCAACAAAACAGAAAATAAATGTAAAAGCAGAACTAAATTTCAATCCAGCATAAAGGTAGAATGAGAACTAAAAGACCCTGCTCTGAGGCGGAAAGAGTCCATAGAACATCTTTTGAACATCTTTTGTTTAGAAATGGTAGATGAGAAGATTTGAAATACAATGTGTGTGAAGACACATTTTCAAACACACACATTTTTTAAAAATCCTCAAAGTTTAGACTACAGATCTAACTCTAGTACAAAAATATATTTTTATATTATATTTATGAGAAAATATAAAGTATGGAAAACATGTAGAAAAAGGATGCAGTATAATAATTTCAAAGAACCCAGGGGAGATGTGCAGTAGTCCACTTAACACCATTTTGCTTCTTGAAGCATGGACTTCCTAGTGAACTATGTTCTTTTTAAGCAGTTGCTGTGTTTTTCTGATTAAGGATCACACTGTTAGTCCTGAATTCCTAAGATCATGTAGATCTCAGAAAAACATAACTAGTATATGTTTCTTTTTCTTCATGGTATATGTTAAACTTTTTTTAAAGGGAAATATGCTTGTATGATAATAGAATAATTTTATTCTTTGTCACTTCTGCTGTCCTGTATTTTTTGCTACTGTTGGACTGTATATTTTTTGACTGGGAAAAAGGAAGTTATATATAGCAAGCAGTTAAAACCTAGAATTTTCAAGCTGTCATGGCAAGTTATGGAAGAAATTGTATCTTAGCTGAATTTTACCAGTATATAATGTCATTTCTCTGTAGTTCCTCTGCCTATAATCCACTGCAAAAAGTAAGTAAGGTTCTGGAGCAATTTTTTCTCTCCTTTGGTTTGTCACCTCATTGTTGGGGAATGCGGAGGCAGGATTATAGTAGCTGGTATATAAATATGAGCATCCATTCTTACATTTTACTTTTAACTTTTAGCAAGGGGCAAGTTATTGTTGTGATGCCTTAAAAGTCTGTAAAAAAGACTCCAAGCCAAATTTTTAGTGGGAGATAAGATAAAGGGTAGTTGCTTTAATGAGCACCTTAGCTTCCCCAGGAACACATTGACGCGTGCGTGGGCAAGCTTTAATTTCCCTAGCTTTTATAGTATGATCCATCCGATCACCACTTTACACATTTCCAGTTCCACCTCTGTCCCGCTCCAGTCCCACCGTCCCCCGGAACTGGGTCTAGGGTGGATGAGACCCCCCCTTCATCATCTTCCTCTTCTTCAGCAAACAAAGGACTCTTGGAAGGTTTCCAGTGTTCTGGGTCACTCTGTCCCGTGTTTATGTCTTCTCCTGATACCCTTCAATCTTGAACAACAGACTAAACAGCTAAGGAATTTTAGCTCCCTGTTCTGGAGCAGGGGTAGCGATAGAAAGACATTAAACTTAAGCTGCTAAAATATTAACCTACTAGAATCTACTTTGCTACATCTACTTGTGTTCCTAAAATCTACAAAATGTGAAAATTAAGAAAAATCAAAAATCCTTCCTGCATCACTTGTCTCTACAGGAGGTAGATTGCTGGGAGTTTGTAGGACTATGGCAACCATCTCAGGCACTGCACATTTAAGAGCAACATTGTGACTTCTGGAAGCAAGCACTATTGTCTTCGAAAATATTTGGCTGACTAGACATAAGAAAAACTTGGAAAATTACAAAATTAATATGATGGAGTCGTTACATATTTCAGAACATAAACTAACAAGAGAACATGATCAATTATAGCTGGTACTGAATGCACAGGACAAAATAAAAGTGCCAGCATCCATTTAGCAACATGAACAATGGAGGCAGTGTTTCCAGAAGATATTAGGGCTCCTGTTTTTAACCATAGCAGGAAGAATGCAATATCATTCATTCTGAGTACTGGTTTGTATAAACCAAACTGGATTAGTATGCACCACAAAGATAGTGGTGCAGCATAGGGCAAAATAAATTTTGAGGATGAAAAGCAGGCTCTAAAAATAAAGTAGGCACCAAATAGACTATATAGAACAGATAGACTATAAAGGATTAAGGCAACTAGGTGGATCAGTGTCTATCACATGTCAGAGCTGGGCACGAGAGTCATACACAGAAGAACAAGACAAAATGGCACAAAAAGAAGAAAGTGCATAGGGGTAAAGGGATTCTTAACTTTGAAATGGACAAACAAGAAACTAAGTAATGACAAAAAAGCCACCAGAGCTGTGTTAGTTACACAGCCTTTAGACATGACCACTTCTCCCAATAGCAATCCCACACCAAGAGCGAAACCAGTTAAACTGCCAGAAACTACAAAAACTTTCAGAAATTAAGATAGAGAGGAACTTTATACAAGTGCATGCAGTAATAGAACAAAGTGGAATGGCTTTAAACTGAGAGTAGGTTTAGACTAGAT
>JAOXXN010000395.1:122275460-122285516 GCA_026770055.1 Myrmophylax atrothorax
CACCCAAAAAAAAGAAGGTACGGTGACTTGGAATGCCTTGATTCTGCAAGGTTTTATGGACTACACTGGACTGGCAACTCAACATGAGCTCTCACCATGAAGCTGCATGAACAGAGCTAATGTAATCCTTGAAATCCTGATGCAACTGTTGGAATAATTCCCACAGATCTGCTGTCCTTATTTTAATGAGAATGGTAGGGGGGAAATGGAGAGTTCACAAAATTGCATTTAAAATTAATTTGACAGCAGAAGAAAATTATTTGCGATGAAAGTATAAACTGAATCTGTTTGATTATCAAAAAGGAGGGCAGAGCATGACTTGATTAAAGTTTACAGATCATGGGAGAAAACTCTTATATGCAGACTCTTTATTCTGAAGGGAGAATAATGTAACAACCACCAACTCCCAAAACTAAAACCAAACCAAAACAACAACAAAAACTACTTGAATGATGAACATGAAAAATCAGGGAACAAAACTAATGAAAATGAATGTTGAAATAAATTGCCCAAAAATAATGAATCCAGCCTATTGGCATATTTTCAAATCATGATACAAGTTAAAACATTCACCATAAATTACCTGTTCTTTAGTTAAATAACAATTTTATTGGACTTGACACCAAATAAATGAAATGCATAAAATTTAAGGGTCTTCTACATGCCTACAAACTAGCTGAGATTGGATTTCAGAAATCCAAAACAGAATAGAAAAAGGACGAAATAAAATAGACAGAAATTAGAGTTATCTATTCAAAATTACATTGTCTGAAGATATGTGGCCTGACTTGGGGCTCTTGTGAGGATCTCTGACTCTAGACCATATGCTCTACTGGGGTATGTATTGCATAACTATGGAAAATGTCTTAATGTAGGTATTTTTCATTCGCATAAAATTGTCTGTAAGAATTTATATCCCAGCTGGTATGATGCTATACAGAAACAATATCATGTGTTGTTCTGCAAGTTGTGCATATGTTTGGTTTCTCAGGCCAAAAATCAGGATGTGGTTTGAAGAAAAGTGGGAGGAGTCAACTAGTAAAAGTGTTATACCATATGACAACCTCAACAACAAAAAAAGAGCATATCAGTAGGGAAAATATATAGCAGAAGCAGAGACTGACTTTACTGCAATAACCAGTGATCTGCTGTGCACATGTGCACATTCACATACCACTGGAGTTTTAAAAGAATAGCTTTGCAACCTGTTGTTTGCATAGTCTGAATGTCTGTAACGATGCAGCAAGCCACTTTTTTTCTGATGTAATCTTATATCTTGTGCCAGTATAAATCTCTCTGAATTTCAGTTTATTAGAGGTAAACCAAATTATTAAGACTACAAAGTGGCTTCCATGTCCAGGACAGGAGATAGGGTGGTCATTTTACACTGTAGAGAGGTACACTTGTAGCCTTACTGTTAATTTAGAGAGGCTTCTGAGTAACTCTTTCTTAGAGGGTAATGGTCTGTAAGTCACCTTAGTGGATTTTAAAGGTATCAGAATGATACAACTCATGAATTGGAAAGTGCCCAGTCTGTAAATGGTTTAACATACCTCTTCCTCAGGTGAGCCATGCATCTCCTTAGGTCTGAAAATGTTTTACTGCTGGACCTAATATGACCAGTTGAAAACATTTTTGATCACTAAATTAACATACTAGGGTCTCCTTGAGTATTTAACTTGCGATACAGATTCACGATGGAATGAAAGTAAACAGCTTCAATCTCAGTAAGTTCATATAATACATGAATTTAAAAAAATGTAAATAGCTTCAAAAGCAGTTTATGTATGTCTACAATAGATACATAAACCAGCTGAAGTAGTAGGAAATACAGGCTTCTTGGAGAAATCATCGCATTTGTAGCTCCCTATCTGTTTTCTCCATTAATTTTTCGAAGCGTGTTGAAATTATCAGGCTCCATATGGACACATTTAGTCACATAAATTTCTCTATTATGTTCAATCAAGTGTTCAGTAATTATTTTTTTTTAATTTGTTGTTTTCTGACTGTATGAATAATGAAAGTAAATAAGTAATCACCAGATGGAATGCAATTCTGCTTCTTGAGCTTATGCAAGTACTGCAATTAAAGTAACTGGAAATAACAGCATACATAAATTTGTCATTTTCACAATTGAAACATAAGCCCAAAAGGTGCTCCAATATATTTAAACCAGTCTGAGTTTAATCAAAGACAGATAAAAAATGAAAGCTTATTATCAAAGGTTGATGTCTATTTTAATCTTTAATTTACCAAAAATTAAAACGTCTATTTTTATCGTATACTAATTATGGTTTCTTATTTTGCAGTAGAGCCCAATACATTTGATGGCATCTTGTGAGAGTGTTTCAGTGATATGACAAGAATTTCACACACCTGCTCTGCAGCTGTGAGCTGGCACCTACCACTGGTAAAACTGCAGTAAGCAGACACTATTGTCATTTCACTGATAATCTGAAAGGAAAAATGTTGCATTCCTAATTCTGATGTTCTGATAAAGCATTTTAATTCTATATTTGATTGGTTAATTGTCTTTCCTACCCTAAATGCTGAAAGACAGGGACAAATTATTGTGTCTTTATGTCTCTAGCCTTACAAACTTGGAACCTTGTTCCAAGCCATAACAAATTTCAAGACCAGTTTCAGGAGCATAAAGCAACACTCTGTGCCAAGCCTAGGATACAGTTTAGGATATGCCCGAAGAGGAATCTTCACAGTCCTGTTGCATAGCTATGCAGTGACAACCAGCCACTCATCTTTCTGGCAATGTCACATGTCCTAGGACAGCCATTAGATTTCCCATTTCTAAAACACACAGGTTAAGCAATCCAGGCTGTTGGCAGACCCAACAGCATAGTCGAAACATGGAGTGGGGAACAGGAGACACATCACTCTGAGCATATTCCTTGCTTATTTTCAAAGTAGACGTGGTCAATACTGCCAGTATAATCTGTGGAGAGACTGTTTGCTTGTTGTATTTTACATTTATATAGGTTTTCTACAAACTCCGCTCATTCCTTTCCTGAAGCATAAAATATATACAGCCATATAGCAACAGTTCTGTCACCGAAATTCTCGACAGTACATCACAACAATCCAAGTGAGGGTTTTGAAGTTTTTGGGGGTGGGGTTGATTTTTTTTTTGTCTTGTTCTTTCAAAAAATACTAATTAAATCAGCCTGCTTATCTAATGGGAAAGCTATGGCATTTAAGATGTTAGCCAGACAAAGATGTTGCTGAAAGTTTAGTAGCTGAAATACAAAACATGAGCCATGTTAATGCCAAATAAGTTTTTGTGAGTATGACAGAATTATGATGATGTTGGGATCTTCTAAAGAAGGGTTTTTTATTCATAGCAACCCTCATTTCTATCAGTCTCCAGAGACCTGCATGTTCCAGAGATGATACCAAAAATCAGTGCATTAAACAGTTTAACTTTAAAAAAAAAAAAGAACAAAAACCAAACCAAACCAAAACAACAAACAAAAAACAAAACCCACCCCCCCTAAACTTCTTCTACAATGCCTTAGGGAACCAGTTCTTTCAGGGTGTGTTGTCCAAACTTTTATTTCAAAATAAGAGGTCTAACAAGCAATTTTAAATACAACATGAAACACTTTTCTCTTGAACTGTGAAACTTTGGGAGATTGCACAACACTAGACAAAAGTGGGCATTATTACCTTCTATTTGCAGATAGGAAAACTAAGACGCAATGTCCAACATACTTCTGCAGTAGCAGCAAAGAATAGGCCCTGGAGGGTTAGGGTTCTTCAGGTTCTGGAGGGTTAGGATTCTTTCAGCAACCCTAAACACTGTGTCAAAAAAATTATTTTTTACCCCACTTGATGATTTTCTTCACTATGAAACACCTTTTATTGTTACCAGTTCTAATATATTTTTTTAAGAAAATTAGACAATTTCCCTAGATCTTTGGTTTTATATTCTCATTATTTCTGAGATCTTCTTGTAGTTTGGAAAAATAATAACTTTCCAGACTGCATTTATTAATTTCTATTGAATAACCTTGATGTTTTAGTTTTTCTCTTTGAATAGAAAAAAGTCATTACTTGTGCTCCCCCTTAACATCTACATTCCCACACTTGGTACACAGATTCTTACTGGTGAAAGTACATTTCTGGAAACTAGTAATTGTCACTAAATTCAAGGGTCTGATCAAAGATTTGTCTTGCAAGCCTGACAGTCCCTTTAAGCAATAATTCATTGTAAGCAATGACAGAAACATCCCATCTTCCATGTTTCTCTGGTAGGACAAATTCAGGTAACACAATGAAATAGAATTTAAATAAAATTTAAAACAGTAAGACTTTTTTGCCCCAAACTATGTCTCGTTTCTTTTAGAGTTTTTGGAAGTCTTAATGGCTTATAGCAGTGGGCAACGAAGCATGACCTCTGTACAGCAGGTTCTGGGATTTAAACATGTAAATAATTTTTTCTCTTCAGACTTGAAAATGAAGGCTAGACTTTGCTCTGCCACCACTCATGGGGCTTTGTCTGATGACACGATGTAGATGCTTTGAGCACAATGGAAATGTCAGTTGCCAGAAGCGTAACCGTGTGCAAATCCTGGTAAGCAAGATCTCTCATCCCGGTGCAGGTCACCATGTCCTTTCTGTACCTTGCCTGGTGGCAGGGGCTGCTTCAGCGCTGTTATGTGCTGCTCCGAGTCTCGAGCTGGCAATGTGACTTGCAAGATATGTTCACATGATTACAGCCAAGAGAAGCTTTAAAGTACACAGCCTGTTAAATTCCAGTAAATATGTAATTGCATATTTTAAAAGGAGCTCCTTACCACATGGCTCAAAATTATTGTCCATTTCAGCATTAAAAAGGTACCTAGGAAAAGACAATGTGTGTATAAGTACAAGAAAAATACCAGAATACAGCACTTGGATTGCATAATTAATACTATTTTATGTTACGCACCCATATATTTTAATCATCAACTATGTCTAAGGCTACAAATTCATATTTATTGACAAGGGTGCATTTCTTAAGTCACCATTTAAAATTAATTTATATGGGTGATCTTAAGAATCAAGAAGCAAAAATGTGTTGCACGACATGGGCATGTTGAAGATACAAGTTAAATGGCCATGACCACTCCCTAACTCTCAAGGCAAAAAGACAGTATAATGGTTATTGAGGCAAAACAAAGAAAGGACTATCCTATTCTCTCTGTATCTATCATTTTAAATATCAATAAAAGCACCAGTTAATCTAAACCCCCAAATTAACAAATTTTCAAAGGTCACAACACATTACAGGTTTACATTATGAGTTTGCATAACTAATGATCAGCATAGGTCTGCTTCATAATGTTGATTTCAGCAGAAATACTACCAGAAAACATGTTTTATATCAAAATGTAACTTTTTCTCACCTCATCTTTACCAGTAAAGACACTTCCTTCTGCTTCACAGTGTTCTACTTCCTCTCAAGTTTCTTCAAGTTTTACATAATTATCAGACTACTGAAAAATATGTTAATACAAATAATCCAGTTTCCTTTCAAGAACTTTTCCAGTAGAGAGATGAATAGTTTAATCAGAATATAGCCCAAAACATTTTGCCTTTCTGAGGCATGTATTAGCTACACACTACGAGTTTCATATAGCTTCCTAGTCTACCACAGTTGCACCATGAAGTTCACATAACAGCTAAAAAAAAAAAAAAAAGTTGTATCTTGATTCTGCAGGAAGTATTATATCTTGTATTTCTGCATTGGCATGAGAGAGTACTTCGTATAAGCATAGCTTGCCTATGCTTTCTGACTATAACTGTGCCAGCTACCAAAGAAAGCAGTTTCAGTCAGTTCTACCTAAATGTCACACCCCAGGTGGATGTTCCTGCTCCTCCAGAGCTGCAAGTGAAGCTGCTCATGAAGCCACTTCCTCACTCAACTCAATCGGGGCGCACCTGACTAATTTAAGTAGTAACATGGCAAAGAGGCTAGGGCTTGTTCTGGGAATGTAATTTCTGGTACCAAGAAAAGTGGTTAGAAGCTTAGGGCAAGATGAAAATTGCAGTTAAAGCTACCACAGATACAGTTAGAAGAAAACGTGTTATCAAGATTCAAATTAAATGTAGTTATATTTTGCTCTCACCAATGATTTTATATTTGAAAAGTGACTAACATCACTAAAGTTATCCCCAGCTAGTAGTTAAGAACTTTTACAGATTACTTAATACCTTGTAAAGTGATTTAAGATCAAAATATGCCTCAGGATGATTTCCACAATGACTATTTGGAAAAAGTACCCCAAAGAAATTCACTAAAAAGTCCATTCTTTAAACATTCCCCAAAGAATTTCTGTGAGCAAAACATGGAAAATGTTAAGAAATAATAGGTAAACTTCTGAAAAAAACCAAAAAGTCCTATTCTATGATTTTCTTTACCTGAGCTGTACAGATGTCAACTCATAATTGAAAGGTTTACTTATTCAGAATTGAATATGTAAAACTCTTAAGAGCAATGTTAAAATATCTTATAGGCCTCAACTTTCTCCTTCTTTTATTTTCATCACTCATTGGAAAAATATTCCATGTGGGTCTGTTTATTCCCTAATGGCCTGACCAAGAAGAAAATAAGCTTACAGTGAAACCACTTTTTCCTTTTCTCTTTTTCTTTCTATTTCTTTTATGGGTTTGGTTTTTTGATTGTTTTGTTGTTGTTGGGGTTTATTTTGTGTTTTTTCGTTGGGGGGGTGGATGGGTGAGTTTTTTTGTTTTCCCCTAAGTTATCCTGCATATTGCTACCTATTTGGCACACTTTTATTTAGTACTCTCTATACCTTATTCACATCTGTCAACAAAAAATGCACATTGCAGTCACACACCAAGGCACAAGTCACAAAACTCACAGAGAAAGTAAAAGAAATGATATTTATATGTCATTTTGATAGTCAAGGGAGAAGAAGTGTCCCAGTCCCTCTTTCTAAAAATAATGCTTCATACAGGTGTCATCTCTGTATTTCACTGGAGTTATCAAAAGAAAAAAAGTTGTCATTTATGGAAGTTGCTTCCTGCTATTGAAATAAAATGATATGCTTTAAATCACAGTTCAGTTCTTCCATACCTTTCTTCTATGAAAATCACTCATACATGTAGGGAAATGGGAAAAAAAAACCCAGTTTTATTAACCCATCTTCAGCCTATCTGTTCTACACAAATAACACACATAAACTCTCTTCTGGTCATCTATTCTTATAAAAAATGGATTGAAAGTATTTACTATGTCTTTAAAAAAAAATCAACCAATCAAAAAAAATAGCAAAAAAAGAATAAAACCAGCTAGTCCTGCCACCCCACAGCAATGATGAGCTGATAAATACCCTCACCATATTGTCTTGTCAGGCATATCTGATAGAGACGAAGAAGTCTCTAATTAGGGCATTAATTCTACACTGCACTGCAGTTGCAATGCAACCTCCCTTTCACTGACAGGTGCGATATGTGGGTGCAAATTTCTTGGCATCAGCAATCTACTCTTTTGCATTTACATTGCTAAGCAACATCATTACTTTGATTGACTTATGTACAGTACTACACTTTCACCTCTCAGGTACAGAAAGAAAAGATTGATTCCAATTTCAGTACCACTGTTTTAAACAGATGTAATTCCAATGAATTAGGTGCACTCCCAATTTGCAGTTATGGAAGAAAAGTAATTTTCTTGATTACCCTACTATTTAGTAAGCTCTAACTCTTTTGGACAGAATAAAGTTACACTGGCCTAAAACTTGCATGACAGTCAGGGGCATAGTTAAATGTATTTTCCCACAAGAAGATGGCAGCTGTTCTCAAAGTGTAAAGCGAGTTAACTAGGAAAAGGTGATTGACTGATGCTGAGGTTAATTGCTTGCTGGCATGCTAGAAAGCCTATGCTAACAAGTGCTGCTTATAACTAACAAATGCCAATTATTTCCTTATATTCTAGTACACATTATATTATGCCAGGCACTATCCAAACATCCAGAAAATCCAGGCACCCCTGCCCAGATCTGTAAGTTAACAATTTAGGAAAACTATGTACGTCACTGATGAAAATGGGTCCATGCATGGTGCTTATCACAGATGTACAACTCTTCATATAATGCCATAACACAGAAAGTTTTTGTTAAAGTTATAAATGCACCGAACATATATTCATAATGAAAGCATAACTAGTCGTCTGATCATAAACATTGTTTTCTCTGTTGGTGAACAAAAGCTTACACTAACAGATAGTGCTTATTAGGTCTTATTAGAAACCAGTGAAATCTCTAAAAGTACTGATATTTTAGTCCTGTTTCTACATCTACTGTGGAAAAAACATTTTTATAGATATAATTGGTGACCAATTGTACGTATGAGCCTGACAAAACTTCCCACATAATAGGTAGATTATTTTGTAAAATATTGCCTAATATTTGTATAATGTATTCACCTGGCTTGAAAATATGCTGACAGAACTAGAATGCATAACATGATCCATGTTAAATTGATATTAAATGCATAATTTTGTTCCTGAAGCATCGGTAAATACCAATTTTAATTGCATTAATAAAATATGAATTATGAAAGTAGAATTGTAGTGACTAATACAGATTTTCACTATAATAATAATGATTTAAAATAAGATTAAAAAGTAACAGCTTCTAAAGTAAGAGGAAGTTAATGTACCAAAAATAATAATGCAAAGCCAGGCTGCTCCCCATCCCCTCCTCCTAGACAAGCCATCTACCTTTTATCAGTTGGAATAAAACAAGGAAAGTTGACCTGAATTGAAAACTTGACAGTCTTTCAGGCTTTCTTTGCCAGAAATCTTACAGTGCTTGGTAAAACTTCATGTTTATCTGTTGCTTCTTTTCTAATTTCCATCTAAACATATGTAATGGCATTACAACGTAGGAGCAAAGCTAAGAGTCTTTGGAAATGCTTTAATTGTGAATGTCAGGAATTTCCACTTAAGATGCAGAATGGGTCAAATATGTTGGTAATCTGTTGGAAAAGGCAAAAAGTGCCAAACCTGCGACTTGATGTCCCCTAGTCCTGCAGCACAGAGAGCATTTCAGCATACCACTGTCACAGGGATTCAAAAGAACACAACAAAAGTTCTCTAACCATATGGCTTGCTCAGTAGGCATGGGTGCTCAGCACAGGGTTGGGTGAGGTGACTATCAAAATGAAAATATTTAAGAAAATCTAAAAATATTAAAATTACATTTGCGAATATTGCATCGGTATTCATATCTTATAGAACAGATATGTACATTTCTGTACCCATCAAACACCTAATAAAAGATAGCTTCTCTAGGCAATTTGCAAGCTATAGTTTCATCTACATATATGTCAGTGTAAATCAGGAACCTTCAGTTCTCAGTTTTTCTAAACAAGTATGCCATAATCTTTCCTAGACCTGTTTCCGTCAGACCCTCATAAATCTACCACATTGCTCTGTCTCCTCAGAATGCAGTCAAATTCACAAATATTTTAAAGGTATAGTGAAATACACATATAGCAAGTCTATCATCCTAGAAGGAGTTAGTAATTTCCTTCACCTGCAGTATATATTTCATTTTAACACATCTTTAATAGACACCAGCTAATCATGTTTAAAGGCTACCTCTTTATTATTGCCCCTTATCCATAAACTGCTCCTTTCACTGACCTTAATATATAAGGTGAAGATAGGCAATCATTCAATATAAATGCTTACATATATGATTTTGATTTTAGTATATGTAAGGTAGAATTAGTTGAGCTGGACGTAACTGAATTTTCTTAGTTTCCAAGCACCATTGTTAAGTATATATTTTTTGTTTGAAGTCAGTTACCACCCCCAGAAATACCAATGACCCTAAAATTCAATGCCTTTTTTTTTCTATAAACTATATTTTGTAAAAGAATAAAAACACAATTACACTTGTAATTTCAGATCTTTTAAGGATAAAGTATTATGTGAAATTTACAACATAAAAATTCCCTTTTCCTGGAATTACAGTTTTGTATTTATTGAATGCGTTCACAGGCTCCCTTAGGATGTGAAATGTATGG
>JAOXXN010000395.1:122307101-122322101 GCA_026770055.1 Myrmophylax atrothorax
CCGCTGCCTGCGGGCGGCTGCCGGCTGGACGCTGGCGGAGCCGGGGCATCCCCGCCGCGCCGTGCCGGTCCGAGTCGAGCCGTGCCGTGCCGCTCCGTAGCAAAGGCTCTCGCGAACAAGGTCGGGGACTGCTTTCAGCGAAGCCTTTCTGAGATTTTTGAAGTGGGGGGGGTGGGGGTGGTTGACTGTTTTACGGGATAGGCGTCTATTTTTTTTTTTTAACGGAGGGATAAGGTGTATAAAAAGACCCCAGCCAACAGGAAAAAAAAAAAAGGCAAGCTCAGAAACAGCGAGCCGCAGTTCGGTTCCTGCTCTAAGTGCTCGTGCCAGAATCAAGTGCATCCCTTCCCATCACGGCGGCTAATGGCAGACGTGTCCCTGCTTCCCCCAGTCTTGCCTGACATGAAATTTCCTACAAAATTCCTAATAAACTTTCCCCCCATCCGATGCCAACTTACGGCGGTTCCCCTCCACACCTCCCTTGCTGCGTTTTCAACCCCCCCATCCCCCCAGCGTCCCCAGCAGCGGCAGCAGAAAACACACGGGTTGGTATTTCTTTTGTTACCTGCGAGCCAGGCGGCCGGGGGTCTCTCATCGGCTGCTTAGGGCACTGTGTCCAACCGAGAGAGGAGCCACATCAGTCGGGTTCAGCCTGTTTCACCTCAGCGCCGTCCCGAGGAGGCTTTAGCCACCATTCAGTAACACACCCTCCTCCTCCTCCTCTTCCTCCTTAGGTACCAAGGCAGAGATCGCAAACATAACACCCCCACCCCACCAAAAAAAAAAAAAAAAAAAAAAAAAAAGCCCAACCAAAAGACCACTTGCCAGGCTGAAGATGGTGGAGATTTACATTAAGCCAGACACAGGCAGGTTCACTCAGGAAGTCTGACCATCCCGTTTTCTGACAGTTGCATTTCCTCGGCTCCATTCCGTCCTCCTCTTTTTTTTTTTTTTTTTAATTTTCTTTTTATTAGCCTTGCTCCGGTTTTATCAAGGATTATGTAGTTGGCAGGAGGAGAGCGAGTGGAAAGCGAGAGCTCGGGTGCTTTTGGGGTGGCTGCTGTGAGGGCGATTTTTTTGATTTTTTTTTTCCAATCGTGTTTCCCCTGGATTTGCAGTGGCTCGATCCTTAGGAGCGGTGGTGGAGTGTTTAAAAGATCATATGTAGCACTACATTTTTAGTTTGGTGGTGGATGGATGGAAGAGGTAGTGAGAAGCCTTTGCAGCCCTGCCTGTTGTTGGTTAGATTGAGGCAGAGACTTGGCTGCGATTGGGACGCGACTGTGACATGGGCATCGATCGCTTCCATTGAGAGCAATGCAAAAACACAGCCTGGGTATGTAACACTCTCAGTGCCATCAACACTTGTTTTACTTTATATTTACTGGCAAAACTGACAGAACGATCCGGACTGCTTTTCTTTGAAATGAGGACTACAAACATTTGGATGGGAAGGTGCACAGAGAAGATCACGGAAATAAACGGGGGGTTGAAGGTTGGGGGATGTGTGGGGGGAAGAGCCTTAATCATCATTGCTCCACTTCCTATTCAACTGCCTGTATTTAAGAAGTTTCTCTCTTTTCTCGACTGGGGGATCCTACTAAACAGGTTGAAATGAAAAAAAAATCAGACTATCAACCTTGAGGGAATATCTGCTAGTTTTCAGGTTTTGCGGTTTCTGCCGATAGGAAGGCACACAAAATAAAAGATGGCTAGCCAGCTGTTTTAACCTCTTGCACCTGGCTCCAGAGCTGGGGCTCACCAGGATTATTCAGTTATTCGTGCTATCTGTTCTTGAATATTTATAGTGTATGATCTAGAGATCCACACAGTGCATTGTAGCATCTCTTTATCCTTTAGTCGTGGGGTTTTAGGACTTTGCCAACATAAACATGTATTCAATAGTTTTCATTTTTATGATAATGAACATAGAGGTTCAATGAAATATAGAGGGAAAAGTCGTAAATCTACAATAGTGAAACCTACCCAAGGAACAAAGAAAGGTCAGGTAAACCGTCTGTGTAAGTCACAGTAATAGTACCTGCTGTGTGGTTTATGCAGTGATACTGCTTTATTATTCTCTAAAATAAAACTTATCTGCTAGATCAAGTTAAAACTAAAGGAAAGCTGTGGAGATGTTAAAAATAGCATTGCATGCATCTTTCAGAATAGGGTGACAGTACTGTTCCTCAATTTTTGAACAGTTTAGGTTTATTTGTAAAGATGGTGCACCATCAAAGAACCTATAAAGGGGGCTGAGAAAAATCACTGTTTAATATTGCAGAATTTACTGCTTCCATTCTGACCATAAGCCTAAATTTACACAATGAAATTTGATTATCTCTAATAACAATATTAGATCCTGCACTGGATGGATGAGAATTGAGGTGGTTTTGTTGATTGCAAGGGTTTAATGTTGCATTTCAGAATCTGATGTGGTTTAGCCTCCCTTCCATTAACTGGAAAACCCCTGAGGTTTTACAATTATTTCTTAAAGATAATACATTTAAGATTGCATTGGAAGGCTGAAGAAAAGTCATAAAGGCAAGAAGGGAAGCCCTTAATAACTCTTGAGATTCAGACATGTTCAGCAGTTAGATTGGCTCTGACTTCACCAAGGGTCGACAATGTGTCATTTCCATGAAGCCAAATTGCCCTCTGCCTATATGATATTAATGTGCAAATCAATATTTCAGGGATTAAATTTCCCTTCTTCATTTTTTATGGTTTCTACCTCAATAAGTCTCAAGTCTATTAGAAGAGGCTGGATGATTTAAAATCTTTCACTGCAGAATGGCTTGTCATAGCCTTGTTTCACAGACCATTTTTTTGGATTTTTGTTATAAAAGACTAAAGGCATTCCAAAGAAGTTGATAGTCAATACAGGGACATGCTCACTGTTGTAAAGCCCTTGTTCAATTAAGAGCTAAAAAGGTATCGAAAATATAATATACATGTTTATATAATATATATGCATTCTACTGCTTTAAAAATACTGTGTTAATCACCTATTGATTTATTTCAAAATCAATTGAAGCTCCTTTCTTATTAGTGATTTGTTCAGCATTCTTCAGCCTTGTTGTTAATTTTCTTAAGCAGCGTGTGTGAATTAATCTCCTGGTAGAATGCATTTTGCGTTTTCTTTGAAGCATATTTAAAACCAGACATTTTTGCCTATTTAAGCTAAGTCATGTGAACAGTTTAGTAGCATTGTAGAACCAGGACACTGTTTTCTGCACTCCAAATTCAGCATTGTTTTAATGAAGCTAAGGGGCATTTTGTAAATATTTTATGATTTCTGCTCAGATGCTTATCAGTAATGTTTATTAAGAGTTTCCATTGAATATTCAGGATCAGTTAAAAATTAAAATGGAGCTATCCAATCTGGAAGGAAACAATACATGACAGAAAATTTAAGTCCAAATACGAGGTTGTGACTTTATCACATAATCTTGGGAAGGCCCTACTGTCTATCATTTAGTGTTGGTTTATAGTCTTAGACCATCTGGACCAAGTTCCGCACAGCTGCATGAATTTCATATGTGATAGAACATTTTTTCCATTCAGTGTGAAATGTTCCTTCCTAAAAACGTACACCAGACTCGCTTAATTTAGTCTGCTAAAAGAAATGCACATGAAAAAGGACAAAAGGCTCTTTAATCTCTGCAAGCTGTTTGTTTTTCTTCAAGATTCCTGTCTGTTTGGGTTTGAAAAGTCATGTTTATTGAGCAGATGATTCTGAGGTGTGACATTAAGATAATATATGATTTTTGTGCTAGTTTCTGCTCTCCTAGTTAATTTGCAGATCTACTTTTTATGCCTGTCAAAACACAGTTAATCTATTCTTATTTACAATTAATCTCAATAAAATTAATCTTAACTATGCCTTAGTCAGTAGCTTAAAATATCTAATTATATTCAATTAACTGCTGTCATAGTAATTAACACTGCTTAATTGCCTTTGCATATATTTATGTAAAGCTCATTAGTTACTGCTTGCTCTTTTTTCCTTTTCTCATTCCCATTCTTGTGGATCTGAGAGCACTGACGTAAAAAGCAGTCTAGTTTTTGACTATTCGGGTCTTGAAAACCCTGTGACAATGGCAATACATGTGTTTATAACCTGTTATGTGGGTAAATATTTGTGTTTCCATGTGTCAAAAGGGTACCAGAGCTGGGTCTCTAAAGAACTTCCAGTCCAGCTCCCCCACCCCTCAGTCTTTCTCCTACCCCACCACATACAAAAATGTTTTCTAGCCTGTTGCTAGAAATATGAGAAGCCAGGTTAAGCTTTGTGTTTTTAAATGACGAGCTTTTCTGCATCTGCCTTGGGGCTGTACCCAGAAGGCAGAGCTTTGCTGCTCCAGATTCATTCAAAGGGTTAAAGACTTGGCCAAGGTTCAAACTGAGAAGCGCCCAGGGAAAGTGCATGTGAATATGTACAAGTTTCATGTAATTAGTGCTTAATTATATTAACATATGCAAATTGTCAACTTAGGAGCTTGTTGAGCTGGCAAAGATCAGCCAGGCACAATTGCTGTATTGTTCTGAAACAATAATGGATTTCAAGTTGGATTGTGAAAACACATAACTAGCTATCTAATTTAACTCATACCATGGTGAAATTTCATTAGTCTCCATGGAGACTGGTTTAATTGTGCTGACTAATGTTCTGGGCTGCAGAATGTCCTAAAAAGAAAGCGTTGTTTGCCTAATCCACCTTACAATGACACTTGTTTGTACATGTTTCCCTTGTGTGAGAATTTGCATATGCAAATAAATAGTTTCTCTGCCTCATTTGTCATGGCTGTTCATTACCCATGAAGAGGACATTGTTACTAGGCTGTTACTGAGTCTCCCAAGACAGGATAGTGTCAACCAGTCCAGCCACATTCTTTCATAATTTGTTTCTGATTAATAGACCAGAGTGAGGCTCATTCTATTCAGGCCTCTGCAAAGGGAAGGTCAGTTCTGTCACTGAAAAGAGTTTCCGCAGCAACTGAAGTTTTTTTCCCCTCCCCCTCCCCCCTCTTGCTTTGATTAAAATAATCATATTTAAAATAACGTATTCTTGCTCTAAGGAATGCCGCCACTAATAATCTCTAGTTTCCTAAAGCAAAAGATAGGAAAATAAAGGAGATTCTGGTAT
Organism: Myrmophylax atrothorax; assembly: GCA_026770055.1. Lineage (NCBI taxonomy): Eukaryota > Metazoa > Chordata > Aves > Passeriformes > Thamnophilidae > Myrmophylax > Myrmophylax atrothorax. The sequence goes on from JAOXXN010000395.1 coordinate 122,312,251, forward strand.
TGGAATATTAATCCTGTTTTTGACAGAAAGGTAAACTGATATAATTGCTTTTCAGTCGAAGGAATGGGGGTTTATACAAGTGTGAAAGCATCGGAAAAGGATTAGCATTTTTTTGCATAATGAAAAGCTCTGTTGAATAGGGCACTGAATGGTTGACTGAATGACTGAGATGAAAGGAAGATGAAAATGCAGGCTCCTCTTTCTTTTTGCCTATGTACAGCTCTCCCTAAAGTTATGTTTGTCCAAGGCTTGAGAAAACAAGCAGAAGCTCAGATTTTAGCAACTTGCTAAGATGTCCGAGTTTACTACATCATCATGTGAAGTAACCAGTAAACGAATAGTGCAGCAGAGGATGAGAAACACAGGTTTGTATGGAGGGGAGCTCCAGGAACACGACAGGCAAACCAAATATTGACTATTGGTTGTCGAGGGTTCCCAGCACCTTGCTTGGGGGAAAGAAAGAGGGAGGAGTGGGGCGGTAGGGAGGGAAGAAGCTGTTTTAAAAGTTGCCAATGGAAATTATGCATCCACACATAATAATCTAAAAAAAGTTTGGTATTCAAGGAAGCGAGGTTTAGTCAATATCTGTTTTAATTATTAAGCTGTTTCTCTTTTGGATAAAGTTACGAATTTTGACTCAGTGCTAAGTGCTTAAGTGGTATAGGAGCCTTGCTGGGGAAAAAGCTACTCTATTCGTTTGCCTTTGAAAAGAGAGAAAGCTTACCAAAATAGCAATTGATACATGCACGTAAGGAGCAGGGTTTTCAGTGTGACTGCATCAGCGTACTCAGGTTGTTTAAAACCTTTGGATTCTGGTAGATTCAGGTGGTGAGAAGGGCCTTGGCCTCCTCCTGCAATCAGTGCTGGCCCCCTCCGCCTCCAGCCGGCGCAGGATCAGCCCCAGCCAGGGCTGCAACTGGTTAGCTGTTGACAATGTGATCAGTGCTTCTAATTATGTTCTCTCAACAGTAATTAGGGCAGTTAAAATACCATAAGTGTTGAGCCACTTTTGAAAGTGGGAAGTGGTTCTTTTGTACGTATGTAAATCAAATGCAGTGTGAATAATTATTTGTATGTGTGCATATTAAATAGGTTCTCTTTTTTTTCAGGTCAACATAATTACCGATTTAGAGCTACTGTGGAAAACTGTTGGTAGTTACACTAAATATCAACTTATTTCAAGTACTTTTTTTTTCAATTTGCAGAACATTTATTTGTAAATTCTTGTTAGTTCAGTATTAGGCTTAATCTGATAAAATTTAAACAATTTGAGGTGCCTCTAGGAAATTAGGATTACTTGTGTATAAATGAAGTAAAACTGTAAATGCTGAAGGTTCTTGGGAAGAATAAAGTCACAAAAATTCTCTCTTTTCAGACAAAGATAAAGACCTTCCAGGAGGTTTTTTTTGTATGTTTTTCTTCTAACTTTATGAAATTCTTTAAAACTTTTTTAAAGGAATAGGCTTAGGGTGTGTTCTGTCATTCTGAGAAGGTCTTACTAGCGTATTTCCATAAGAAAAATGTGCTAATTTAAAAAAGAAATTAATTTATATTTTAAAATATTGTTAACCCAGTACCATGTGTTGTCTCTGGCAGAGTTCCAGCCACTGTAGAACTGGATAACACATGGGTTAATAATAACTTATGTGATGTCTGCATTCTTACTGAATGGGCAAAAAACACAGCACGCTGAGATACTGGGATTCAAGATTTTAGAGAAAGATGTAACACAAAATATGTTTATGTGAACAGATGTACAGATAGGAGGAACTAAGACATGCATGAGTGGCTTTTACCTAGTAAGTAAAACAAACCTACTAGGTTCTGTTTAGTTGTTGAGATTTGTTGTTGTTTTTAAAAGGGTAATAAACACATTTATTGATAGCAGTATTCAGCAGACCTGTAGAGTTAAACTTGTTTTGCATAAATAAAAGCAGGACATTTAGTCTTTAATAGATGTCACTATGCCTTTTCTTTTTAGTAGCCACTCTACAGCAGTTTTATACTAGTATTTTCATTATTACTGCAGCTATTGCTGTGTTCCAAACTAACCAGAAAGTTTATACCAGCCTGAAATATGGTAGACTTGTTGAGGAATTACTTTTTTCTGCTTAAACAAAATATTCTGAGAAATGGTTTAACTAAGTTATATGATCAAAGTTTGTCATATATAAGCACTCTGTTTTATGTTCACATTACTCAGAATCAGCTTGCAATTGAAAAAAAAAAAGAAAAAGAAAAAGGAGAGAGAGCAAGAGATATATTTAGACTGTAATTTGTCCAAATTATGTTTTATTTGCTTTTGGTATTTTTGAGAACATTTTAAAAGACACTCAGAAATTGGGATCTTTTTACAGACAAATCTAGTAGACTTCTTATACTCACAGTGATCTGATCAGTTGCCTCAGCTCCTAAGAAGGTGTTATAGTCCTTCAGGTCAATAGTTCACAAACTGAAGGCTGTACGTACATGATAGACCATGGTGACTCTGAAAACAAACATTTGCCATACAGACTGCAGCAGAGTCTGCAGAACAAGCGATGCACACACTAGACATACATTTAAAATTGTATTTAAATAGACACTCTCTTTCTGCAACAAAGAAATCCTTACAAAATGCCTGTGTTAATGTGTGCCTAGGACACATAAAACCAAAAGAACCAGATTCTTCCTATTCACCCCAAACTAAATCAACAATAACTGCTTTGAAATAGAAAGAATAGTATGGGTGTAAAACTGACAAGACAGACAGTTTTGATATTAGTAGATAAAAATCAGACCTGTAGTTACCAGTTGACAATAATCCCATAAAACCAAATTTAAAAGGTTTCATCTCCTCTTTTTGTACTACCATTTCCATTTTTAAGGATGATATCTTTAGTGCAGAAGGCATCAGAGGGTCTGTAAGTAAGAGGTTTTCCAGAGAGGCTAAGTTGTGGGGGGAGGGTGTCAGTTCTCTTCCTTTTACCAGGTAACAGCAGAGCTGAGGGTCTGTGAGAGGCAGCTGCTGAAGGCTTGCTCCTCCCTGTTTTGGCACTGAGGCTGCCTTATAAATTCACCTAATCTGAGATGACAAGGCACCTGTCACTGGCAGTGCTCCAGTGTTTGGGGCACTGATGGAAACCTGGAGTAATCCCAGTTATTTCCACATTTTTGCAGAAGATGGTAGTGTAACAGATAACAATAATCTCTTTTTCATAGTAAAAACATTACTTCCTTCTTTCTTTCCATTTGTCAGGGAGGATCCTTTGATTTTTGGTATTCAGAGGGCCAGAGCTTTCATAACAAGAGAGGGGAAAAAAGTATCCTTGGATTCCCTGAGTGAAATTTTACAGTTTCAAATGCAGGTGGTTTTCCTGTGTGAGAAACTAGGACCGTCAACCTTCAAATAAGCTTCTCCTTGTTTAATACCTAACACTTCACATGCCTTCCCCACTTCAGAAGACCAGGTTCTAAATAAAAAGTAGCTCCTTAAACAGGGAACTTATTCCTGTGGATTTTACTCAGGTCCTTTTTTTTTTTTTTAATTGAAATATGGTTATTGATTTTGTTTACAGCACCAAGGGTTTAAATTAAAGAAAATGTAGCATTTCTAAAATAAATTATTTAGCTATATGGCATATGTCACCCCTCAATCCCTCAGCTCCTTTGAGTTTTATGAACCATTCACCAAAAAAATAATTTGCTTGGCGATTGCAGAGCAGTCATCTCTGGAGTGGGAAGTGTCACCCCATGCACACAAACCCATGAGCTGCTCTGCTGCAGCACAGCAATGTGCTTTGGGACTTTTTCCAGAAGGAGCAACTGATTTCTGTAGGGAGGAGAATTATGATTTCTCATTGGGTTGTCAGCCAGGGCACTGGGACAGACATTTCAGTTCCAGTGAAAGGCATTACTGGAGTTTTAAGTCTCAACTGGTCTGGCCCATGCATTTCTCTCTTGCTTGATGGGTGGTTTCTCCAGTATTGCTGCAGTTTCCCGATTTGACTGAGGGCCTTTTCCAAAGTCCAGTGCCACCTCATCTATTTCCCCAGGTTTGGATCAGGCCCTTGCAAGTAAGAGTGTTATCTACTGAGGCACCTGCCACAATTCCAGCAGCGACAGGTCAGCGCTGCCAGGCAGCCACCGCCTGGTCCCAAGGGGAACGCTTGCTGAAATCACAGTTTTTTCCCAAGTGGGTGGAAAGGCAACAAGAGACAATGGAGTGAAAAAATGTTAGTATTTAAATATAGCAGAAACTGAGATCCTGACAATAACTCAGCTACTAGAGAGTCAATTCAGCCATCTGGAGATGGTGACATGTCAAAAAGGGAGAGGGCAGGGAGAGGAGGGCTTGTGGTGGAGAGAGACCTTAAAAATGAAGGATTTCATTTCATGTTGAAATTTATTCTCCATGCAGTCTGCTGCTTTAATGTTGAACAGCAAAGGTCTCTGAATGGTTTTGTCCATTAAAGATGTACATGCTGAAGCACCTAGTGTCTTGCCACAGTTGTATTCTAATGTTTCTGGGCCAGATTTGTTTGGCCTAGCACAGAGTCTGTTGTTGAAATCAGTTTGTTTTTCAATGTTATCATTATTTAAAAATAGATTTTGAGGCTGTTTGAATTTTTAAAATACATTCAATGGTAATGATTTATAAACATTCCTAATTTCAGTTGTAGCTGTACAGAAGAGTTGAATCTGCTTTCAGCATATTTTTTACATGATTTTAATAATTGGAGGCAAATATATTACATATCTTTTAAGTCCACTTAAAAATCTATGCAATTTAAACAAATGCTAAATTGTGTAATGGTTTGTCTGGGAATTACTTAGGGTGCACAGTGTAGTAGTATTTTTATTAGCTGTCATTTGTTTTCAAGGAAGAAAATGGTGATTTTTATGTTGTGTGTTACATGAAAACTTGGCTCTGAAACAGGACAGTCTCCAAATGTGAATTTCTTAAAAAGGTGGGACAGTAGTTGCCGAAAAGGTGAAGACTTGAGAAAAATTGGGGTGGGTAATTTCTTTCCTGAAATGAAGCAGGGTACAGATTAGGAGCCATTAAGGTTTGCCAGGAGTTGCTGGTCATAGAAGCCTGTTTAAGTGCTCACTGTCAACAAGGAAATCATGGACAGCACTTAAAGTGGCTCACCTCTGATTTATTCATAAACCTCACACGAGCACTTGGCTTTGTTCTTGCTCTGGTAAGGGGGATCTGATGCCAATAAGAACAGGAATAAAGAGCTTCTTGCATGGTCCAAAAGTGAATAGCACTTTATCTCAAAGCATGACCTCCATTCCCAAGATCTGTTGTGTTACAGTTGACTCCGACAGATGTGTATTCTCAGATGAATTGCTAGAATACCTTACAACAAATATATACTTTGTAAACCCTCTAGATGTAACAAGAACCGTGTAACTGGAAGTTAGGTTCTAACTTGACAGAAAGGTTGTGGTATTCTTAGGAAACTGAGAGATTTCCGTTTCAGACAGTGCTTTATGTTGGTTTTTAATGTGAGTCAGAAAACAGTATGATTATATGGCTGTGATTCAAATGAAAATTTTATATTCTTTAAGGGATTTATTTGAGAAACATATTTTGATAAAAGCAGACACACAGAAATGAGAACTGATTCAGAGACTAAAAAGGAAAAAATAAAAGGGTGACTTTGGTTGTGGGCATATTTGATGGCTGCTGCTTTATTTTTGTTTCTCTAAAAAAGGCAAAGTAGTGCTCACAGACTGCAATGGGGGAAGGGACCTTTTGAAGACGGTCAACTGCCATGTTTGCACTGGGGCAGAGGTTGAGTACAGTTACTTAAATCCCCAGAGAAACATTTAGCTAAGGCTAGACTCCTTCTGATACCACCCGAGTCTGCTTTTCTTTCCTGCTTTTAAATGAAGTTTGTTTGTTGCTATGTTTAGGTTATGTTTTTAAACTGACTTGCATTTTCACAACAAATTTGACCAAAAGTGTCATAATGGAAGACAGTGATGAGAGTTAATGATACGTCTTTGATAAAGCAGTCCTCGTGTGCAATCTGATCACAGCCATCAGCTCATTTGTCATGGCTGAAGTGAAAATGTCAGGACCAATGAGTGTATCAGTGCTGAAGGGGGCGAAAGGGCTTTTGGAGACACTTTTGTGCTGGGAGTGGGCCATAGCTTAGATGCAGCTCTAGGGAAATACTGGGATTAGCCAACTCTGTGCACAAATCCCTAGCATAACAGAATTAGTTGGGAAAACGAGGTTTGTTAGGGAAAAAAAATCTGTAGAAATGCTCTAGGCTGAAGCCCAGGAACTATGAAAAGCAGTAAAGCGTTTTATTAAAATAATTTTAGCAATGTTAAAGTGCATACATTCCAATGAAAATCACAATTGGTAGCCAACATATTAAAAAACCCTCTGCATTTTGCATATGTACGTGAGCTTGCTTCTAGAATTAAAAGACAAGTTGCAGTCTTTACAATCTTAAAAGAAGGTTTACTAAATTTGACACAGTGGAAATGAATTAAAAAATATGAACTGATGCTTATGATCATTTTGCATGGATTAGTTCAAATAAAATATAAGGGTAGTCTCCCGGCACTCAGGGTGTTATTCATACTATAAAAACATACTAATTGCCAAACTTGGATTCTGGTATGGCTAGCTTCTTCTCTCTCTGACTAGCCTCTACAAGATGCTTGTGAAGAATGTTACTGCAGGCAAATGTAGGATAATCTATTGTAAATGGCTGCCTTGGCAAGATTGAAAATACAAATTTTTTAGACATCTGAAAAAAAAGATTTAATATCCCTTGCAATTTTTTGTTTTGTTTTGTTCACATGCATTACAATAACTGTGGATAATTTTGGCAGCCGGTTTCAATTCTGTTTTTTAACCTTCATAGATTCACGATTTCAGTTGTATCCTTCAGCAAAGAATCCTACTGTCTAACCCCTTTGCCCCTCTGATCATCATGTTTTAACTTGTCACAACTTAGGCTTCTTGGAAACCTGCTACTTGTCTTCTGGAAAGCTTCGTCTTGCTTTCTGTTACATATCTAGGAAGAGCAGGGTGCTTTTGCCACTGTGTTGTCCATAAGAATGCTGAAGAAATCGTGATTTCTTTGAGGTAGGGATCCTACTTCCCAGACCTTTTCAGCTGGTGTGAAACAGCATAGGTGTTTAACCAGGTAAGCCCAAGAGGACTGAGTGGGAGTGAGTTATTCCATCTCCAGTGCATGGAGCACTGACTAAGAATTGTCTGAATACTAGATGTGTGTAGCTAATTGTCTGTCTGACTACACCAGTTACTAATGGCTATTTATCCGTGGAAGGAGTATTTACCTGTTTTGCTGTACATCCTGTGTGTTCGATACTGCAGAACTTCAGCTTTACAGATCCATGCCGAGGGAGTTCAGCAGACTGCCAGCACTGGGCTGAGAGCAGTTTTTCCTTTGTTTGGTGTTGCTATCAGAGGTGCTGCTGCTAGTTTATCATCTTTTCTTTGGTTTTAATGGAAGGCTAAGAAGAAAATTAAGTTTGTTATCGGCTCCGTTGTATCACTGATCTCGTAGCTGCCACCATTATGCAGGGCCTTCGGAAGGGAGTGGAGCATGGCAGCAGACAGCACCAGCCCGCGCTGTTCTCTGTATTATTAGCATGTCTGTGTTATCGCTGTGCAACGCAGTGTTTGTCCACGGTGGAAAGCTCTCACTTCCTTTTCCTTTCCCAAAACTTGGACATAAGTTTGGGAGCAGGCAGAACTAGCACACATGCTGATTGGAGGGGGTGGAGAACAGGGGAAGTGTGGCAGAGCCCTAGGCTGTGGCTCAGATACCAGGCAATTGCCTCTGGGAAGCCCAGGCTTCCTCGCAGCAGGCTTGTAGCTAGCATGTGAAACTACCTTTTGTGCTCATGGGCTTCAGACCCGTGGTCCTTCTGGGCCTTCTCATGCTATGAACATGGCCACAGGGACTATAGATACCAGGTAACCTTGAGTTTGGCATAGAAATGTGTACTAAAGATGCAACAACCAGAGCCGTTAAACCCCAAACACATCTCTGTTTATGCGTGTCAGTGTGAGTGGCAGCAGCAAAGTAATTTATTTAATCTAACTATTACTTATCTTTGTTAGGAGTCACCTGCAGACTTCTTCCATTTCATGTACAGTGAATTGTCCTTTTTCCAGATAATGTGCTTGTACAACCTTTTTTATTTGTTTTAATTCTATTGATTTACAATACTGAAGTGATATGTCTGATACCTGTTTCCTGCACTTCGACTGTACGTAGTCAAAGAAGCTGATGGGATTCTTCCCTCCCTTCCACAAGACTTTAGCTGTTTTAAATGTATAATTATAATTGCATGTCATTTGATAGCTGCACTAATTGCTGCCAACCATTGTCTATTTGCACTTAATGCTGAAACCTGATCAACATCCTGCTTTGGTTGATGTTTGGTGGTAAACTTTAATTAACTCTTATTGCATTGAAGAAGAGCTCAGTCTCTGCGCTAACTAATCATTTACCTTCATTATGTCCTGACAGCTCCACTTGTTCCTGGTACTAATAGATACACCAGTCAGTAAATAAAACTGCAAACCTTCATGCCTTGAAGTTGTTCCACATTGATATTTTGTTGCTTAAAGTATAATGGCGTAAAGATAATTATTTCAGTTAGTTTTGTATCTCTGCTTTTCCAGACACTGATCTCAAATTGCCTTTTTCATGCCAGACAATATAATTTTAATAGTAACTGTAGATTTAAGATAACATTATTCCTGCAGCATGGTTCCTATATACATGCATCTTTTGAATCAATACAATTAAGCTTGTCTCCTGTTGGAATTCTTGTAATTATTTTTCTTGAAATACTTTTCCTGTAATGATATTGAAGTTAAAGTAATCAGGTTACTGGCAGATCATGTAAAATTCAACTCAAAATTGCTGGCTGCTTGATTTTAATTTGTCTGACATCGTTTGTTTGAAAAGGGATAATATGTGGTTAAACCAAGGAGCTTATAATTATGGTTGACATTTGTTTGTTTATAATGAAATCTAATTAAAGTTCATACATTTTAAAACACCAAAGTTAATTACTGAATTGCTCACTTCACTTATGCACAGCAGTCAAATTAACTTGCAGAACAAAAAAAATGACAAAAGACTATGCATAATAAAAACAAAATGCCCAGCTGATCCTGGCAATACAAATCAAATTTGCCATGACAATATTCTAGGAAAAACCCCCGCTTTACTAATAAATAAACTGCTTAAAAACATCCTGTATTTTCACTGACCAGGCTGATTTTAATGCAGAGTAATATTTAAGTGTTTAACATGATACACAATACCACAGGGTTTTTGTTTTCATCAAGACTCCTGAACTTATCTGGAGTTGTAGTATCTCCCCAAGACCTGGAATGTTTGCTTGACTACCCACTTTGTGGTAACATTTAGAAAAGTAATTGCAGCATTTTTAGCATGCAAGCAAAAAGTATTGTAACATTTATTTCACAGTTTGTTTTGAGACAACAAAGAGGTGAGGTGAATACTGTACAGCCACTCTGACTCCCTAGACATTATTTGTTAGTTTTGCAATCCATTTTGCAATCCATTCTTACTTTCCAAATGTGCTGACAGAGGGCACATCTAGATTTCTGTAAAACCACAAAGTTTGTGATAATTCACACATTAAAAGATTATACTACTCTATTTTACATCATTAAAGTTTTTTTAGTATACTTACTTATGTTAGTATTGTGTTTTTGTTAAATTAGACCTCAGTTTAATGAAGCAAAAATCTACATTTCTGTACTTGTTTTTTAAAAGCTGTGAATGCAAATGATCTCTTTCATAGTGTGTGGGAACAGGTGACAGATC
>JAOXXN010000395.1:122332958-122346952 GCA_026770055.1 Myrmophylax atrothorax
TCAACTTTCATGCCTTTGAAAATACAAATTCCAGAATGACATCATGCCCAGTAGGAGTAATTAAAGCTATCTGATGAGGGAATTTAGAAGTTGAAAGGGATGATTGTAATTGATCCTGATTCAATCCTATTACAGCTTTTTATAGTTTAAGCTCTAGAGAAAGCAAACTCCTTGTCAAGGCTTTATTTTACGGATTCCTTTGTGTGTGCTATGCTTGCTGGTCTCTACTTTCCCTTTTAATTTTTTTTTCCCTGTAGTAAATAATGAGCTGCCTCCTGAAATCCGGCTTGCCAGTGGTCAGCTAATGGGTGATGACCTGTCCCTCCTTACTGCAGGAGAGCTGTCACCTTATATCAGTGACCCAGCGCTGAAGCTATTCCAGTGTGCTGTTTGCAACAAATTCACCTCTGACAGCCTGGAGGCCCTAAGTGTGCATGTGAGCAGTGAGCGCTCACTCCCTGAAGAGGAGTGGAGGGCTGTAATTGGAGACATCTACCAGTGCAAGCTCTGTAACTACAACACTCAGCTCAAAGCGAACTTCCAGCTCCACTGCAAGACTGACAAACATATGCAGAAATATCAACTGGTGGCTCACATTAAAGAAGGCGGCAAAACTAATGAGTGGAGGCTGAAGTGTATTGCCATTGGCAACCCAGTTCACCTAAAATGTAACGCCTGTGACTATTACACCAACAGCGTGGATAAATTGCGCTTACATACTACCAATCACAGGCACGAGGCAGCCCTGAAACTGTACAAGGTAAGCCAGTGACAGCAACTTCAGTCGGCACCAAGTAGGCTAAGAAATTAACTGTTTTGGTGCTTATCAAACAAAACTTTGATTAATTAGCTAAGCTAATTAATGATGCAAAAAAGATGCAGGTTAGTCAGGGAGGAGTGCTCCAGAGGCGTCCTGTTATATTCACCTGGAGGCCCATTGGGGATGCACTTCCTGCAAACACAGGATTTCTAAGTTTTTTTAAAAAATAATTCTCTTGTAATAAATGACTTGAAGAGTTTTACATCCCTCATAACCTTTTCAGACTTTATCCATTAAATTTTGATCAGAAACTGGATGGAGATTATGGAAAATGATGATTTTTCCATTCCATGCATAGGAAAGGAGATCACTTTCTGGCATATGTATCTGCAACCACAATCTATCACAGCCAAGTTATTTTACATTGGTATTTTCAGTAAGCGCATGCAATGTGCCACACTATTACCAAGGATATTCAAAAGTAAGCACTGTCATCCTTTTGTCTGCCCTTCTTTTCCAAGCCAGTAATGATTTTTCACAAACATGAAAGGGTGTGGTGTAGATAAATATGTTAGTAGAATGGCAACTATATTTTTATCTTTACTGGAAAAAACTATGTGGATATAATGAATATGTGGGAGTGATGGATACCATTTATTACACAACTTGTCATGACTTTTTCCAAACCCTAATTATGGGGTAACTTATTTTCTGCAGTGTGTTTACTGGATTGGCTTGATTGTCTTGGTTCATGTACAAAATATAACACATTCATTTCGAAGATGAATAACTTTGTAACTTATTAAAAACTTCTTTTGTCTAGGGGATATAAAAATTCAGGAAATATTGTAAACCATTAGTCACTGTAACAAGCTCTAAATATGATTAGAAAATCCGTTTTGCAAGTGTTATCTATTGATTTATACTAGAAATCTGCAATAACTAAACTATCAGGAGTCATCTGCTGATTACAGCAACTATGCTGGTTTTCTAATCATGTTGAAAATGTGTACACACAGAATAAATCAGAAAAGTCTCAGCAGACCTCTAGTTTAAGCAAGAAATAACTTTTTTCTGGTATTCAACAACACTGAAATGGTTGGTCCGAGCTAACACATGCTGCACATGCAGTAACATGGATTTTCACTTTATAACCTGATAGTTGTAACCTTGGTGTATCTGCTATGAACAAACATGGCAGTAACACAAGATTTGTTCTATTATATTGTCCCACAGTACTGGCTGCTCTGTTAATTTAATAATGTATTTTATTTAAATTGCATTTTTCCATAATTGGGTGTTGGTTTTTTGTGCTAGGTAGTTTGTTGTCTTTTTTTTCTTTTGTTTTTTTTTTAAGATCTGAAATCCTGTTATGGAAAGTACAAAAAAGAGCTGATAGTCTAGTGATACAGTTAGCCTACCTCAGTAGAAAAACTCACTTTAGAGGTTTCTGCATCCCGTCATCCACAAAACCCTTCCTTGCACCCTCCAGTTACACTGATTGTGCAGCCACACTCTAAGTCATGTTTTTTTTAAATGATCCAAGTTAAACATTGTTGGTCCCCATCTCTCTTTTGGAGTGTTGACCTGAATTATTTGAATTATTTCTGTTTTATAATGCCACCATTTACCGAGATGCTGCTACAAACGGTGTCACAGATAGGAATGATAGAATAGGACATGGGAAGGCTGGCAGCTTTCTCTGATGGTTTTAGTTCTTCATTTGGAGACTGTTGAAAATAATATGCCAGCTGCTTATTTTTTTTAAAAAAAAGTTACAGGCATAGCTATGAAGTTACAAGGTACACAAACTATCTACTCAAAATGGTACTGTCTCTTCACTCACTCAACCCGATCCCTAGAGAAATCTTGATGAAATATGTTTTGATTTACTGCATGTCCTACGAAATGTTTGATGTGGGCTGCTAAAGGAGCGAATATTAGCTTTTTAGCCCTGATCACTAAAAATGTCTGCTGCTGAATCTTATTCTTTGCCGGATCCTGGTTTGTTTAATGGAGCAATTCAGTAGTGCCTGTGTGGTGCTGGTATCATACATAGCAAATGACCACCATTAGCTTTTGGAATTCAGTCTCTGAATCAGTTAAAGACATCTCAGCAGAGAAAGATTCCATAAACTCCTAGACACCCTCTAGGCTTCCTGGCCTACAGAACAACAATTGAAAGTGTCCGACTGATAACCATAGGGTTGCAAGTCTTCTGTTGCATGTATTGTTAAGGACTTGTCCCCAGGATTGCTAGTGACAGTCTCAGCTTTTTAAGGAGTTTCTGTCCCTCATGACTTCTTAGAGGAGCTTGAACATTTGAACCTGACTAGGTGTAGCGACTCTCGGAAAACAGATGGTATATACACGCACACACATTATTTTATATAATTCAATTTTAAAGCTAATTTGAAGGAGAGGAATGTCTCATTTAAAACATAAATTGAGTTATTAGTATTATTTTTTAATATTTGGGCTTGACTGTGTAGTGCTACAATAGATCCCAAATGACCAAAATTTTCTAGATATGTGTGCTTTGTAACAGAATGTAATGTCTCTGTACGTCACCCAGAAAACTTTACTCTTAATGGTGGGTGTATGTTCAGGACTCAAGGTGAAAATGAAAGAGATTTTGAAAGTCTGTTAAGTTATCTGTTAGCTGAGTTGATGGTTTTGTCAGGTCTTGGTCAAGCTGTTGACACCAAGAGAGTTGTAAACTTTTTTCCTTTGATACATCAGATAAACTTTTAGAACACCTAAGGAAAAAAAGAACATTAATCTGCATGAATAACAGATACATGTCTTGGGAATGATATCGAATATTCATGAATTGTGTTTATATTCAAGCAGCTCCTCTTAACTCCTTTAAAATTAAGGTGCTGTGAATATGGTTTGACAATAAAAACTTTAATACTAAAATGATCTGAAAGCACAGAAAAAGAATCTGACTTTGTTCCTTTGCTTTGTCAAGTACCTCAGAGTTTTTCTTTAGTAATTTATATTTATATAAATGTTATTGTTTTATGAATTTTCTTTTTATAAATGTTGCCATAACAGCTTGATTTCTCTTCCTGTGCTTAACTATTGATGGAATAAAAGGATATCTTTTCATATCCATAGCTTTTAAAGCAACCATGAACATCAGAGCTTCTCTTCTGAAGCTATATAATTTTAGGCAGTACTGAAATGTTACTTTTAGAGTTAGATTCTAAATGTGGCAAAGTGAAACCTTTAGCTGTTTTCTAAGTTATTTAAAAAAGAAATGGCTTGATTGCTCCTTACAGAAGTGCAGTATTCAAATAGTGTTGGTAATGTGGCTGCTAGGAACCAGAACAAAGACAGCCTTACCCTGAGTGAACTCAGCTTGGCCTAAATGAATTTCCCAAAGACTTACGTTTGGAATTGTGGAGCTCAATATAAGCAAATTAAACCACAGAAGAGTTGCAAGTTCTTGGCAGCATCCATCAAGAAGCATTCAGGGACTCCATAAGTAAACAGAGAAAGCTTCTATAGCAACAGAGTGCATTTCCATTCTGCAGGAGGAAGCGTTCAGCTTCTACCGATTTGGGAAGCTGAGGCAGGACAGTGATCTGTCTCTGTGGATGTAAAGTACATATACCTGGAACTGCTTTTAAGGCAGCCATTTTGTAGCTTGGTCGAATAGTTTTTGATTCAGGGAACTGCATATATCATGCCCTGTGCTCATAAAATAATTTTCAAATACTTTTTTTTAATGAATAAATAAATACAGGGTAGCCTTTTTGCAAAGTAAACTGGGATGGCTGAAAAGAAGTTTTACTTAACCAAGTAACTGAATGACATGATCAATTTCTAATCACAAATAAATATTTTAAGTTAGTCTATCAAAAATATTATTCAGTTAGCTGATAATATCTTTAATAGTCAGTGCTTTTATACTGGATGTTTACTGCAGTTTACATCATATAGGCAACTATTTAGAAGCTCAGGGAAAGTGACAGGCAGCAGTTAGTAGACTAATACGCAGCTGTGTAAGAACTACCTTGATTTTCTCATTATTGACAAAATATTGATCCATAACACTATTAATGCTATGATTGTCAGTTAAATTTGGGTAGATCACTGTACCTCTCATGTTCTCAAATGGCAAAGATAATACCCCAAAGGAGTGACCTGATTCCAGTTTAAGAAGGTTAAAGGTTAAGGGTTAGCTCAAAAGCATCATCTGCCTAGCTGCTTAACTTTAAACTGATCAATTTAATGAAAATCTGTTTTGCAGATGGTGTTGTAATGTCTTTGGCAGGATTTAGGCAGCTTTAACATTAGACGTATGCTAGTAAAAAGTATTTCTTTATTTGACCAGAACAACACCTTTTCTTTTATGTTTTAAGGTAAAAGACATGTGGGATATGGTATTTTGGCAAAGGACCCAGAAGCAGGAAGTGTTGATGGTCTTTCCATATGGGCTCAAAACCAGAATACCCCTATGTCTATTGCTGATGATGACTGAAGAAATAAACAAAGCTGTATTCATTTTTTTGCCATATTTTACTCTGAACCCATAAGAAAGCATTTCAGTCAGAACTGTGCTTAAAAAAGGCTTGTCTTCCTTGCCTAGGGTGGAATGCACCAGCTTTTTTAACCTGCCAGAGCATGCTGATTGTCTCTTTCAGACCTTGTATTTGTAGATCAGCAGTATTCTTTTCCCTACTCACAAACCGAGCAGTAATTGTGTTACTTAGTTGTAGGTATTATAAATAAGAAGGCAAAACAGTCAATTCAAATGGCAGGTTTTATCTGATGAAGATTGTCTGAATAAACAAAAAATTATTAGATCCTTCGGAGTGTAAAGCAGACTTTTATGTTTATGTCTTCTGAGAATCTGGCCCTCACAGTTTTTGCAAACATAATCAAGTTTCAGCACAAGCACATATGTGTATTTTCAGATGTATTCAATTCAGTAGGAATTTCTTGAGATGCTAATGCAATGCTACTATTTGTTGGCTTTGTAATTAGCTAGGACTCTATCCCCTTGCTAAAATGCGTTGTAATACTACACACAGAAGCATAGCTTGCATGTAAGCAGTCATGAAAGTGGTGCCCAATTCATTTAAAAGAGAGTTTACAATGGGCCTTTGTTTTGTCCACAAATGATCATAAACATCTTTTTAAAGAGCCCAATAAAATGAGATAATCTCAAATGTATAACATCACATATTGAAAGGGTGGAAGAACAAACAGGGCTTTTGCTATATTTTATAGGTTGGATTTATAGTCTGTCCTTGGGTCACTTAGGGCCAAGAATTTTCACGGTCAGCTGCTTGGTCCTGCCAGCTAGCATCCTCTGCAGGAAATGCAAATACCATGCAGCACCTGCTCTTCAGCTGGGGTTCTGCACTGCGTTTTCAAAACAAGGTGTCTACTTTTCTGCTGGTTCAAAGTCAAAAGCTTAATCAGACCACCTTTTATTCTGCATCTGTCATCAGTGAAGCAGAATAGTCTGTCTAGATTCCATAATGCTGTTTGCATATTTGGATTTTAAATCAGTCAGGGATATTGAATGCTTTGCTCATCTTTATCACGTGCAGGAGGCACAAGTGGGATTTAGTGCTTAGGTAACTTTTAGTGTAACAGTTCCCCAAGGAACACTGCTTGATTTTTTCTCATTATCCTTGTTCTGGATGAAAGCATCGTTGTTAGGAATTAACAACTGAGGGGGGTATGAAGTACATGCATATGGGGATGAATGGACTCAAAGCCCAAATCACTTTGTTTGCTTCACTCTGTGTGACATGAAATTTTGGTACTTGATCAGCCTGGAATTAACAGAAAGTCACATTCTTTTCATTTCAATTGTCCTACACTAAGTTTTTAATATAAAATCAAATATCCTAGATATGTGCCTGTCCAACTATTGAACTATCATTGTCCCAGTATGATGGTAAAAGAGGTCAGGAGATTGTGCAGCATTGATTTGAATAAAAATCATTGTGGAAAGGAAATTAGAATATGTCTGTACATCTGAGGAGCCAAACCATGCTTTTTGCTTAATCTTGTTGTTTGTTTAGGTGAAAAAACCCCTGTTTTCAATGATAAACAGAAGTTATTCTAATTTGCTCCTCAAGACAAACCTTATGATAAAGCGGATAAAGCATATTTTTCAATTTTTTATAGTATTTATGTTCATTTAAGGCTTTAAATGTTTTATGAAATATAATTTACATTGCAAATTTAAGTTACTGTAATGCAGATTATGGTGCTGTGGTTACATGTATAAAGAAAAACAGTGTTCAAAGAACACACTGTCTAGTCACAGATATACATACATTGTGTAGTTAAAGCTATACATAATATATATGCCTGCTGTATGTACTCGCACATTATAGACAAGTACATTTACTAAAAAAACCCCAAAAAATAGTTGGCTAGCAACATAGCAATTTCAAACCTATTCTTTTTACTACAAATTAAAAAAAAATAGTAGAGAAGTAATTTTCACAT
Organism: Myrmophylax atrothorax; assembly: GCA_026770055.1. Classification (NCBI taxonomy): domain Eukaryota; kingdom Metazoa; phylum Chordata; class Aves; order Passeriformes; family Thamnophilidae; genus Myrmophylax; species Myrmophylax atrothorax. The sequence continues at coordinate 122,340,202 of JAOXXN010000395.1, forward strand.
ATTTCCTGTATACTTCATTTGATATTCAGATAATCCTGCATAATGATTCTTTTAAAAAATAACATACTTCATGTTCAGATTTCTGCTAAAACATAAAGGGTATCTCAAATTGCGGTTTAAAGAATCCCCGTGTTCTTCCGTTGAAATGCTGTCCAGAATCCCAGTCTGTGCACTGTCCTGGGTGAAGATGTATAAGGCTGCTCTTTGAAAGGAGGCTATACCAGACTACTTGGACATAACTTGCAGTGTGCCCAGTGGAGCTCAACCTAGTAGCTCCTCTTGCAGAGCAGGAAATGTGAGCAAGGAGGAGAGCAAAAGCAGCAGAAAGAGGATCAGCCTCATTTATTCAGTATGCTCAACACACAAAATGGCTGTATAACAGCTGTGTTTTATTCCTGGAGTTCTTTCATTCTGACATTAAGAAAAATATGTATTTATTTCTAACTGGAACTCAAAGTAGAGATGCAGTGTATAGTGTATATATGAGTACTATGTCAATGTGAGTGCTTGTGTATGTGTGCATTAGTGGATTGCAGCTATGGATTTGGCAGCCACTCCCTCCCTGCCTTGCAACATAGATTTTCTTGTTACCCTTAGGAGATTTTAGCTGTTATTACGCAACTTGCTACAGGTGTCTTCTCTAGAATTGTAATTAGTTTGTCAGACTCTCCCAGGTGAGATTTTTCTCCACGCTCTCTTCCACATATTTAAAAATGAGCAGTAAAAAAAAAAAATAAAAAGATTGAGACACTACAGGGGAGTTATATTTTGATATGCATATGCGTAATTGAGATTCACTATTGCTTTTGTTAAGTGATTTAGAAGAGGCTTTCCCTTAGTCTATTCATTTGTTAGTTCATCCAGACAAAATGCCAGAATTGTGATATTGTAGGAGGGTTGACGGGAGTAAAATCCTAGCGACCTCATATGCACAGGACTGAGGTTTGAGTTGTTTGGTACACAGCTCTTAAGACTGGCTCTACATGCATCTATATTGCTAGACAGCCAGATTAATCTTCTGCATTTGTTCTTTTTTTCTCCTTTGGGTTATCACTGAAGCAATGCTCCAGAAAAGGATAAGAAAGGATAGTGAAGAGGCTGGTGTGAAATGCTGAGTAATGCCATTTCAGCAAGAAATGGGCACAATGCAGGAGACATATTTTATTGGATAAACTTCTATGTATGTTTGTGGGCAAAATGCAATACAGTACAACAGGAAACAGGTGGTAATTAGATTAAATGTGAGTAGGCTTTTTATGTTAATAAACAATAAATTACAAGTGATAGCTTGTAATATTTTTGATCCTGATGGTCTGCCTGTTAGACTGCTGTACTTAAAAGAGGCAGGTAGTGCAGACTGATGATCGCACATGATATCTCACATGATATCATGATATCACACATGATGATCTCACGATGATATATAAAAAAGTGAAGTTTTGCTAAGAACTGCAAGACCTTTGCTTTGTGGACAGCCATGAAGGAGGATGTCATGGAAATGACCTCCTTGGTCTGCAGCAGAAGGTGCCAACCCTGCAGTTCTGCAGCAGACAGATACACAGAGAATTGTGCACCATTGCCTTAGGGGAAACTGCATGTTCTACTCTCCCAGTGGGAAGGAAGACATTAAGATAATCCTTACCTTTTAAAGGCAAGGGGGCATTGAAGGAAACAAAAATTGAGCAAAGGTAGCTCTTGAATGATGAAGTGTGCAAATTCCCATGCCTTGGGCATCTTACTGCAGTAGCAGCTACAGGAACAAAAAAAAAGGTTTTGTCGTATACCAGGAGCATGAGCAATGCTCCCTGGCTATATGCATGAAGAGGAAACTACATATTGCTAATGGGAGCTATGAATGGCAATGTACTAACCTTAATCCAAGAGTGAGTATTTGAACACCTGGGCTGCCTAACAAAATAGTGGAACTTTTTTTCTCTTTAAAATTGTTATGCTAGAGTGTTAATAAAACCATGCTGTTCACATGATTCATATGTCTGAATCACGTGACTATATAACCCCTTTTATATAGGTTGTATAGGTTTATTGTTGGATTGTGTGCAGGCAGCCACTAGTTAAGGATTCTATCCAAAGGCAGCCTTATTTGTGGTCTCTGTTCTCCCTTGTAACATCTCCCAAAGAAGAACACACACTGCTTCCTTATGCTGCTCCTGGAGAAAAGACCCATTAAAGCCACCTCTACCCATAAAAACAGCATGGGCAATTCATTGGGCAATTCCAATGGTCTGCATTTCCTCATTTTAGAGTTGTTTGACCCATGGAATTTTTTCTTTGGTATCCTAAGCTGGTGTTTGGGCCTATAGTAGTCCTTGGGTGAGGGACAACTTTAACTAAGAATGAATATGTTTTCCTTGGAAAATCCCGAAAAGCTTCAAATGGTTCAAGTATCGTAACAGGTATGACTGATATCCTTATGCTAAATTCAGAATTCTGGGTCCTAATGGAAAAAAAGAAGGAAGGGCACTTCTTACTCATAGACTCAGAATGTCTGGTGTTGGAAGGCACTGATAAGGATTATTGAGTCAAACTCTATGCTCTTTGCAAGGCTACTGAAAACTAAACCATATGCCTAAGAGTGTCATCCAGATGCTTCTTAAACTTTGACAGGCTTGGTGCTGTGAGCACTTCCCTTGGGAGCCTATTCCAATGACCAACCACCCTCTCAATAAAGAACCTTTTTCTAATGTCCAATCTGAACTCTCGCTGATGTAGCTTCATATCATTCATACAACATTCCTTTTTTCTATGTAGCCTAGACAGAAAACTTGCTCTATGGGAAATAGATTGAGACAAAAAAATAAAGTTTTCTAATTGAATAAACACTTCTTGAATTACCAGAAGCTTGATATTTTTACAACTAGAACAATGAAACAAAGTGTAAGGGGGATCTTGGTATTCTTACTCTGAGTGCTGTTGATGAGAGGATGGAAAAAGGCTTGCTTTACCACAGAAATGAGACAGCTTTTGGTATCTAGATGTCACTATTTTGGAAACACCCTTTGGCATTTGCAGATATGTATGCAGCTAATGAATGACTGGAAATTAGGAAGAATGAAGCTGGTGGAAAAAAACAAAGGCAAACTGCAAGTGTTTCTGAAAACCTTATGTCCTTATTTGTTCAGGAACTTCTGTGACTCAAAATTTTGAACCCAGGAGGAAGCTGGGACCCTGCTGGGATATATCAGGGCAAAATTTTCTGAAGTCAGCTCTCAGATGACAAAGATCACAGGCCACAAAAAATGGTCTAAGACTAATTTTACCACATTTCTGACCTAGCGTTTGGGTAGATTTGAATGTACTGCTGTAGTGTTTCCCTCCTGGGACTAACCCCATTGCAGATGCATCTCAGTAATAGGTGTTGTACCTAGGCTGTGGATATCCTTTGTCACTTTTTGGTTTACTTAGATAATTTCATAGGTTACGATGAACTGGATATGCTGTCAATGTGCTCTGTCTCTCTTTTCCTGTCTCCACTGGTATGTTTTGTAGCGTTTCAGGCTTCAACAATATCTTCACGACACTTGAATTTCTGGGACTTATAGAACTCAAGAAATGAAAATCTGTGTAAGTAGTCATTAGGACTGCTTATAGGTATTTTTGACAAAGGATTTGGTATTTCTCAGACACTCTGTAGTCTCTGATTTTTCTTCTTTTACCTTTTTTTTTCCTCCCCCATTACTTGAAAAACAAAAATAGGTTTTTGGTATCATCTGTGACTCAACGTGTTACATGTAGGACCTGGATCCAGAAATCTTGCTAGGGTATTTCTTTTCTTTCATGAATTCTCCACTGAACAGCTCAAATTCTATGGCCTTAGCTACCTCAGAAGCACCAAAGTATTTTGGGGCATACAAAGGACAAGAGCTATGCTGGTTTTGAAGAGTTCTATGTATGTAATAGTTTTTATGATAAGGAAGAGAGTTGAGCTGGTAATCAATAAAAGGGGAACTTTGAAATCTCATGCTAGAGAGTTCAAGCCTGCATCCCAGTTCGCTCAGCTTTTCTGCTCTCCAGATACAAAGGTTTTGTGCCTCAAGTGTCCACAACAGGAACTAAAGAAATGTCTCTCCTTTTCTTCTAGTAGTTTGTCCTAATAGATTTAGAATGTAAGGTCAATACTGTGTGGACTAGGAAATGGACAATGGCTTTGGGAAAAAATAATATGTCTCTAGCCAAGCAGAGGTGAGTGAGAGTTTGGCCCCCAGTATGTTTGACAGTCTAGATGGACCTTATAGAATTATAATTAAGGATAACACTTAATTTCTTCACATGTGTCTTTCTTTCTGCATATGTTTATCTTCATAGGTACTTAATACTTAATAGAGTGTCTGTAATTGGGAAGGATGAATTGCAGTATTGGGAAGAATGAGTTAGAGATGGAGTCTGAATCTGTTTATGCTCACAAGAGCTCAGAGAGACAGATATCCAACACCAGTGTTAGAGAGGCTGTCACAATTGTTGGAGACTGGGTTTCTTGCACAGAGAGTACAGTGGAGGTAGACAAAAAGGCAGGTGTGTGTGCATATGAAAGTGTACACTTCCCAAGAGCATAAACAGAATTTAAAAACTATGTGCATCCATATGTACTCAAGTCTTTTACTGTTACCTTCTATAATGTTGTCCAAAGGCCTATATATCTCTGCTGTGGTAAAGCTATGATTTCTATTTTTGTTCTAATTTGCTTCTCCCAGTTATTCATAATTTTTTAATAGATACTTCTAGGCCTGAAATTATCAGGATTTGTTCTGAGTGTAAAGAATATTTCATTTTTCTTTGGAGCTCTTTCTGAGTCACTTAATCACGAGATATCTTTCCAGCCTGTCCTAATGAAAAATACTCCACTGCAAATAAAGTTAGTTAAGTACATTTCCTGCAGTGGCTGTTTGTAACAGAAGAGAATGCTGTTTTAAAAGCAACAACACATTAATAGGCCAACTATGCAATCATTGTCCTATCATAGCAAATTATACCATTAGTCCACCTTATCTAATCTCTTTGTCACACACTGGCTAACAGTTACTTCTCAAAGCAAAGCAAAAAAAAAAAAAAATTATGGGCAAATATGAAATAATGTTACCCATACAGGAAAATTCTTTTTCTTTTCATATGTCCTCTGTACTTAACAATGAATTAACATCATATGGATTCAAGTATATATTTTTTCCCCCAAAGTGTTATTTGGGTAGCCTTGTAGGTACACAAACATCAAATTAGTTTATAAACTGAATTCTTGGCTCAGTCACATGTAGTGGAAGGGAATCCCACAGGTTAATTTAACCTGCATATAAATATTTGTTTCAGCTTTTAAAAATTTCTGTCATTAATTTATTAAGGTTTGTTTGTTTTTGTTCACCTGGTAACAGAACAAAAAAGATTTGTGTTCTTATTTTCTTTATGGTTTCTCTACATAATCTTTAATGCTTCATAATAGTATTTATGATTATTTTGTGGTCTTTTTATCTTTTATTTACACTTCTAATGCACCAAAGAATTTCAATCTATTCAATGTTGCTTTTAGTGGAAGTTTTTCCACATTTCTGCTAATCCCATAACTGATCTCTGAACTCCTTCCACTGCTGCTGAATTTTTCTTGAGATAGATATTTCAGAACTGAACACACTGTTCTCAGTGGAACTGTATGATCTTACTGTCCCATGCCTGATGCATCCAAAAATATAATCTGCTTTAAACAAATCCAATTGCATTCTGTGCTGAAAATATGTTGCCTCCCATTACGTGCCTCTTCCCACGCCCCCCCCGCCCCCCACTGATGCCAAGTGTCCTAGAGTAGTTACATTTAACTTAGAACCAATAAGATGTTTGATTGATTCAAAGTATTCCTTCCAATATATATTTTCTTGGATTTATTTGTCAATACTGAATTTTTTCTGCATGTTCATCTGTCTTTAAAACTATCTGGCATTCCCGATGGTTCTTTGAATGGTCTTAACTGGCACAAATTCATTTATTACATCTGCAAGGTCAGTCCTAGTTTGATGTTAGGAGACACAGGGGTAACTTTTGTTGTTACATGGCCCCTTAGTTTCTTTAGCTTGTTTTCTGTCTTTGTCAGTTTCTAATCCATGAGTATTTTTGCCTTTGTGTTAGGTGCCTACATTAAGTGGTCAGGCTACTTCCTGCATAGCCAATTGAGAGGTAAAAATTCCAGCTCTGAAGTACCCCATGGAAGAATTAATTTCCCTCTATTAGGAGGGAGGGAATATTAGGAGACTGAGGGAAAGAAGCATCCCCTTATCCCCCTGTCTCATTGGCTGTCTCTTCAGATAGCTGCCTCTTGTTGCTTTCCCACATGTATTACTTGCTAAACATAGTGGCTTAGGGTGTTAACTATTTGCTGAGCCTGAAGAACAGAAATAGCTAATTAACCATCCATCTACAAATAGTTACCCCAGTTATTCATTTACTGGTGCAAAATAGAAGAAGTTGTTTCTTCAAGGCTAAGGCATAACTGAAATTGACTCTTTGTAGTGTGTTCTTCTTACACTGTTCAGTGCTAACTTTAATGTATTATTGATTGTTATTAAGGTACACCATGAAATACAGATGGATTGTCTGCTGTGGTTGAACTCATACTGTGGGAGCTATGTTGACTTTTGGATTGTTGTGGCCTTCATGCTGCTTGACATTAAAACCTTTCACATTAGGGTTTAGCAGAGAAAAAAAAATAGTAACTAAGTTACCCTGCATGTAATGTGAAGTAATGTGAAAATAT
>JAOXXN010000395.1:122346962-122362244 GCA_026770055.1 Myrmophylax atrothorax
CCAAATGCCCTCCCCACCAAGTCAGCACAAAATTTGGAATGAAATAGTAATTTCAGAGCAAGCCAGGAAGTTCCCAATTCCGTGTGTGAATATATAGAAACAGTAGTTTACGACAGTCACTACCTGAATTTAAATTAGCTGCGCTACCTGCCATTAGAGAGTAAAGTGCTGAAAGTAGAGGGATTAGGGGTCTGATTTTCAGGAATGCTGAGTGCTAGTGGCTCTGTTGGTGGCGTGTGCTTAGCATCCTGGGATCCAAGGTCATGCTCAGGCGGTGACCAGCTCCTCTGTGCTGACTGTCAGCCTTTGTCCTTGCACAGCCCTCTTGGCTGGATGTGTTGGCTGCTTTAAAATATGCAAAAATTGCATCTGAGGATCAATTACTGCTGAAATGTCACTACCGAAACCTGTAGTACTGCTAATCAGTTAAAGCAAAAGAGGCACTTATCTTGGCAGTAGATCACTGAATTTTTATTTTATTTTTTTTTTTTCACAAAATTAGGTTTGTAATTCTTTAGGTTCTTCCCCCTTCCCTCTTTCTGAAAAGCTAAAGTATATAAATGTTGAGATTTTATTCCTTTTTTATTTCCTCTGCCCCCAGTAACATGAAATCCTTCTAAATGGTTCTCACTATGTCCACCAGTTTGAATCTTAGAATAGCTTACTTTTGTTTGAAACTCCTAAAGAAGGTATTAGTCATTGGAGAAAACTTGAAATAAGGAAACGTATGACAAACGCAGAGTCACAGGACAACCTTTCTAACTTTGGCTCAGCTCCTGCTCTACCATTATATGGGGCTAGAGAAACTGGACATTGGATGGAAGTTCCCTGCTGTCAGGAGGGACAGGGTTATTCTGCTTGTGTCAGGGAGTCCCTGACTGGCAGGGAGCCAGCCAAGTATACAGTGGCCTTCCCACCGCACATCATGCAGAGGTTGTGTCGGGAGAATGACTGAGAAGGACAGTAGCTATAGCCCATGGAAGTGTGCCTGTGAGGAGGGTGAAATCCCCACCACACAGGGCCATGAAGGGAGCTCCCAGGCAGAGCTGGCTCATGGGGATTCTGGTGACTGCAGGAAGCTTTTTGTCTGGTACAAAAAGGCACTGGCTGCTGTCACAAGCTGTAGGGTCTGACTGCAATCCTGTGCTTTGATCCCTTGTTCAAGTAGGTTTCATTCCTCATGTGCTCATCTTGAAGGGAGCCTGCCTGGGCTGTGTCAGCGCATTCTGGGCATGATGAACTACTGCAGTTTTTTCTGAGCACCAATTGTTCTTTTTTAGTGCTAAAATATACACCAACTTCTCATTCACAAATCTCATCTCCCAAATGTTCATCTAGCATTTTTGGTGAGCATTATTTCCTCAGTTTGCCACAAAGATAAGATTCTCAGCTGCCAATGGCATGAGCAGAGTCTGTGAAGTGTCTTTAGTGTGAGATTGTTAAAAAAAGTCTAAATATTTACAAAGATACCGGAAAAATACAGGGATTTTACTGATTTTTCTCCTCTGTACAATTTATTTGAAACTTTGAAAACATTGGGGTTTGCCTATTAAAACAGTGATGAGAGGAAAAAGTTAGGAAGAATGTAGGCCAAATCCATCTTTGTGGTAGTATTGCTGATCTCAGTAGTATTACTCCAAGGATGGAGTATTTTTTCCAAAATGACAGTGTTTCTTAACTCTGTCAATTGACTGGGACATGGCTCTCCTGTGGTTTGACTATTGTGGTTTGTCACTACTGTGAGAAATTATCCAGTTCAAAAAGTTCTGTTATTTGGGTAATTTCTTGCTGAAATTGATGGTTACTGTTTCTGTTTCCCTCCTAAAGTTTATTTCTAGGCCTTTTCCATTTGTTTCTGGTGCTCTAGATAAAAGACTAGTCACAAAGGAAGAGTCAGAGAGACTGCTCTGCAAAGAGGATGTGTATAAGAGGAGAAAATTTTAATTTGGAAGTGTTTTCCCTCTTGTGGAAACAGTTTCCCTGTTTGATACAGAGTGTGAGTTTATATAATAAAATGCACATCCTAAGTATCTTTTACAAATCAAAACAGGTTACTGGATATTGATAACTGTAATGTACTTTGTGGCTGAGCATAAACACTGAGACACCTCATCTATAGCCCATTTCTCCTCCTAAATTATTCCACATTTGTGAGCATTTTTAAAGCAGCTACTATTTAAAACTAGAAAGCCTCCACCCTGAAAGGCCCCAACCTGACAGAAACATTTCCTCTCTTCCCTGAAGCTTGAATTTCACTCCAAAATGCCAGCTCCCTCAGGACTGTGCATAGTGTCATCCTGGCTTTGTGGTTTATTTTTTGCAACCTCAGTTGCACACACAGTGTATTACCAGTGCTTACCACCTCACCACATTCTTCTTCTTCCTGCTCTACCATCCTTTCTACATGTCTCTTTTTCACAGTGCCATTCGCATCTGGAATGGTGTTATTTCTGCAGCACTTAGCCTGATTTCTTTTTTGCCAAGCCCTAAACTCCTTTATATTTTTTCTCTTTTCTGCCAGTAATCTTTTCCACTCTCTCTTGTGTATATGTATGTGAGTGTTTGTGTACATTGTCAAATATGCATTTCTAATTATCTGGGATGAGTGTGATAAAGGTTTTACTGTTCTGAGCTTGAGTTGGCTATGTTGTTTTAAGTAATAAAGAGAGAAAAAGGTATGCCTGCTATCCCACAGGAAACTATCATGCATTTTGAAACTCCTGCATATTTTGCATTAGGAAAAATATGTTAGAAATTTGTAGGGTGCTCGTCACTGTATCAATACTCTTTTTTTTTATGATTGCATGCTGCGAGCCAAGCTCCACTAATATTGAGGGGGAAAAGCACTGCTGTGACTTTGTGACTAATATATTTTAGAAACGTCTTACATTTTTTTCTATAATAGCTTTTACATGCATAATGGTGTTTCAGTTTAAAGGTCTGACTTCTCAAGGCCTATCAGAGATAAAAACAAGTGCTCGCATTCTCTTGAAAAGCTGGAAGATTCATGCCTCCAGTGCTGTGAAACTCCATTTTCAGACTCACAGATCACAAGTTTAACACATCCTTAGTAAAAGGCCCATCCTGGGTATCGGCCCAATGTAGTCTGAAAGGAATTTTTTTTCATTTGAAAGCAAGGAAAAATCCTCGATGGTGGTTTGCAGCAAAACCAAACTAATGACAACTGATTTAAGCTGATTGAGCTGGGAGCATTAGCAATAATTACCCTTGGAGACAATTTTAAGTCTTGTTTTAAGCATAAAGATTTTGTTAACAACATCTTCTAGGACTCACTCAAGACTTCTCTGAAGACCTTCTTTCTCTACCTTTCACATGGTAGGTGTAGAAGTGTTCCTTGGGCTGTCAGAGTACTCTTTGAGAAGGATAGTAGACCAGTGCTGGGTTCACATTGGCAATACAAAATCTTCCATGTGGTATCAATAAAGCTGGGATGCCAGCAAAACACCAATTATAATAGTTCCAGCCAGCTCAACCCAAGACAGTCTTTCAATCTATTTTAGGTATAACTAGTGGGAGCACATATAAATTATTATCTGGCTGTGTAAAGGTGTCAGACCACAGCTTTGATAGACAGAGTACTTATGCTGATGAGACTCTGTGTTGTTGTTTAGATAGGATTAATTTTTGTCCCAACTCAAGCAAAAGGTAAATTTTCCACTGACTTTGGTGGAACTAAAATTTCACACATGATACTTAAATCTGTGCTATATAAACCTTTATATACATACCCATGTGTATAATATATATCACTAGCATGTATAAATGTGTTTCTGTATATTTTATCAAATTATATAAATTGTGTTTAAACATCTAATATGCAGATGCCTAGAATGAAGGAAATAAAAAATTTGGATAGTAGTAAAATACTCAGAGAATGTAATGGGGACATGTTTTGCACAATAGTAATATTGATAGGTTTTGTTCCCTTTATCAGTTGCCTTCCTCGACTGTGAAATCAGGTAGAGTTTTTTCAACTTGCATCAGTTTTCAGCTACAAATGTTTTACATTATAAAACTGTGTAAAATAGACTGACAATTGGGAAGTATAAGAACAGATAATCTGAAGATTTAAGTGCTTTGGGCTAGCTTCTTCTACCAGCTTTCAGAGATACAGGGGGAGACTGTATTTGAAACCCCTCATCAGAGAAAAATGAACATTTTAGTGTTCTGAGGCATAATGTCAGGCTAACATGCTCCCTGACTGGCATCGAGTGCATACGGTATAATTGCCAGCCTGCTTCTCCAAGTGCCTTGAAGATTACATTTTTTTAATGTACCAATATTAATAACCAGATGTGATCTTCTTCCTGCCCAGGGGTCAAGCTAGCTGGCCAGGTCAGGCTGTTTGTCTGTGTGCACAGACTGTGAAGTCTATTCAGAGTGACAGGTATGGGGGGGCAGAGGCGGGTAGGGTGTTAACCTCAAGACCACCAAAAATGACTTCTCCCTGCTGGGAACAAAGACCAGCAGGAGCTTCAGCCTTTTTCAGTACTCCTGGGATTTTAACCAAGTGAACAAAAGATGATGCACAGCTGAAGAAATGCTCTTCACAGCTGATACATAATTTAAGATGTTCGGTTACAAACAACCGGATATGTATTTGTGATTTCATTTGAGCACAGACCAATTATCTGCAGTCAGTTAATATTTTTGTATGTGTAGTTGCTGTGTGCTGATTTATGTGTTCAGAGGACACTCAATTGCCAGATTTTGAAGACACGCTAGCTTAGAAAATAGCCTCAGTATTTAAAGAAATAGTATTAGAACATCAGCAGTTGCTATGGGGTGTTTTGTACCTTCTAATTAATGTTTGCCAGTTTATGTATAGAATTATTTTGTAACATGATGTAGTTTCATTAAACATATATTAAAAAAGCATTTATTCCTTGTGCTCTCTTTTTGTAAGCTAAAAAAAAAAATTTCAAAAGAAGAAGCTATTTGTTTCCTAATTGATTTTCTACGTTAGTTGCTCATTGAATAGATAAGTAGTGCCTGTGATATTTGATTACAGAGCAAGGCACCCATTTAACCTTCCGTTCTTTCCTGGCCAGGATTTCAAATACAATACAACGTTCCTCCCTTAGGCTCAGTAGGATTAGACTGCTAGCAGTAATCCCTGATGCTATGAAATAGACCTGATAGAACTTCAACTCACTTGTTTAGGATTATGCTCATGAATTTCAGTCATCTAGTTGTATTAACCCTTTGGGAACTTGTGTGGTTTATGCTGCTATAAAGGATAAAACATAGTAAACAATGGTAGATACTTATCAAAACTTATTTATGTGTTTTAAAGAATTCACTTTTGCTTGGGGATCACTATGTAAAATCCACATTGAAAAGCTCCTAGAATATAAATCCTGAGTTTATTTTAATTCTAATGTTCAGATGTCTTTTGCAGTTCAACAATATCTTTAAACAGTTCAGTCTCAATGTGTGCATTGATTTTCAAAAATTAAGTGAGTAAATTTTAGTTCTCAAAGTTGCACAGAAAGGGCAGACGAGTGATATCTGCTAACTACAGAGCATCATTGCAGAATCTCCTAGTATAATGACTTGAATGCAAGCATAGTCCTGTGGTAAAGAGGAGGGGTACTGATACCTGAGCTGTCATTTCCTGGCTTTTCTGCTGATAGCAACAATCCTGCTAAGGACAGTACTGACTTATGATGACTTATGCCCCAATCAAAAAATAGACTGAGAGTGCCACAGCATTTCTGATGGACCACTAGACAGCTGACAGGCAAAAGTGTTGTAATCAGTCCAGATTTGGACTACTGTTTTGAATTGGTGACTTTTGTTTAAATGCTGATTTTTATTCTGGTCAAATCACTACAGGGAATAACTGTACTAGCAATAGGAAGGAACAGGTGTTTTCTTTCTTTCTTTTTCAGGATCCTAAACCCCACCAATGAAAAAATATTTTTTCCTATTACCATCTCTTAAACGGTTGAACCTTTAGTTCAAGAGCTCATTAAATATTCATGTGCACAACTAATTGTATTTATTATTGAAATGAATATATGTGTATGTTTTAGAATATTTGAAGTCAATTACAATGAAGAATTGTGGACACTTTGACTTGGGAATTCCAAGCTACTCTCACCTTCTTGGCAGACAATAGAGTCAAATTAGGACTGACCGAATATGCACATTCAGGCACCAATTGGTTGAACTACTGTCTCTTCAACAAACCTGCACATGGAATTGCTGTATTTAAAGGCAAGATGACAGGCAGAATCAGTGCTACTAGCTGCTCTTGATGACAGAGGCATCAGGGCATTTCTTTACTCTTTAGACACTATTAAAGCATGCTTATTATTGTAGATCTGTCGGATACTCTTGATACATTTGGTGATAGTGGTATTGATGAATAGCTGAAGGCCATAAGAGCAATAAATGAAGTTACTCTTGAGTGCTTCCATGCTTTTTTGCAGGAGGACTCCGGAGTGGGGGCAGTTTGTGGTGGCTGTTCATCAGCTCAGTGGGTGTACTCATGTGCTCCCACGTGGAGTATTTCTGAGTTCTAGTCTGTCACTCTTCTTGATTAACATATGCTGAAGGCCTTTACGGGCGAATAATCTGTGCTTGAGGCGAGGGTGTCTCCAAGATGCAGATGATTTTCATCTGCACAACTATTTCATTAGACCTGGATGGTGAAATTGGTTGTTTGACTCTGTATCTTGCCAGCACTGGCGTTTGGATGTACCAGCTCTGTAAACTGAGGTCGTGCTGGTGGGATTCACAGTTGTTAGGAATGGCCAGGGCAGCATCATGTAGTTGTCCCACAGTCATAAGCATTGCTGATTTTGTGTGTGGCCGCTGAGGTAACCCTAGGAGTGATGACTATCCCTTGGTAATTTATATATATAGCTGGTTACTAAATGGATGGATTTTGCTTCACTTTCAAATTGGCTTCTCTCAAATTCTTTTGTCTTAGAAATGTCTTCCAAAAACTGCTCAGTCCTCCTGCTGCTGCAACCTACAGTCAGTTTCAATATTTAATACATTTAAACTTTTGTGCTTTGTTGGTTAACTTTGGTTTGACACATGGTATATTTCTGTTCCTGATTGATTGCAAATGTACCATTAGAAATTGGCTGTTTCTTGAATACTCAGTTTACACATTCAGAATGTGCTTTCCCTGGATATTCTGCAGTATGTATTTAAACATAGCTGTTTCTGAAACAAATTCCTTGCTTAGGTCAGCAGATTCAGTGTGTAGAAATTCATGGAAAGCAAACAGCCAAGAGGTGGGGCATGGAAGGAACTAATTCAAGAATTTCAGACAAATATATCCACTATTTTCCAGCTCTCTGTCTGATGCTTTTAAGTACAGAACTTGCAGAACTTAGTAGCCCACACTTCACCACCTTCAGATTTGATGAGAAAAGAGAGGTAAACCTCTGAAATTTTGTGAGATTGGAGTTGCCAGGAATATAGCTGTCTACCCATTAACCAGTGCTTCTGACAGCAAGTATTTTGCAGCTGCTGTCCCAGTTCTGTTCCAACTCTCACAACTTGTTTCTAGTTGCAGTTCTACTCTTTCGATCTGTAAAAACTGAAATGAGTCAGACCCCAATTCTCTCTGAAAACCTCATTTCATAACTCAGATCAGCTAGGAGTGCCCTGGGCTAAATCTCAAAGATACTTGGAAGCTTGTATTTTCAGAGAGTGGCTGACAAATGGAGAATCTGCTTTCTCACTTTCTTGATCAAAATTTGTAGTTTTCAATTATTCCACCACATAGCAAATTGCATTTGTCTTTAAGTTTCTTACACGATAAAACAAATAAAGGGTGCCCATCTTGGGCCGAGTTTGTTCGTAGGTGAAAATAAATTTTGATGGCTTGGATATTCTATTTATTAATGTGCTTTTACTTAGCAAAGCAAAAAAAAAAAAAGGTGACTTTTGTGTGTGTGCATGTGTGTGTGTGGGAAGGGAATCTTATTAAGTCTAAATAAATAGACTGTAGAAACCATGGTAATACTTTACACTTCTGTAAAGCCTTTATTCAGAGGCTTTCAAAATGTTTTAACAATGTTAATTAAATTCAGTGCTCCTTCATTCTGTGTTAGCCTAAGTGCATATAGGGCCATCTTCATGTACATACTGGTAGAGTGCAAGGAGGCTTGTGTTTAACTGTGTGCAGCAGTATTGCACTGCAACTATTTTCAAGGCAGGTGAAAAAAAAGAAAAAAAGGAAAAAAAAAGCGGTGTTCATGTGGAACTGCACAGGGAATTGCCTGTAGGTAGGCAAAACATAATTACAAGTTGAAATTTGGCCAAGACATTTGTCTTAACACTCTTCCTCCTTTGAAAAAAAATGTGCCCCGTACTTAATAACTTTATTAAGTACAAGCAGTTGTGAAATCTGTTCTTTGTTTCAACCAAAAGAAAACATTTACTAACAGGACGGTGCTGTTAAACACCAAGCTAGGGCACTGACTCATTACTAATTTAGACAGAGAGCACCATCAATGAATTACCAAAACTCTTTTTTGTAGTACTGGTGTTTTCCTTGGAGATCTCCCCTCCAAGTACTGACCCTGCTTTAGCCTGAGAGATCTGAAGGGATCACAGCACAAGGTGGTATGGCTTAGGGCTGTATATAAAATGATGAAGGGAGAGAGTGAAACCCAGCCATGTGCTCCCTTTACTCGACACTGTAGTAGGAGAGGGAGGTGGTGTTCAGTGAAACTCAGAGCTACTCTTGTTTTCTGCCGTAAATAATCAGCCTGTGAAATTCACTGCTGCAGTGCGGGGGGGGTGGGTTATCCGGATAAACAACTTATCAGGATTTTTAAGAAGGATAAGGGAATGAACATTAATGATGTTTCTCATTATGTGGGCTAAAACAAAAAGATACAAGAATGTTTGGTTCTCTATTATTATTGTTAAAGTCAGGATATAAACAGACTGACTTCCAGGGTCAGTCAAGGATCCCTCGTCATACTGCACATTCATTTAGGCTCTCAAAAGGCTTGTATTTGTACCCTGCTTTTCTGTGGATCTGACATCAGCTACTTGCATAGACAGCACGTCTGAGTAGCTGGGCCAAGGGTATGATTCATAGTGTTGCTTCTGCATTTCCATCTCTCTGTCTCCCTCAGTGACTGTTCTCAGAGGACAGCATTAGACTTCAAAAATGAATATGAGAACTGAGTGTTTCAAATGTAAATAAGATGCCTTTCTTTTAGCAATTTTACTCTCACTAAGGCAAGGTACTACTCCGACAGTAAACAACTGAATCTGCATGTCTGGGTTATTTTTTTCTTTGACAACTTATCACTCGGTGTGGGAGAGGAGTGTCTACGTCATAGTTTGTGTTTCATTTGTTTAATTTGGAAGTACAAACAGTAGACAGAAAGGGCCATTTGGCAACTAATTAATTTGCTTCTGCTCAAAGGGCATGACAAAAAGTTTCCCTTCAGATGAGCATTCATAGACTCTGGACTTGGATTTGAGTAATAATTCATCAGCATTACTCCATAGATAATTTTATGTCCTCACTACAGCATGTAAAGGTACAGACTTTGAATATATTTTTTAAAATCAGTTGACTGTTAGAAACACTTGGATCATTCTAAGACCAGTTATGATTCAGTACCATACAAGATCTCCCCACGTTTCTAGGAAGCACAGTGTTATTACACCTCTTAGAAGAGGATGAGGCATCTGCCACCTGGCTCCTATGATAGCTAGTTCTGCAGAATCCATGTGGCAACATGTGAGATATGGCTTGATTCAGGTTACAGCTTTTTGCTGCAGTTTTGTTGGCATCGCAGTAACATGTTAACTTTGTGTGCTAACCATTATTAATTGTTCTGTACACTCTGCTCGGAGCACGGATTAGGAAGACAGACTCCAGTGTTGTGTAAATTATTATAAACAATCCAGATCTGCTGAGGTTGTGCACAGATAACTGTCTGGGTCTTGACACAGCAACTCTCCAACCCTGGCCGGTCAATCTGTGTGTGGAAGCCAGGTCTTAAAGGGAATAGGGGAAACAGAGTTGTGCACTGCAGGGATTTGCCCTGATACAGAGCTGGAAGGTGGCAGGGCATGCGCCTGGACTCTCTGCCTAGGAAGTACTACTGATTTCTGTACCACAGACAGTGTGTGGGAGAGCAGAAGATTTGACATGTAGTAGGGGGATCAATCTTCTTTAGAGAGGGCCATGTTGTTGAGCATGGTGTGTTTCACTTTTTGATACTTTCCCTGCAGAGTGTTAATAATGTACTGCAGAATTCTCAGACTTTAGTATGTCAGTGGGTCTTGAAGAAGAGTTGTAGAAGGGAAAAGTATTGCTTGACCCAAAAGAACAGGAAACCTTCTTCTGGTAAAAAGGAAGAAAACACATTAATTATTTGAGGAAAGACCTGAAACGGAAAAATGAGATATAATTTTTCCAGGCATCCAGACCTGATGGTAAGAACTACAGGTCAAAAAAATTGTCCCAAACAATGCTGAGCAGCTCCTGGAAGGTGAACTGATGTGGAAGCCAGTCAAAGGCTTTCAAATGAGAGCTTCTTCAAATAAAGTCCAAATAGCAAGAGAAATGAGACTACTGCAAAGTAAAGATGAGAATGAAGCACTTTTATTAATGCTGTTCAGTGAATATACTAGCATTTAGTGGGTTTTAACATACCTTCCTCACATATCTCCACAAAGAACTATAGTTAATAATGCTGGTATTAAAAGTTAGCTAATTGTAAATATTAATTGTAATAACATTGTAATGTAACCACTGTAATGCAGCTTTTAAAGGCAAATATCCTTGCAGAGGAATCAGATTTTTCTTTGTTATTTCTAGTCTTAGCCAGAGGTGTGTAGAAGGGGGAGGGGAATAAGGATTATTTTAATCCCCAGGTCAGACATGGGTATGTGAGTGGGCACTGGCATGCAGACCAGCTAAATCTATTATTTGGAAGCAATGTACAGTAGCCCCTAGTATGGACAGTGATAAATAATACTGACCTAAAACAGGAATAATTTTAAGCTGCCTTTACTTATCCAGCTTTATGGAGATCTGAAAATAAAAGTTGATTTTACTTTGCATCAATCTGTATATATGGTTCATTAAATGATTTAATATGCTTAGAAGTGAGATGTCCATTCTCTTAGTCTCTTTTTTCCTTGTCTTATAAAGTGTCACAGTATCATAGAATAAATTGAAAATAAACATGCAAATAACATTAAAAATAGAATGTAAAAATAGTATTTACCTTTACTGATAACATCCCCAAAGATTTGAACCAAAGCTATTTAAAACAAATGAGAGTATTTTTTACTCACTCTTTTTTATAATTGTCCTTTAAATCAGGGATTCAAAGCTGAAATAACACAGTGCAGACAGCATCAGACAGAAATGAAAGATTCACTGGATACTGACATAGTCCTAGGGTTTGGTGGGGTTTTTTTTGGTTTGTTTTTGTGGTTTTGTTTTTTTTTTCTTTTTTTTGTTTCTCTTTTTTTGTGTTGTGTGTTTTTTTTCCTTTATTTTTTTTTCTTTTCTGTAGCAGTGCTACTTTTAGGTTTAGCTTGAAGAATTTTGTTAGTTGAGGCAGAGAGGAAGCTGTTGTCTCAAAGGCTCACAAAGCTCAGCCCCTTCAACAGAAAAGGTTTCATTTGAGAAATATTTTAAGCTTTTTAATAGTAAGTGATGAACCAGGCTTTTAGAAAACATGGCTGATGTAGTCACTAGGTAGTAATACAGGAAATAAAAAGTTATCTCCTCCACCATCCCTTTCATGTTATACAACTGTAGTAAGTGGAGTTTCTTTTTTTCCAGTGCTTGTGCAGGTCAGATTCTTTTTTTCCTCAGTGACTTGATAAGAGTTAATCTTCCAACTGTTACACAATGTCATGGTCCCCAAAACCTCAGCAAGGAAAGCTCAGCTGATATATGTGTGCTACTAAGACACTGGTTTTCCTTTTTTTTCCCTTAGTGCAGATGCCAGATGACATATCCAAGTAAGCACTTTAAATATGCTTGGTAAAAGTTTATTAATAGATGTCATTACTGCAAGTCCTCATGTGTGCTCCTTTGAAAAACAGTGGTCACTTATTAAAGACTAGAGACAGAACATTTGCTTAAATAAAATTGTTAATAAAGCACATTGAGACTTGTTTCTATTAGTATTGGCTCATGAATACTTCATGTGCTAATTTAGGGTTTAGAGATATTTAGTCATACAAGCCCTCCATTCTGAAATAGGTATGAACCTTATTATTATTATTTGAACAGTGGCCTTTTGTATTTGAAATATTATAAAACATACTTGTCCTCGTCATAAAATTAAAAACATCTGCTATGGCTTTTCAGTTAAAATGCTGTGGACAAGAAAGTCTGGTGATAGGTCAGTCTACCATTTTGAATGGCAATTAAGCTGACAGTGCACCTTGCACCAGTGAGACTGTGAAAACAAACAAAAAAGGCAGATGGTTCATTTAGTTTAGTAATTGTAATTTGTTGTTCATTAAAAGCAATTCCCACACAGGCATTCTCTATGCATATGGAGTATATGGAAAATTTTATTCTGCCAACCTGTAATAATTATTTTTGTTAGTGTAATTTGCAACGACATTTGATAGGCAGTTGATTAGAGCAGTATGGTTTCATCAGAATTAAAATTAATTATAAATTTTGCTGCTTTCATTAGTGTGCTTTTATAACTATCATGACCAAGCAGCAGGGGTTTGTCTCTGAAATACCAAATATCACAGCAGCATTTGTTGTGTTTTTTTCTTTTTGTTCTTGAGATGATTGAACCTTTTAATTGAAAGGTTTATGTTTGGAAGACATTTTTTATACCTACAGAAGATGAAAATTAGTAGCAAAACTGTTTTAAGATGATTCTAAAATACACATTTAATGGAGGAATGTGCAGAGTTAAAAAATGAACTCGGTTACTAAGTTTGGGATGTTTTTCAGTCTCCTTAAATGTAGTGATAGCATTGTAGCTCCACACAATCTGCTAAGTAGAAAGAAACCTTATGGCCAGTAATAAAAATGTCCTTACATGTAAAAAACCTTACTGTCTAATATGTTTTATACAGGGATTTTGTTTTCCCTTTGGAGTATAAAAGTATGTTAAATAAACTTCAGAAGAAGGAAACTAGTTCTCTCTCGATGAATGCAATTACAGAGTTGCTCATTTTGATAATCATGATAAAGTTATTCTCTCCTAGATGGCTTGAACTGCAAAAGAGTTCTTCAAAAATAAATATTGGAACATCTTGGCACAAATGTAGACAGACAATTCTCCTGGCGAATCTGAAGGTCTGAGTGCAGCATAGGTATTTCACCTCACTGCATGGTGTAACACTGCTATCAACCTGCAAGAATAGGAGGTAGATAACTGCTGAATGTAAAATATGTAATGAGGTTCTATGAGGTTGCTTTTAGTCTTTTATGTTGTGGTATTTTTGGTGGTTTCTCTGGTTTTTCCCTCCTTTACAA
This sequence comes from Myrmophylax atrothorax, assembly GCA_026770055.1. Lineage (NCBI taxonomy): Eukaryota > Metazoa > Chordata > Aves > Passeriformes > Thamnophilidae > Myrmophylax > Myrmophylax atrothorax. The sequence continues at coordinate 122,360,449 of JAOXXN010000395.1, forward strand.
TATAATACTGGTAACGCAACAGAGCAGACAATGAGGGTTAATGTCCTTGTCCCGTTCAAGTCAATGGCAGCTTCATCATTAATTTCTGTCACTCCATGTAACCTATAGAAAACTCTAGTATTTTAGAGAAACAGATGAATAATCGGTACTGGTTTACAGCATTTTTTCTTCTAGAGACTGGGGATATTTTATGTTACAATTCTGCTTCTTAGGTACTGTATCCACTGGGGTGTAATTCCCTTTAGAGTTGCAACTGTTTAAGTTAGAGCATGCTTGACCTACTAATTTTCAGTAATACATTTTTCTCTCAGAACTGTAAATTTATAGAATTAGCTTTCTCTAGGAATCAGGCTGGGAAAAGTAGAGAAATTCTTCTGGTTTGTAACTTGACTCTTGTTTCTGCAAAATATGAACAAGACAGTGTTTATTGTAGTCAGGAAAATAGTTGGCATGATTGTGCGTAAGTGAAGAATCTCTGGATTGTCTCAAAGTGTTAGCTGCCCATTTGCAGACAAGCAAGCTTTTAGTGTGCAATTTAGGTCAATGGATAGAGGGGAGAAGATGTGTTTAGGCGACAGATTTTAAATCACCATAATATAAATATGCTTCCCTTTTCATCCGGAATTTGCTTTCTTTCAAGGTAATTTAGTGGAGCAGACATGCACTTATGCCTGTCTTTGTAATTTTAGGGATTAGGATAGTGAGGATTAAATGCTGACCCTTAATCTTCAATATCAACTTTAAGAGCGAAATATAATATGCAAATGGAATACCTTCATTTTGTGTTTATATATTTTAATCTCTGTAATTTAGTTTTAAGAAGATGGAAACTCATCTTTGCCTTATTTATTTTGAATCCCAAAGCAAGATGCCATTAAAATCTTTATCCCTGTATCTTAGAGGATAAATGTTTATCCTTTCGGGATTAAAATATAATTTTTTTAAAAAATGAGTTTAACCTAACACTCTTACATCAGTCCAAGAGTTCTGTGTGTCTGATTTAAATGTATCCTTGAGTGTCATGTCAAACATTGATAATGGGAAAAAAAACATCGTGTGTTTATTTTCTAAAATCGGTGAATGGAATTAACAGAAATCAGTTGGTTACTGTACCACAGATCAATTTTGATCTGTTCATTGTAAGCTTTTCCTGAAAGTTCTAGATATATTTGTAGTGTAGACCTTGAAGTCTGGGGGAGAGAGAGAGAGTATTTATAAAGACTAAATATTCTGCAGTTATAAACAAGTAGGATATCTCAACCAGTACAAATGAATGATGCACTATTAAGGCATCAGATCAAAAGGAAAGATGAAGTATGAAAACCTGGCAAAAAATGGATATGTGAAATAGTCGTCCTCTTGGTATTAATACTAGCATTGTAAAGTACTATTAAAATACTTGACCCAATTAGATTTCTAATGGATACCCATATAGATGTATTTGAAAAAAAAAACCAAGCAAAAAACAATACTTGGAAAAAAAATCTCAGTTTATTTTGATATCACCATTCCTAAACATTTTTTGATTGGACTCTCTTATTGATTTACATTATTATCTGCGTGTCTCCTTCCTCCAGTTTTGCTGATTTTAACTGACATGGTGGCTTGAAGGTCTCAATTTTTCAGCTGATTTCTTCACACTGAGGATTTAGAACATTCTGATGTTAAAAGTCTGTATCATTAAATGGTAAATGAATAATAGCAATGCACCACATTCTTGCCTAGTGAGTCATCATTCCAGGACAGTCTGACAACTGTAGTCTGACAAAGAATACTTTCTTCTGTGACAAATCTTT
>JAOXXN010000395.1:122374449-122379449 GCA_026770055.1 Myrmophylax atrothorax
AAGAAAGAAAGAAAGAAAGAAAGAAAGAAAGAAAGAAAGAAAGAAAGAAAGAAAGAAAGAAAGAAAGAAAGAAAAAAGAAAAAAAGAAAAAAAAGAAAGAAAAACAGGGCCACACAAAAACCCCTAAAGACTCATTCCCAGGTACTAAGGACTCTGAAAAGTGGAAGATAATTTGATAGTTCTGGAAATTTTTTTACCCTGTAATATCAGTTTCTCAAGAGTGGTGAATTTTAAATATATTTTAACCTAATTCTCAAGTATGCCACTTAGATACCTAAAATCCCAGGTTTGATTATATGGAAGAATAATTTTTCTTCTTGTGTCTGGTTGCACATGATATTGATTACCGTAGAAGATTTCCATAACTTTTTTTTTTATTTAAAGTAGTGATGTACAGATAGTAAAATTTGCAGTGCTGCTCTCTTTTTTTGTCTCCCAGTGATGTCTATTTATTGCAAAAGCCTATATTGGAACAGGTGTCTGTGACAGAGTGACCACCACTGGTGAAATGCATCTAGAGAATGGCCCCAGTAAATGTATTGCTGTTACAGTTTCCTGCCCTCAGATGAAGACCCAGCCCGATTTTTGTACATATTTTACTCAAGGGAGAATTTCAACAGGAATCTAAAATTTTGGAAAATGGCTTATACATTTCTGAGACTTCAGAGGGATTTGAAAGGAGGCAGAAGATTTTCACAGGGGAATTGTTTTGCACTTTTATGCTTTCAGGGTCTTTGTACGTGAACTTTTAATGCAATGCAAGGATCTCACCACATAGCACTGGGACAGCACATCTTGGAAAGTAATGCATTCACCTATTCCAGCAGTGAAAATGAGTGGGAAGAAAGTTTCCTGTCAGTGAAGAATTTGAAGATGAATGGTAAGTCCTGAGAAAAATATTAAAACAAAGGTGATTATGTACTTTGAAAATACACCTTTGCCTTTTACTAGATCTGTACAATACTACCAGCCAATTTCCTCCTAGGGAGTCTATGTGCTATCTCTCTCTCTCTCTCTCTCTCTCTCTCTCTCTCTCTCTCCATCATCTATCTATCATCTATCTATCTATCTATCTATCTATCTATCTATCTATCTATCTATCTATCTATCTATCTATCTATCTGTCTAGATATCCTATCTTTAAATGCTAATATGCATGTCCCACTTTAATGGAGTCAGTTAGTGAAACTTGGTATTTTACTCTATAATTTGTATAAATGACTTGACTTACCTTTTTACTTAAGTCTGCTTTAGTGGAAGAGGGCTATCTTTAGCAGAAGCAGAAGTACAGGGAATGATGTCCTTCAGAACAGCGGCTCCTGAAGCAGGGTACAGAAGGATGAAACAGTTGCTAATAGTCCTTAGATAAGTACAGCTGTTGCTCCAGGCGTGTATGGGTGCTACAGACCTTTTGATTTGTATCCAGCTGTTTTTCTCTGCTTTTCGTGATTCTAGAAAGTAAACTGAGTCCTACTTGCCTGGGCCTTTTTGCCAATGTTCTATTTCTTATATCCAAATGCATGTTTATTACCTAGAGTCGATACAAACAGGGAGCTGAAGAAGAATACCTCCCTTGTCTATGTCCTTCACAGAACAGGGAACATGTGAATATTATCTATTATAGTTTTTTATGTCACATCAACTACTGCAGAATATAAGTAAATGTATTGATATATTGATAAGAAAAAAATGGAGAAATATATATTTCAGTAGTAATGCTTCTATTATAGAAGGAATCAACAGAGATATTTAGTTAATAATGTAATTGAAAATTCACTTTTACTGAAATGAATGGATCTACTGCTCTCTCTTTTTCTCTATACAAATATCTCTTAGTGTCAGCACAGCAGTGTACTTATTTGTTGACCTTCACTGGAGCTGCTGATGCAGATGAATGCTCTCTCTAACGCCAACCCTTGTTGCTACTGGTAGATGAGCCTGTCTCAAAGTCTTATAACCTTTTGCTTGATAAAGAGCAGAAATGGGATTTCATCATGAAATAAATATTTCATTTAGGAAGTTCTACTAGTGTAAGGGTACTTAAACATGTTTGGGCTTTTTTTTTCTTAGATACATTAACAACGCATTTCTTAAAACAGGAATCACAGAAACCCTTCAGGTCAAGTATCCTGGTTATATATTTCAATGTACCAGGCTAAAATCATGGAAAGGACCTAAACTGCAGTGGAATAATCTGTTATGTTCTAGCAGTAATGAATGAAGCTGTAGTTGCCTGTTTTCTCTAGCAATGAAATTAAGGGTTAGAAATAGAGGATTAAGCCCACAGTGAAAAGTAGAAGTTGAAATGAATATTGGGGAAGGATGTATGAACTCTGCTTTTTTTTACAGTACTTGTGCTACATTTGTGTTCATAAATGTACAGATCTTGAGTCTCCGCCTCCTCTGTTGAATATACATCTTAATACCTTGTTAAATCAGCTTGTTAAAACAGCTTTTGATGTACTGTGTTCATGTAAAGGTTTCCAATTTTTAAATGTATATACTGGTGCACACACGGAGCATTTCAGACCAGAACTGGGTTATTAAAGTTTGCCATTTCTCATCATAGCTAAAAAGAGTTAGAATTGCACTGTTAGCTGTAGAATAAAACAAGTAAGCCTATTAAAAGGAATTTTTTGAGACACTGCCAGCCTGGTAGGTCTTTTCTTATCAGCATATTTATTTCTGTGTGTATTTATTTAAAGAGATGGATTTTGAAGATATTGTTCAACTACAGAATTAAAAAAAAAAAGCAAGCTGGAGTTCTGAAAAGGGTGGGTAAAGTCTTTACTAGAGGAGTGAGAAAAGAGCCCCAAATTCTAAAGTGTCCATTCCCAGTGCTGTAGGTGCAGGTACCATAACTACACTGGTGGTAGATGCAGTCTTAAACCCATAAGGGTGGGAGACCATGTCCCTGAGCACTTCATCAACAAGTTGCAGGTATGCACTGGTGACATTGGGGTTGTGTTTGGAAAGAAAAGTTTCAGAGATATGATGATATCTATATATCCATATATAAATTCATCCTGCAGACATTAGTAAAGTGGCTGGATTGCTTTTGGTGTTAGAGATGGTTTTAACTAAGGTGAAAAAAAATGAAAACAGTAACAGAGATTGATGCAATTCTGTTTGCTTTATTACAAAAAAGGAGGGAGGGGGGGGAAAGAAAACAAAGCTACAGAGACTGTCTACTTTATAAGAAGTTTTAACAGAGTTTTGTGATCTCTTTGTAGTATAACTTTTCAATATTTTATGAAAGAAGTATCTGTTTCAATTTCTATAGGATTGTTTGTTTGAATGTTGGATTTAGGAAACAGAGGTAACAGACAGAAACATAATGCATAGCAGCAAAGCAGTTTCTTTAACAGCAGATTTCCTCTCTTGCAGATATCTTAACTTCCCAGAGGTGGTTAACATTCTTCGTAGTGTTTCTAGCTTTTTGAGGTTTCTATCTTGCTTCTACCATTTTATGTGAAGTACTTTAAATGGGTGAGAAATTAAGTAAATACCCAAGGGAGGATCAAAATAATTCATACTACTCCACAGACATTTCAGGTCTTGCAGTCCCTGAGCAAACCACTTGCTGAGCTGAGTAGCTCAAAATGGTAAAGTATACTCTATAAGTCAGAAATCCAAGTCAGAGGTTCTGAAAAAATATTATTTTGCCAATGTTTTTATTAAAAACAGTACAAAATATGTAGCCTTTGGAGGCTTCAAGGAATTTGAGGATTTTGATTAAACAAACTTCATTTAAATGAATGAGTGTACTTTGAGAGATACATTGTTACCAAGCTTTATAATAATGATAATGGTATTGATGCAAAATACTTTATGTAAACCCAAGAATTTACTGGGCATGTGACTGTCAAACTGTGTTGTATTTGTTTTAGAGGAATATATGTTAACTGTTTATGCATATGAAATTAGTGATCACCAGAGGCAAAGAATGGACAGGCGTAGAAACCAAAATCTTCCCTTTATCTTTGAAATGGATATGTCGAATGTCTCTGTGTGATACTGTATTTCACAGTGAGCCTCAAGACCATTATCTTTAGGAATGAGGGAGACAGTGCATTCCCCATATCTCAATATTCTGATGAAGCGGCAAATTAGTGCCAGTTAAGGTATTGGTGTTTTATGATGTGAATGCACTGGTAAAAATGACACCTCCAGATTAGCCTTTACTTAGGCCAATGGACAATTGTTATGGGGTAAAAATTTCAGCTTTTTTTCTAGACTTTTTAGGTTTTTTGGTAAGTAGCACCTAGCAATAAAGTCTCTACTATTATCAAATGCAGATACTGTTTCCCTTGATTTGAATGCTAACTTGTTAACTCAGGTCTTTGACTGATAGAAAACATTAACCCCAGAATTGCAAGACAGTGAGAAAATAATGTTGCAGTGGCTTGTGTCTGTTAGTAACTGACCATCCAACTACAAGCATACAAGAGGATGGGTACAAAATGATAAAATGTGGTTCAAGTACCATTTCAGATTCAAAATCTAGAAATTTAAAATGCCTTGTGGTTCTAACAGTAATGCTGCTTTCATTACTACTGTACCTCAACTAAGCAGAGAGAAAAGCTTCTGAAGTTACGATTACCCACAGGATTTGTAAACCAGATTGATGGAAGTAATTGGTAAACTGCTTAATCAAGCCTTGCTTGAAGGTGAATAAGGACTGCAAGATAGAAAATGTAGGCTGTGTAAGTAACCCAACAAGTCAGTAGAGTCCTTTTTTCTGAAAGAAACAAAGATAGCAGTAATTAATGACCCTGACTCTGTGCCAAAAAAGCTTTCTTCTGACAACTCCAACTTAATTAAAACTTAAGACATTTCAATGGCCTCAGAAAGCCCCTGATGGGGCGAACTCTTGCAAACTCGTGAGAAAATTTTGTAAATTAAAGGAAAAGATGTGTGTTACCACTGGTGCCATGACTCTAATCCCTGGCAGTCAAAGAATCTATTTAGCCAAAGCCTTTTCTTTTAACTGGCTCACA
>JAOXXN010000395.1:122384449-122398484 GCA_026770055.1 Myrmophylax atrothorax
TACTGGGCAATAGTTCATCTCAGTAATGATAATATTCAACACATATAGGTTTATTTATAATAATTGGCAGTAGCATCCTGTGAGATCTTTGGGTTAAAAAGCAACCGACACCATATTCATTGTCCTAACTGTAGTAAAGGAATGGATTTTACTTTCAGGTATGTCAGATGTGACTTTTATATATTGGGGTTTGTAAATATTGTTTTTCAGCATCACAGGTTACCATTTTACTGTATATTTCTGTACTAGTAGCCAGACAGACTTGTCCTGGGTGAGATTTGAAACCAGGAATACTCAAAGGTTATGAAGCTGGTTAAGACACCAGATTAAGAGCAGACTTCTGTTTAGCTTCCAAAACCTGATAGTTCTCCCTTATGACTTACTTTGGGAGGGTGTACTGTGATACAATTCATACACAATCTAAAGTATTCCTCCACTTCTCTTTCATAAGACTCGCCGTAACTTTCACCCCTTTGTGTTGAGGTGAGAGCAATCATTTCTAGTTCCACAGGTTGTTTACATACAACCTTCTGATAAAAATCCCCATCTGTGACCTCATCCTTCAGGGTGCTCAGTCGCCCAGGTTGGGTTTGATCCCTTCTGCCCCTGCTGTTGTCAGGTAGGAATCCACTGATCTGGGGGAGAGCACATCAAGGCACTAGCTGTGCCAGTGATTTCAGTATAGATTTCCATCCTTTTCAATGGCATTTTTAAACTGAAAGTATTTATTTCAGAGTTGTTTGTGGTTGTGCAAGGATGTGTGTATGTGTATGTGCAACACAGTTAACATTTTATTTTGGAAATAAATTTTAAAACTTGTAACTTAATTTTCTTTCTGTAATTAACTAATTTTTCTTTGGCCCTTGACTCCATCATGGATTAAATGGGGAGATTTTTGAACTAGTAATTTTTGATCACTATGAAAAATATTCCTAGTACAACCATTTCAGTTGGCATTAACTATAAACAAATTTCCAGTGGTATTTAAATGTGCGACCATAAAATATTTCTGCTGGCATTTCCTTACTAGTTAGCAGCTGTTACAACAGCCTGCAAACATCTATTAAGTAAAGGAAGACATTTTGTAATATAGATTAATAGAAATGAGTTAGAAGATGATAGGCAAAAAAAGCTCTAGGATACAACTGCCTTTTGTTCTTAATTGGAAAAGTGTATAAACAGACTGAATTTCAGTATGAATGTTAGACTTCAGCTGGAGCCCATAACTTACACTGAGTGTAGCTTAACACGTTTAATTTCAGACAAAACTAATACTAATCAGATAGGGATTTTTGAAAACAGTTTATTCCATTTCAATGGAATTTCCATTTTACTAGCTGTAATCTCAAATATGTAAATGGTAGCCAAAGCTGGATGTGATGTTTCAGTTAAGAATTTTTTTTTTGCCCGTTGTTTCTTCTAGCATCTTCTTGCCAAATCTTCTGGAGTACTTGTAATTTCCTCCGTACAGAGCCCAACAGGCTCATCAGCAGCAGAAGGTAAACATAATAGATGTGAGGAATTTCTGGAGATTTATGAGGTTTAGCTTTCTGAAACATACACTCTGTCTGGCAATCCTAGAATATGGCCACATGTGGACTCAGCGAATTGAAAATGTTTTAAAAAGGGGCATCATTTAGCCCCTATTAGGAATAAAATTTAGGAACAAAAAATGCATTCTGCAATAGCATTTAAGTATCATTTCTGTCCTGCAACAGTGTGTTTAAGTTCAAAAGAATAATCATCAGGGAGGTTATGCTTTTGTTAAAATGTCTCTGAAATTTGACAAACAGATTAATATCCCTGTTATTTAATGAATTAAGCTTACTACATACAGTCACCCATGTCTTCACATTGAAAGACCAGAGATCATTATGCAGGAAACTAGGAACATGAAGCTACTCTGAACTAAGGAGATTGGCATTATGGAGATTTAATACCAAAAGCTTCAGAGCAAAATACATAAAAGTACAAGCCTCGTAACTGTACCATTATTATGAACATTAATTTATTAAATTCTGCCATCTGTTTATGAAAATGTAATTGAAAAATTGCACTCCTACATCAGTTTATTGAGCTGATAAAAGAAGATTCATCAGCAAAGACAGAAATATGCCATCCTAATGATCACAATAATATCACTGCATTTTAAAATGCTCTTTTAACCTTTTTCAGTGGGCTTTACTGATATTAATTAATTGACTTGGATGCTGTCAACATCTCAAGCAATAGAGTGATAGTTCTAATTCTGTGCCAGGCATTTCTCTGCATCTTTTTCTTTTGTATGTTTAGCTAGAAGAGCCTAGAAGAGCATTAGCAGAATAGTAGAGAGAGGCCTCTTCTTCCTGTCCATTGTTTACCCATAGTATTGCCCGATGGAAGAGCTCATGTGCATAAGCCCAGGTTTTTCATGGTCTGTTTCATCACTGTTCTCAAGGACTTGCATAAATGAAAGATGAGATCATTTGGAGATAAATATTGCTAAGAATATCACTTTAACCCTCATCATCTTCCACAGTACGCTAATACTGAGGGGAAAAGGTAGCCTTTATTGAGAAAGAAAATTAAACAAAAGCTTCTCTGACTTCTGAGATGAATGTCACTCGAATTGTTGATGCTTTGTGCGTTTAAAATCTAAAAACTTTGCATGACTGCCTCATGCTTTTATTTCTGCCGAGTAATAATGCTCTGGGATGCTTCCAACTGTAACCACCTAATTGCTAAGATTGAAATGATAACCATTTACATATCAGCTTTTGACCAATGGATGCTAGTTCCAAAAGTTTTTGTGTATTGATTTTCTAGCATTTCACCCCTTTCACTATGAGCACAGTGAACCTCGGAGACTGAACATTTTTATCTCCAGGCATTCATATGCACATTCATAAAATGTGTGGCACCTTAGAAACGTTAACAGTATTTTTTGAGCTTCATTTGGAAGATAATATATTTCAAAGACAAGAGTATAAAATAGCTAGATATCATTGGAAAACAACATTTAATTATTAATGAAACCAAGACATTGGCTTGGAATGAGAAGCGACTGCTCATTTAATGGAGAATTTTCCAGTGAAGGTAAATAATGAAATCTCTTTCTTAAGCTAACCTACATAGTGGTTTTGATTTAAAGGTTTTTCGTAAAATGGAAAACACAAATAAACATTTTAACTCTGCTGCAAAATAGGAAAATAGTCTTGAGTTTGTTCAGGGTTTGTGTGCATTCGTGTGCTATTGTGGAAGTGGGATTACTGCCTGACAATTTCATCACGTCTGTGAAAGTAATGTTTGGGAGGTGAAGTAATACAATAATGCTAATCCAGCTTTTTATAATCAGCCTCCTATGTATATAATATTTATGTTATTGTCTGTGCAGGGTTTTCTTTTTCTAGAAGCATTCCTTATCTACTAGAATTCTCATTTGACAAATGAGATTGGATTACCAAGTCACAGCTGTATACACTGGTTGATGTATTGCTGTAGGATTGATAATTCAGAAAAGCAATGTAGTATTTTGGGGTTAATTTTCTTTTCTTAGATAGAAGAATCTAATGCTGCTTGCTAGATATTTTCTTCATTTTCGTTATCTAAGTTTTACCAGGTTTAGACTAGTTATTGACTCAGTTAATGTAAAAAATGTTGATACGCTGTCAATATTAATGTAGATGTCAGTCCAACACTAGTCCCTAATGTATGTAAGAGCAAGTATTTTTTACCTTGATACAGAAAGGCAGTCATGTGTGAGATTTAATATACATCCTAATCTATCTTGTCATTGCACTAGCCATGGGTGATGTGCTAATGTATGGGCAACCATTTTCTTTTTCTCTTCACACAATGAAATAGATAGACATGAATGACAGCCAAGTCTCCACTCTGTAATTATTTGGAGGGCAGTTAGAACAGTAATACAGCAGTTTTACTTATAGACTTAAGTCTATGGCCTGCTTTTTTGTGTTTGGTTTTTTGTTGTTTTTTGTTTGGTTGGTTTGGTGGTTTTTTTTGTTTTTTTCTTTTTGTTTTATTTTGTTTTGGCACACACATACACAAATAAACACCACACCACCACCACCACCACCCACCCCCCCAAAAAAAAAAACCCAACCAAAACAATAAACCAAAACAAAAAAGAACAAACCCACCGAAACTAAAGAAATGGCTGAACACAAGGAAGTTTCATGACACAGAGTTTGGAATTTCATGTTCTGAGTCCCTATACACACAGCCAGATATTTTTATGTATTTGAATGCATTCTTTGTGCTGACATCATCATTCTGATTCACTTATTGGCAAAATAATATATGTTTTATAATACAGAAGATTTGTCATCAAGTATTTCTAAAAAGTGAATAATCAAATGAGCCCTTTAATTAAATGTCTCTTTTATATTCATTTTCCTTTTCCCTTTCTCCATTGCTTTTTCAAATTGTGAACAACTATGGAAATATGGGATTGTGAATATAAGTTGACACAATGTAAGATAAGCAAGGAAAAATAATGTCCATAGCATGTCTCATCTTTGTGCATGTTGGCAAAACCAAAACCTGAATATTGCTTTTTATATAAAAGACATTTTGATGAGATTGCAGTTTCCTAAAAAGCAAGTCCAAAATTACATATTTCTTAACGCAGCTTGAGTCAACAAATCTTTGACTTCTCATATTAATTTATAATACAGCTTCCTTTTGTTCCTCTTTTCAAACTGCAAGAAACTGTCTTTACGCATTCAATCTGTCTTTGTGTGAGAGAAAATGAAAATGAGGCACACTGTCCATATCATAAAGATAAGCAACCGCCTGCAATTTCAGCATTATTTTTGCTATATATTTAAGGAGGGAGGGTACGTTTTCTCCCCTGTTGTTGGATGCTATTATTTGTAGACTAAAGCTATTGCTTTCCTGGCACCTTGCAGTGTTCCATTCAGAATTAAAATCACGATGCACATCTTCACTAACTCTAAATTGAGACTGGTATAATTTCAACACTGGAAACTGAGGCCAAAATTCTGTTCACAGTGCCTTATATGGAAATATTCCATGGGGGGAGGGTGGGGAAGGAAAAAAAAAGAATCCCCAAACATTCTATTTTTAGAATATATGTTATAATTCCCATACTACTTAAGTTTCCTATGAATATTCTTCTCTCTAAGAGTAGTAATATAAGGCTAAATTGTTACCTTATGTTTTCGTGGAATAGGTTTGTGACCACTGACAGTTATAATTTACAATGATTATGGACATTAACATGCTTGACGGTTACTTTTATTTTTATTTCAAATACACTTTCAGGGGACTAGTGGTATGAGGGGTGGATGTTTTTTCATCACAGAATACTACAAATTTCCTATCTGTGATGCACCAGCACTTCTTCACAGTCGATAGAAAGTATTAATTTTCACCTTTGAGAGAATCTCGTGTAAACCTGTAGAATGGGTCATAGTGGGTTCTTCTGCCAGCCTCTGTGTCTACTGATCTGTCTATCTAGCTGCTAGATGACATGGGATCTGAATATTTGTTGAAGTTGCTAAAAGTAAAGAGGAGTGGTCTCAAATGCTTTAATATGCAAGTAATTTCTGCTCACTAAAGAGTTTATTATGGCCTCCATGTCACTACTCATTCAGCTAGACACTATGTACATTTCAGTATTTCTAGGTTTCTGAATTAGGAGTATAAACTTTGATGAGACACAAGTGATGTTGAAGCAGTGTGACAGGCAGTAATGTGTTCTCACAAACTTACGGCTTTTGCAAGGTCAACATTTTCATTCAACTTAATCATCAATCTTCCACCTTTTATAACTCAACTCACAAAATCTATTGCCAGTTAAAATTTATGTCAGGGTTTAAATCTGAATTTCTTACCTGCAAATGCTACCATCTCCTCTTGTAGATTAGTGGCATTGCTGGTAGTATGTCAACATGTAGGTACTATGAAGATCTTGAATTAAAAATATCTGCAATCAATTATTGGAAAGCCTAAGACTATTGATTTGAAATTGAGCATAAATGCTAAGTTTTTCAGAAGGAGTAGGAAATTAGTTCTTTCTTTTAATATAAGGTGTGTATCTGTGGTTTAAATTTTTCTCTTCTAAGTATTCGAAACCACTCATGTAGTACACAAGACCATACAAACCAGTTAATTTAGTATCTTTGCAACCTGTCATGTTAATATGTAAATACATGTGCATATGTATTTAGACAAATCTAAAAACATGCATTATTTACATGCTGTAAGAGATTTTTTTTTCTGAGCCATTACAGTCTATTATGTAAATATGTATTTAAGGGGCATAATATTTTTTTAATTTCATTGGATTTTTGACTTGATAGGTCATAATGGCTAGGATCCCTTACACAATACCTCATAATTTATTTCAGCCTGTATTATAGATGTTTCTATCATGTTAATATGAATTTGCATATAAAATATGCTTCAAGTTACTGTACACATAAAGATTAATAATTCACTGATTTTAAATGGAAGAGAGAACATCAAAACTGATTAGTTTACATAAGGGTAATATTCGTCCTCTCTGCAGAAGGATAGCACAAAACCTAGGCATCATTTAAGCCTCACTTAAGCCCTTAAAATGCAGCTTAAATGGATTTTAACTGGTGCATAGGCTTTGCTGTGGCCATTGGTGAAGTAGTGAATTTAATCTGAAAGAGAATAATGCATTTCTAAATGCTCCCCATTTCTAGAAGTGAAATTACTAGATCTTGTAGGAACACAACTTCCAGCAGTCCCCAAACTTTCACCTCATTGTTTGCAAGAGAAGTGAAATTCAATTTGCGGAGAAACTTGTAAAGTGCCTTTCTCTGTGAAGAATCCCATCTGTTTTGAGTCATGTCTGCATCAGCCATGGAACAACACAGGACAGAGACGGCTGACCTACTTCAGAGGATATGGATACATCTGCTATAGGACCATTATTTAAACCAAATTTATGTTCCAACTCATGCATATTTAGATTCCAGCTCATATTCTATAATTAAATACTGAATTCAGCCATTCAGTGGATTCTGAGGTGCCCTCAAGATTATTATTATTCATGAAAACTTTGTGTTCATCTGTTTACTGAGATGAGGTGTAATTTTGCATATGTTGACTTTCAGTCAACAGATATGACTAAACACAGGCAGAAATTTAAAAAAAAATGGGCTCATATTGTTCTTTACCAGCCAATGCTTCTGGTTACGGGACAGTGCTGGCACTAGTAGATGGTTTTGTAATAAGAACCTGATGGCCGCCAGTAGCAGATGCTGAGGGAATGAACAGAGGAAGAGGTCAAGCATATAGTCATGCTTCCCTGGCATAGCATCCCAGCTTCTGGCAAGTTTTCCAGACATCTAGTTTTCAGCAGACCAGGCTTAAGCTGTGAGCACAGGAGAACAAAGAATACCTACAGAGTTTAATAATGGAGAATGTCTCAGGAGGGACTGTAGGAAAAGGGAAAGTGTGACCGGGTCTGCAAAACCTGCTGGGAATGAGGATGTCAGAGGAAAAATAGACATGTCTAGATAATTGTGAAATGTCAGAAATGTGGTTATTCTGGATTCATACTGGGTGCTGGTTGTTTTAAAATATTTTATCTAGTACTTTGTTTCTAAGCAATATGTTTTGAAGTAGAACAGCTGTTAGTAGATTATGTTCTGGCTCAGACTGCAAAAAGACCTGCAGGGACTACCTTGAGTCAGGCCTGTGGAACAATACCAGTTTATAAAAGAGAAAATATGCAAAACACATTGCATCCTCTGAGTAAGAGCTTTGTGGAGAGGTAGAGGTACAGGGAGCTGTAAGATCCAAGAAATTCTTCCAAAGTCTACATAAACCCCGGGAAACTCAAGTGTCCAATCCAAAAATGCCTTACAGACAAAGGCTTGCATCCTTATGGCCAAAATATTTTCTGTTGGAAATACCTCTACTCATTAGGAAGGGGGAATCAGCTATACTCTTGGAAAAAAAAAAAAGGCACAAGTGGAGTTCAGTCTGCAGTCATTTCAGCCTCAACTTACAGAGGTTTTGCTAATGTTTTCCAGTGGGATCCACAGCAAGCAACTGAGAGACCTAGCTCTTGGAATAATATGTCTATGAACCAGTGTATTAATTGCTCATGGGCAGCATGGCACATCTCAAGGCCAGGGTCAATTTGTACCTACCTAGCCCAGGTAGAATGCTACAGAAATGTTCCTGTGTCCTTGCTACTGAGTCTTCCTGTAGTTCATTGTTCTGGCAATCGAAGAGGATTTGATTTCAATGAATCTTCTGAATATGATAAACCCCAAACATAATCTGAACTGCCCTAAACCTGGGTCATGTACTCACCAATTACAATTAATCTTTTAATTAACATCTATTCCCTAGCAAAAATGAGAGTCACATTATAGACAGTGGACTTGTTCTGGATTGGTTTTTTGGTTGTTTGGATTTTTGTTCAGTTTTGTTGTTGTTATCACAGCAACCTGTTGAGTGGTAAGTCAAATTCTAATGGGCCTTGTGGAGAAAGGTCTTGATGGAAACCGAAGTACTTCTCCTAAATAGGCTGGGCCAGGCCCACTTCAACACGAAATGTAAAACAGTATTCTGAATTAATGTGGTGCAGTCTTTAAATACATTTCTGAACTGAGGCCTGGGTTGTTCAGGGAGAACACATACAGAAAAAAATGTTTTTTAAACTCTGTCTTTGTCAGATGACACATGACACAGGATTGAGAAAAACTGAATTCCCTTCATTTCCCCTTATTTTTTATCTTTTTTCCCTTCTATATAACACAGAGCCATCAATTGAAATGTCCTTCGGGCTTTATATGTATAAATATATATAGATAAGTGTCTCCTTCTGTATTTTTAATGGAAGTTCTATAATATCATTAAATATATTATTTTTTTAAATTAGTTTAGAAGGGGTAATAATATTGAGCAGTTGTACACAAATAATCCAAAGAAGTCCTCTGAAACATATGGATAAGAGCTGCTTGCAATTGTAAAGCAAAAATATTAAATAATACACCTAATTTGGAGGCAGAAATTACATTATCTATGCTCTGTGTGATAATAATTACTTCACGTTCATATTCTGAATGTTTTCTAGTACATTTTATAGGAAGTTATTAGAGTACTTACTTGAAAACCTCTCTTTTAGTTATTATGGATCTCTTCCCTTCTGAGTTTCGAGGGAAATACCAGATGTTACAATTCCCTATGGTGGGCCAATTGCTTGCTAATTTTCTATTATTTTAGTAAACATCAAAGAAATAGTTCAACTATATGAGCCTGAAAAGATTCATGGATTTTTTTTGTTTGTTTTTGCATTTAAAAAATAATTTTAAAACATTCCAAAACAATTCTCTTTCTAGTTTGTTTCAAAGAATCATGTAAGCCTGGACTGAGACTCAACTTTTAGCCTTGAGCAAATTTCCTTAAAAAGCCTGGAAGAAGGGGGTTGCAGGGGAAGGAGGAAAATGCAGGAAGGAGGGAGAGAAGCCTCAACAGTGGAAATGCTGACCAAACCTTAACTATAGCATCATATATGGTGATAATGCAATGCTAACAAGGACTCCTGAGATAAATACATCAATTAAAGGCTTGCAGGTGTGTCACTAGGGGTGGATGAAAAGAGAGAATGGGAAAGGATTTTGTGCCAGAAGATCTTATGGTTTTGTAGTCATTAGTAATCTGTGCAGATGTCTATTATGACTAACTGACAATAAATCTTGGTTTCTGTTTTGAATATTGCTTTTGTTTCCCAAGTTCCATGCCTGAAGGGAAGAAAGAAAATGACTAGAAGATTAATTACTACAATGGTTACTCCCAATAAGATAAAATGGAAAGTAGTTGTCTGCCGAATGAGATTAAATATTCTTATTCTTATTTTCATATTTTATTTTGATAACAGAAAACTGAAGGTAATGTAGGTTGTGTGGGGGTATGTATATACTGATTTTTGCATAATGATGGAAAAACAAGTCTACTTTGCCAACAGACTTTCTTCAAGCTATGTGCATAAGGCAAATCTTTCTTCTACTTCATCAAAATAATGGAAAGGTACTCAAACCTTCTACATTAGTGCAGTAACCTCTAATTCTAAGCACAGTGAAGAACTGTAAGTAAATTTTACCATAGAGCTATGTATTCCTTAGCCTCTCCATCTGCTCATTTTTGACACCCCTGTCATTAACTGTCATTTTCCTTTAAATATACAGTGAAGCTGAAAGGCCAGCTCTACATCACATCATTTCAGATTAGGGGCAGTTCCTTTGAGCTGAGCACTGTTTAGGTGTCAGAAAGAAGTCTCTGACCTCTCTCCTACCACACTGCCGCAGGGCCTTAATTAGTACTGACTCCAGCCATTACTGCAGAGAGGACAAAGGCGACCACATCATTTTTCTACTTAGGAAGTTAGCGTCTGACCTAATAACTTGTCCAGGCTCACAGGACACTGTAACGGCCACACAATGGCAGTGGAGATTATTTGTCAGATTCTTTCCTCCTCTAAATGTAAGAAAATCAGGGAAGTTAGCTATTGTATCCTTCAGTCTTGCAAGAGCTGTTTTAGGGTTTCAGTCCCTTGATTTGTCATGGAGAAAATGACAGCAAAGGAGTCAGATATTTAGGAAAATAAAGGGTGTTATAATCAATAGAGTGGTTTTTTCCCAGCCCACAAGAATCTGATTAGTTAAAATATTGCTCTTACAATGTCTGCGCTGGTGCTATTGCCTTTAGTGGAATTTTATCACTTATTTCATGAAGAACAAACTCAAGTCCAGAGTCAAATGAGCTCCTTTTTTCTCTCTCCTCCTTCCTTCCTCCCAACCTTCTTCATCCCATCCCCCAGTCTCCTGGCAGAAATTCACTGTCACATAAGAAACATTGTACAGTGCTGTTGGCAAACAATTTTTGGTCTATTTCACTAGAAATTGGACTTAATGCATCAGATGTCAGCATTATATAGTTTCACAGAATCTCCTTAATTCTCCTATTTGTTTGGTAACATTCCACTGAGAAAGCATCATGCCAGAACATAACCACTTTTTAATATTTTATTTTGTTTTATTTTACTTTATTTTTAAAACTAATTAAAGCAATTGAAGTTTCTATAAAAGTTGCACAGTCTCATATCATGTTCCTTTATCACATGCTGCAGCACAGACACACACTTTATGGTACTGCAGCAGAAATTGCTTTCACTGTAAGTACATTTCAAGGAGTTTGCAAGATGATCTAAAACTTGCAGAAAGCTGATTTTCAGTTTGTCAAGATATAGGTATCACAAATATATAGCATTTTTGAAGGCTGTTTAACTGTAATTAATTAGTATACTACCTTTAGGCTTGAGTTTTGTCTTTCTTCTGTAAGCAAGAAGTCATTCTTCCTGCTTGCCTTATACCTCCCTTATAACAAAAAAGAAAGAAAAGAAAAAAATTGGTTCTAATTCTGATGTGCTTTTCCACACATCTTGGTCTTTGTAATTTCAAATCTAGTTAGGATTATTTTTACTGTAGTTACTTTGAGCTGGATTGGAGTTTCAGAAATACCGTAAAATTACTGCATTTCTAAGGAAGTCTCTTCTTAAGTGATCGCACAAAGGTAATTACAGTATTATCAAAGCTGCAAAATGGTACATAGGGTTTCTTGTGCTCAAACAGCATCCAAAGCAATAGAATGCATTTAAGTTCTACTACAGGGCCCACACTGAGTACAATTTGTAAGAGACTAGCCATGTTTCTATATAGAGCTATAACATGGGGTAAGACTGTTGGGGCCAGACACTTCAGTCTATGACTGTGTGATCAAGCATTATTTCCTTTAGTCTATGAGCGGAAATAATAGCCTATAAATGTTTCGGAGAAGTCCTTTGACTGCGTATCATATATTGCAATTTCCTTATTCTCTTTTAGATTACCCACATACATTGATTTTTTTTCTGAGCAGCAGGAAGGTGAACTTTACCTTTCCGAGCATAAATAATTTCAGATTCAGAAATGTTCATTACACCAGAAAGGTACAGCACAAAAGAGGTCTATAAGAAAGAAGGGACTTCTGACTTTCTGTGGACCTACAAGTCCACAGAAGTTTATTTTCCAAAACTGGGAACAGCATGTGCTAGCAGCGATTTCAGCAATTTAGCTGATGCTTTTTGCCCTCCATTTGCTGAAGAGTAATATTTGGTCTGTGATTCTATTCATAAGTTAGATTAAAATTTTAAAGGGCCACTGCAAGGCAACTTCGTAGGGATTGGCATCATGCTTGCCATCATTTTCCCATTGCACTGAAGCACTTGAGAAGTGCAGATGGAGAAGAACCTCAATGCAACATAAAGGCATCCTGGGTGGAGGAGTCACTCCCACCTGATGCAGAACTAGTCCTAGGGGAATTGTAGGCAGCTATGTTCAGCAGTTATGGACGAATTGTGAAAAGGAGGATCTCATCTTCCTCTGTCATTTATGTAATCAAGATTAACCATATTTTCAGATTATTGGCCACTTTACTGCTTCTCTCCATTGATAGTGAGGCAAATGAGTTGCTCTGGCAGAGGGATATAAAACTCTCTGGGCTCTGTGGGAATAGAGTTAGAAAACAGGGAATGCAGTGAACTAATTTGTATGAGATTTTCTCTCTCACCAGAGACTTCCTTTCTTTCGTACACTATGAGGAGGGCTAGAAGTTCCAAGCTGGCTGATTTGCCAAAGATAAGGAGAAAGTGTCAAACAACTTAGAATATTCTGGTTTTTGTTGGTTTGAGTCATAACTTTACTGTTGCTGAGACCTACCTCTTTGGCCAGTGAATAACAGGGGGGTTTGTTATAATGGTGGTGTTGGAAGAATCAGGTAGTTTTAAAGCATATTCAACCATCCTTTTTACTTACTTTTAATCAACTTGTTCTTCCAAACAAGGTATGGAATTGATAGCTGTTATTGATTGCTTGTAGCATTACCTAATCTTCACTAAATGTAGGAAGCTTTTCAGATTTAGAAAGGTGGCAGAAAATGTCTAGTAATGATGCTGCTGGGAATTGAAGCTCAATACTGTGGTCAGTATAAAAGTGATATAGCTGTAAGAGGTATTTTATTATAAGCCCATTGTTTTTTATTAAATGTTCAAGCTGGTGTAATTCACAGATATTTTGATGTTGCTTATGTATTTATCAGCTGTTTCAGTATTTCATTTGTTTGAATTTACACCAAGAAGAACTTTGATTAATGAGAATGGGCTGGAACTTTGGAAAACTACAGAATGCAAGGAATACAGTGCTGTAATAATGTAAACAAAGAGGTGTCATTTATGCTTTCAATACAAATGGAAAATATAAGAAATCATTACTAAAACAGATATAAACGTGACCTTCACTGTGGTTCAGTAATTATCCTCATCCACAGTATGGTGTTTGTATCACGATTTCCCTTATTTCCTCTTTGTTTTCATTTTTATCTGGGTACTTCACTGGTGAGTAATAGCTAAAGGGAACCCATTACGCAAGGCGAGCATTCAGTTTGCAAGTGAATTTGCTTGTAGCTATTGCCACATTTGAACCTCACTAATGTATGTAAATTAAAAACTGTGGTATTCGGATCGCTCCTGTTTGAAATAAAAACAGAATCTGATCATTACAATCTGCAAGCCAGGTATTATCACTGGACTAGTGAGCTGCTGATGATAAATTGTACTGAATAGCTTGTGGATAGAATATTTTATCTCAGTTCTCTATCACACAGCACTGCATAAAATAAGAATGATTCATCAAGCATGAGAGCTGGTGGTTTATGAAATTCATTGCTCACGGCAAGTGTATTTTTTAAAATTCAAAAGACAAAGCAACTCACAAGGGTTATTTAGTAATCAGTGTGAATTACTTCTAGGTATATGCCTTAGTGGAAAAAATTAAAAATACATTTGCTGTACAGGAAGCATTATTGCTGTAGGTGCTATAATTTAACTGCTTCTCATCTATAAGGGGTTTGTGTGTGTGTGTGTGTGTGTGTGTGTGTGTGTGTGTGTGTGTGTGTGTGACCATTTGTATACCAGTCCACCTCCCCTTTA
>JAOXXN010000395.1:122406931-122418151 GCA_026770055.1 Myrmophylax atrothorax
ACAGTTATAATATATTCCAAATTATGTTACACCAACATTATGTCATTTAGAAATTTTAGGAGGGTGTATTTGCTTTGCATTTGCACACTGGTCTTTCTGATCTTGACTCTCACCCAGCAGCAAAAGTCCATAACCAGTTTTTTGTGTTATTATGATCCTGAAGATACCACTGGTTTGTATGATAACTCTGCAAATGAGCCTTTGGTAAGTACAGTTTAACCTTTAGTGGACAGAGAAAAGAATAAATAATGGAAACAACTGTTCATCATAATGTAAAACATATCCAGGCTTCAAAGAATTTGATCTGGTTTGTTAGCAAAATAAATTTTTTAAAAAATAGAATGTTGATGATGACATATGCAGGTTGAGTTTTAGATGCACTCTGTGATTCTCAGTTTAAAGAGTAATCTCAGCTGATCAGAATAGTTCTTAATGTTTAAACATTACTGTGTTGCAGCATTTTTTTGTTCCTGGAGATCCCATCACAGCAAATGAATAGGTAATAAATGAGTCAGTTTGGGGCACCTTCATTTCACTGGACGGTTCTGGGCTATGAGGCTTCAAAAACAGAAAGAGAGAGAGAAAAGAGAAAGAAATAGGCAATGACATGAAGGGACCCAGGCAAACCTGAGCCACCATCAGAGCTAACCCTCCCCCATTCCCAATAATACTGTCTGGCTAAGCGAAGCACTGCCACATATATATCAGGCAAGGTTATTACCACTCTGCTTTGTAAACATGCTATGCCTCCTGGACATCTTCTATTTTTATTTCATTTTTGTGCTATATCTTATATGTAAATCTAGGCTGGCGAGAGTCAGGAGGCATTCATAGCATTGGGCCAAATTCATTCCAGGTGCAGTTCCAGGTCTGTTGACTTCAATGAAATTACACCTGGGATGAATTTAGTCCATTATTAACTATAGAGATTACATGTCCAGCTTCCATAGTCTACTAAAATACCCAGAATACATATAAATAATGAAGTATGTAATTACAGCACTGTTTTTAATTTGTGTTCCTAAATGTAGGGATGCTTTTGCATGTGTTTATAGTTACAGCTACTCTGCTGTAGCATATTTTTGTTAGCGGAAATATATTTGAGTTTCTCTTTAAAACAGAGGTACATATTTAATGTTTACTTTCAAATCTCTTGGTAAGTCTTTCAAAATCGATATGATGGCTGAGGCCATATTACAATATTAAATTATTTTGATATTAAATATTGTACCTATATATCTATATAGAGAGAGATATATACAGGGTATAATAATACTGTCACTTAAAAACATTCTGCAAACAAATGAGCTTAAGTTCTTCTGGATTACATGTTAATCAATACACACAAATAGGTGGTCTTGTCCAAGTTGATAGAAACCAATAGAACTGTTATCTATCAATAATAAAGATTTAATTAATTTATATGTTTACAGTCTCAAACAGTACATAACAGGTCCATGGACAGGAATTTGTGCCTGATCAAAACCAAAAGCAAGGCAGTATTTAAATGGGCTCTTCCTTCATTAGGAGACATAGAAAGCATAAGTATGACTTACCTCTGGATACATCTTCCAATTCCATTCACTTCCCCTGTATCATTTTGTGCATTCCAGCATCTTTCAGTCTCACACACTGTGGAGACCATATGCGAGTTAAAGTCAGATGACGCTAACGAATCCCAGCGCAAATGACTGAATCAATAGGAAACCAGCCACTGCTGTTTAAGTGTATCGATAAATGTACCTTTATTTTCTCTTGAATGGATAAGTGTCGCAGTTAAGAGTCCTATGGATCTCTTAATTGAAAGTTAATTTTAAATCAATGAAGAGAGTCATTTAAATATTGATCAGTCCTTTCTACACGAATTGTTAGCTGATTTTTTTTTAAACAACTTTGTTTAAATGCAATCAATAGCCCACAATCAGTGCGTTCCATAAAAAATTGACAGATGTTCCCAAAATGCCTGCTAGGCATGCTCTTATCTGTTTACATATGTAGCATAGATATTTCTGTCCTTTTCAAATGTACCTAAGTATCTACAGCAGAAATGGTCTTTCCTTAAATACCAAACTGCACTATTAAAACACATTCTTCACCTTGCTTTTCATTAAGGTCGTTTAAAATTTAAAAGGAAGACTTCTTGGATTTCCTTTGATTCTACAAGTAATATTCCTATTGTTTTATTAATGCAGGCAGACTGCAAAAGTAAAATGCCCTTGTTTTGCAGGTAGGGAAAAGAGGTAAAGGTGCTTATATGAAGCACATGTACTCTGGAATCTGTGTGTCATAATCCCTCAGACATGTTACTATATGCAAAATGATGCTCAGCTTTTAATTATATAGAAATTTCTGTACACATTGTGTATGCTTGTTGAACAGCAACAATTTTTAGCTTGATTTCATGGATATCATCTCTCTTTCTCCATAGCAGCACATAGCAAGACAATTCCATTTCAATTTGACAAAGCACACAGTTAAGTTAAAAGGATACAAATTTCATTTCATGAGATTCACTGAGATTAACCTAATAAAATAAACTTAGTGCATGTGGCTTTCAACATTTCAGCAAATATGACATTCTTCTAACATGTCTTCCCACAACACTTTTAGTAATTTTCTTGTAGTGGCCTGCTACAATTTAGTTTGTCACAACTAGTTGTGAAGTCAGACTTCAGTAGGAATTGCATCTTTCTTCTGCACCCTCTAATTAATTATAAAGTCATATTTTGATGTACACACTTCTGAAGTCCTGAAGATTTCCTTTATTATTATTTTCTTTATTTTTGAATTTTCAAGTCCAGTGTGTCTTTTAAGGAAGGTTTGTACTTCTAATAAGAAATCACAAAATTGTATATATATATACACAATTTTGTCAAAATTAAAATTTTTAACATTTTTAGCATTTTTATTTTCAGTGACCTGACAAATATAAAATAAATTTGACTGACACTTATTTTGACTGATGTTTGACTGAAAAGTATTACGATAATAATATTTCCTTTCTAAGTAACAAACTAAAAATTAAGTCCCGTAATTAAAACTGTTTATGACACACAGTAATTTAAGGCAGAAATAGTAAACTTTTCTTTTTTTTTTTTTTTTAACAGTAGTAACTAAGGAGAATATGGGTTGCTTGAGGGGGAAAAAATCTGACATGCAATATAATTTAGTCTATTTTTGCTATTAATACAAATGCTTCCTGCTGTTCTGAAAATCCACTATTTCTTAATCCAGCATTATTGTCCTCCTAATGCGACATTTCAAACCCATTTCACTCCATTTTCTGTTAGAAAAGCCATATTAAAAGGGACGATTAAAAAGAAACACCCAGGTGTCATTGGTTCATATGCATATGGGTTCAGCATGTGCGGTTGCTGTTTCCAGGACTGGCCGTAAGATGTGACTGATAGATCTTATTTGTCTGATAGAGTTGACCAGGGAAATAGAGCTACAGCTGGTTACTTCATTAGGTCCTCTCATTGATTGAACCCTGCTGAAGTGATGCAGCAGGCTCCTGAGATAACTGCTGGTAATAGAACAAAATGAATTCTTATCACAGAGATTGGAAAGGCCATTAACCCTGGCCTCCAATGCTTTTCAGAGGTCACAGACAGGAAGCCAAGCGTTGACTGGGAAAACTGTTTTCTGTCTAACTACAGGTCATGTTAGAGGGGGTCTGTGACTTTTTTACCCTTCGGCTTCTGTACAGATGAAACTGTTACACTGGCAGATGTTAATAATCAGCTGTAAATAAATATTGGAAGCAGAAAAAGAAAAATGAGAAAACACGGGAATTTTTTCAATAAATATTTAATAAAAGAGCAATTGTTTCTGTGATATTTACTGCCAGTTCTGCTGTAGATTTTTTGCCTAATACTTTTCCATATAAATTGAACAGAGAAATATGTAGAGGCACTCAAAAAAAGAAATTTAATATTGTTTTATATAAAAATACCTTTCCTTCCTTCCTTCCTTCAAAGATGAGGATTATAATTGCCTGCTGCCTGCCTGCTTGCCTTATTCAGCAAGCCTATCACAAGTTCCTCTGTGAATTAGTGCAGGGCGCTGTTTGCCTTTCACCTGGTTGAGAAGGGTATATATCTAAGTAACAGTCCTATAATTTACATTTAATGCAACCTTTCAATTGACCAAGAGCCCACAACCTAAGCCCCCATCTCACAGCTGAGGACTTTCCCACATTTGTCAAGTCAGTGCCACTCCAGCATCAGCCAGGAGAAATCATCCATTTAGGACCTGGAGCTGCACATGACAATTTTCCTACTGCTTGTGAGAAATCCAGCCATGGCAGAGGTAGCTTTGCGTTTTACTTGTTTGACTCTTGCTTTAAGCAGCAGTGTCTTATTATGCACATGGATTAAGAAAATATGGTGGGATGCATCTTTTAATATAAAATTGAACATTTTCACTTTTTTACTGGCATATATAAGGCAATGCAGATATGTGTTGTAGGTTGATTTTAGCAGTATGTTGGTGGCTTCTATCCTTGTGATTGTGATTTAACTTCAATGTCTGTGGTCATGTGGTATTCTCTGCTGGAGCCAATCTTTCACAAGGAGCAAGTTCATTTAAATGTAAATGGGGTCCTGTGGATGGAAAAAACTACATACTGCATGTCTTCAGTGACCCACCCAAGCATTTGGTTTGGCCTTCCATGCATAAATAATAACAAGAAGGTATGCTGTCATTGCCTTGCTTTAAACACCAGAAGTGGTTTGGCACAGCAAAAACCCCAAGCACTAAAAAGACATTGGTTTGGATAAACTCACAGTTCAGATCCCCATCCTGATTAAACAGTGGGGGGAAAAAAAGGAGAAAAAAGTAAGAGAGAGAGAGAGAGAGAGTTACAGAGTTATTTTGGAAAGTTGTGAATTACAGGAACAGCTGAAAACCAACTCAGGCTAAGAACATACCATACCTAAAAATACTCTGAAGTAGCAGAAAACTTGTCATTTTGTTAACTTGAATGGATTTTTTCTCTTAATTGTTTGTAGCAATTTGCAAGAGTGGGATGTGAATGTGGTATAAGTGGCAATATAATTGGCATTAATTTAGCATAAAAATGCAAACCTACATTTTCTAAGTTACCTTGCTTTCCACTAAAACATGGAAATATATTACGTAACTCTAAAGTATATGTGGCTTTTTTCAAGGTGTTATTAAATATGATAAAATGGAATGCTTTTTCTTTATTACTGTTGTATGTAAGGAGATATGAGTGATTGCACACCTTTTTTATCAGAATCTTTGTGGCATATGTATTTTCACACTGCTAAACTCATTTGTTGTCTTATAGAAATACTCCAGGTGTATTTCAACAGAACTGAAAAATCTCCCTAAGAAATTCCCTTTCACACCAAGAAAAAAAATCATAAACAGCTTTTCATCTGTGTGGATGAATAGATACATTTTCAAAATTATTTTATTAAGTGCACACTTTTATTTATCACATTCATTATGTTCTGTTGCAGATGTTTCAGGGCATGACACATGGGCCTGGAATCTCAGAGTGTGATACCTTTGGTGAAACTCATTTATGAAACATACAAACTTCCAGTTTAGCTGTGCTCTGCACTAGAAACTTAGCAAAATTTTGACTTTGTTCCAGAGCTGTAATAAAGGTCTGGTATTTACTGTTTTCAGAGTTTTCTGAAGAATATTTGCTAAGCTTTTCTCTTCTTTTTATAAAGTGGCATTATGAAGAGCTAGATTTAAGCAGTACAAGATTTGCTGTCCAGGGTAAGAAACAGGATATTAGTGTTTATGTTAGTGAACTGTATTAGGTGTAGCTGTAAATAAAATAATTTTATTCTGGCATCTTCAAAACCAAATCTGTTGATTCCTCTTCCTTTATTTCATTGAGCTGGTTAAGTAACAATAATCAAAGTTGTATCTTTAGTTTTCCTAAAGATTCCAGTGAAATAAATGTGTTATAGATACATAGTGGCTGAGCTAATCTGTTTTTCTACCTGACATACTGTTCATCATTGGGGGATATACATGTTGTGCTGTTTTTCATTATTTGGTTATATTCCATACAGACTGATTTTCACAGAGTCTCTTAAGTCTTCTAGGTATATTTGCTGATAATCCTGTATTGTGAGAGTTTTTTAATTAAAAAAATAAACTCAAATACTGTCATGAGAAATCAGAGGCATTTCCAGCCTACTTCTCCTATCACAAATCTTGTCAGTACGCATGATATCTGAAAAGCAACATTATTGGTTGCAATGGGGGCATATAGGATTGGGGGTTTTTTAGAATGTGTAAAATTATTTTCCCAAATGCTTCTTGTTTAAGCTTGTGATTTGCAATACATCCAAAATTATTGGAAGGAGAAGTCTACCTTCTAATTCACTAGTCTAAAGGAACAGACTTGAGAAAGCAGTGTAAATGCCAAGCGTTTCATGAGAAAGAGTAAATCATAGGTGGTGCTAAAGTGCAGAAGTGGCATAGCAGTCATGATATAGAAAATAAAGACCATTGATAGACTAAGAGCCATTACTGTATTTTAGAAAAATACCAAGTGTCTTACATAAAGATAAGCTATGGCAGAGGAAGAGAGAATACCACAACAATGATTAATTTTAAGTCCAGTTTGAATTAGAAACACCTTTAAATAAGGCCTTTAGAAAGATTTCTGAAACTGAGTTAATACGGTTCTATCAAAACAGAAGTATGTCATTTCATGAATATTGTTAAAATTACAGGCATCTTTAATTTAGTCACTTTTTTAGGAAAAAAAATGGGATACCCTCTATGTAATTGGAAAGATACTTAAAAATGGGCAAAAATATAGATATTCAGCCTTTGCTTGGAAAGGATAAAGGGAAAACCTTTCCCTCTAAAGTTAGTCACAGCTTTTTTAATGCAAGTAGTTAACTGTAAAAGATGGCATCTTCTTGTAACATAAGTATTGCTTTGGATACCTTGCAGTGAGATATCAGACTAAAGCACCTCAAGGGCAAAAGAAACCTGATTTCTCACAGGTGCCAAAGAATCTGTTTACAGCCAGCTTTGTAGAAAGGAATGAAATCCAATTGCCTTGCAACTGTCTTCAGTTTGGGAGGTAATAAATGTAAAACTTCTGAGGTCTAAATATTGAACCATAAAACCGTAAGTATGGGTGGAATGATAGAATTAATGGTGTGTGGCCCAGGTCAGAACACAGGGTCCAAGTTCCTAACTGTGTCTGTGGCTTCCAAGATAGTGAACTGTCTTTGGGTTTAAGTCAGTGTTTCTGGAAACTAAGAATTAGGTATAGCAACTTCTCCAAAAACTGACACAAATACAGGCCCTACTTTTTCCTGTTGCATTGAAGGTGCATCCCATGGTATTTTTCTAGACCCTACAGTAACAGATGGAGCTTCTGGTTTTGTTTTCTTGCTGTGATAAATGTTACATATTTTCTACTGTCCGTGTCCAATTTAATCAATATTACAAGTGCTCCCATGTGGTAGGCGGAACAGTGGCAATAAAGTGAAATTTCCACAGCTTTTACCCCTTGAAATTCTCAGAAGACAAGATTCTTATAAATTTCACTTTGCTTCCTCTGTAATAGTTTTAATAGCTCCATTCAGAAAGAAAGTCTGATGTGCTTTCTCATTTTCAAAATGTAGATAGTAAACCAAGCTTTGTTATTCTTCCAGCTCTTTAAGAACTTTTAGCTTTTTAATATTCCTGTAACATGAGTGTTAACAAATGTACTTATCTCCAGAATTTTACTGATGTCCCAGTGTGACTCTGCATTTGAAAATAAGGGAGTTAACTGAGGAAAATTCCAGACATTCCCAAAATTTTTGAAACTGATGTAATTTAGGTCAGTTTAAGGCTGTTTGGAATGTCTTATTTTATGCATAGGAATCGGTAATGTCTGCTTTGAACCGGCTACATTGCTTCTGTGCCACTGAGCATCCTTTTCATTTTAGGGCTTTCTGCCCAGCCATTTAAACTATCTTTTGGGCATCTCTG
Source organism: Myrmophylax atrothorax (assembly GCA_026770055.1). NCBI lineage: Eukaryota > Metazoa > Chordata > Aves > Passeriformes > Thamnophilidae > Myrmophylax > Myrmophylax atrothorax. Next base: position 122,414,921 of record JAOXXN010000395.1, read on the forward strand.
TGCTGCTGAGGCAGTGACAAACAACCTACAATCTGGTCTTTAGTTCCATAGTTCATTATAGTAGTTTAGAACTTGTGCTGTGTGCTTCTTGTTGGTTTGGAGTCCTCTGTTACTGTATTGTCTTCTGCCTTGTACAATGCATCATTTGCTTTCAGCAATCACTAGCAGAGTTCTACTTCATTCTTCATGACTGATTATTTATCTTATTAAATTCTCCTCTAACAAAGAGAAGTTGTGAAGCACTGTAATCAAAAGAGATACTGAAATGTTCATACTTCTTAAAGGCTGTACCACCAGTTCTAGCCTTTATTTATATGAAATTATAATTTCTGTTGCTATTATGCTCTTTCAGTGAGAAATAAACAAACAGTAGGAGGAATATTAAATAAGGGGTTTAGGAAAATTAGGTTAGATGAAGAAATGATAAAAAAATATTCAATACAATTCAAATGAAACAGCAGGGTTCTAAATGATACTGTACATCTATAAAAGTGTTACTTGGTAGGCCAACTGTTTTCATTTTATGTACCATAAAATTATTGCAATTGCATTTATGCTTAAGCGAAGGTGGGGACACTTTAAAATGGAACAGGCTGTGTACTGTTTTCTTAATCATATGAGCCCTAGAATAATTATCAAACAGTGTTTTCCACAGAGTTGATCTATAATTCATCTGAGGAAGAAAACATCTTCCCAATAAAAGATTTTTTGTGTCCTCAATTTTTCAAAGGTTTCTTTTTATTATTATCATTAACCCAATTATCAAATTTCACAACTTCTCCATTTCTCAACTTCTCTTTTCATATGCTTATAGCTGGAGGGAAAAAACATAGGTGGAGACATTCAGTAAAAGGATTTTTACAAGGCTTACAGTTATTCTAAGTTACAGCCAAGGGAATTTAATTGGGGGAAAGTTTTTGGAGGGTAGCTTGTATTTTTTGACAGTTTGTAATATTTTCAATTCTATAACTTAGCAGTTTTGAGAAAATTCCTGAGATTTATAAAGAAGTCAAATTTGAATTATCTGTGAATAGATTATCTGGACTATGGCTCAACCAGAGCCCATCTGCTGCCCACACCACTGGCCACAGCCCATAGCTACAGAATATATGACAGAAAATAAATATTGCCCTACCAGTCTGCTCACTGCGATTTAACACCGTTCCTTCATTCCAGAGGTAGTTATTTACAAGTGAAAAAAGCGAATTACCTCAAAAGTGAATGTACTGAATGTGTTCTTTTACTGTAATTTACATATGGTTTTGCTTAATTTATGTAACCTCATCCCTGTAGTACCCCGGATAATTGCAAGTTGATTATAACATATTTAGTTTGAGTTTTAGGCTTTATTTCGGCCTTAAGATATGGTGGTGGTGTTTTTTTAAATTGTTTCTTCTTATGTTTTCCCTACAACTATGGCGTTATTTTATTCAGCGTTGTTGTCAAGGGATAGTTCATGTTCTTGCATGACCCTTAAACTGAGATTGAGAGTATAGCACCCATCATGAAACTTTCCATAAAAGTTTCAAGAGCTGACCAATCTTCATACATTGCTGCAATAAGACATTTCTTTCATGTTGCCAGAAGTAACACACATCTATAACTCAGCTTACAGAAGCACCCTACCTGCCTTTGATGGCTAGAGGCTAAGCAGTAGGTCTTGGCTTCCAATCATGGGCCATAGTTTGGCTATGAGGGAATGAAGGATGGCAGTAGGACTGAAAACTTTTCCATTTTGAATTAAGGAATACAGATGAAATATGTCTTACCTAAGGTTTGATCAGCAACTGCTTCTGGAAGCAATTCATTGAAAGCTGCTGAACCTGCATGTTGTCTTTGAAGTATTTAGCAATTTTGTTTTCAACTTTGATTTTTTTTTTATGTTAGACACTAAGGGTTGAGTTCAAACTTAGTTATGCTTACTGGTTTGTACTAATAAGTGATATTTCTTATATGATTATCAATGGATAACTTGTGGGGAAGAGCATCTAGTTGAATCAGATTCCATTTTCAGCGTCTTTCTTGTAAAGGTATGGTAGCTGATTTTTCAGAAAGAGCTGAAATACATTCCATGTGTCCAAATAGACCTTCAGACCAATCCTGTTTCTATTTTATTTGGAAAGGCAGGATGTATGGGCTTGTCATAGCTCCTAAAATGCTGTTGGAATAGCATTTTCTTTCTATTTTAAAAGTTGACTTACAATTTCGTAGTTAAATAAAGGTGAAAATTATTTTTTTACACTGATTTCTGAACTTCCTTATTGAAGAGATGAAAAGCAGGTTTACTTAACCCTATGACTGATAAAATGTAACTGTCCAGCTTCATTTTATTTTTTTGTGTTGAAGCATCTAGCTTCCCTAGTTAGGAGCAAGTAAAAAGTTTCACACTTCTGATGCCTTGTGTTCTCAGTTTCTGTTGAAGGTTTCTTGTCAACTGATTCTTCTTTCTCTGTGTGTGTGTATATATATATATAAATAAAAGCAAAATATCAAAATATTTTAAAATTTTAATGGCATTAAATTTTACATTGACTTTGTGAGATGGTATCCAAAAGCAGCATGCTGTACTAGTATGCATAGATCTTGAAATGGGCACAAGCCATGCAATCAATTTGAGCTTAGTATCCTGCCAGACTGACATCCTCTGAAGATATAGAAACATGCACATGGTCCCTCTTTAGCCATCAACTGAAACATGGCATTTGTTAGTCAGACAAATTATATGCTGCACATATACATTTCAGTGTCTCTTTTGATTACAGTGCTTCACAGGGGGGAATGAGTAAGGAATGTCACCTTCATATGCTCAGAAAAGCCTTGGATGAAGAGTCTCTTCCTAGTTCCTCATTGTTTGATAATGTATCAAGTGTGTTTATTTGTGCTGGTCTTGGCTACATCAAGTATACTGGGCTAACCAGGTGTAGAAGCTTTCACAAAGCATCTAGATAAGCGCAAATGACAGGCTGATGGCTAATAACTGCCCAAATAGTGTTCATATGCAATCGATTCCCCATTGCATCTCGACAACAAATTCTGAGGAGAAAGCCCACATAGCATCCTTCTTCATTCTCCAACCTGTTCTTGAGGGACAGAGGCTGTTACAAATAAATAGGCAAACAAAATCTTGAATCCATTTTCTGCAGTGAGTTGAACTAGAGAACTGGTTCTTGAATGTAAAGTGCATTTTAAAAGGTTCCATGAGTGGCAAACAAATAAATAAATATGTTGTAT
>JAOXXN010000395.1:122418283-122442384 GCA_026770055.1 Myrmophylax atrothorax
GAAATGCTTGTCCTGACTTTCATGTTTGTGGCTCAGAAATGTCCCCAGATCAGCAAATCTAACTCTTGATCATCAGCGTAAAGATAGGACTGTGCCTGAAAGCCACTTGTTTAATTTTCACAGAATTTAAAAAAAATGAAAACAAAACCAAAAAGGATTAATAGAAGATGTAAAAACCCCAAACTCAAGCTCTTTTACCTATATCTAAAAAAGATCTCAACATGGCATGGTCAGATGCTGTATGAGACTAAAAATAGAAGTCTTTAAAGATGCATGGATTAACTATACAGTAAGCAGCAGAATTTATTTTATTTTTTATGAAGGTGCCTAAATTAATCTTGCTCTTATAATAAGAAACTTCATAGGGCTTTTTTTTTACTCTTGATTTTTTGGAAGTTATGTGCTGCTTGCTTCACATCATGTTCCACTTTTCAAGTGAAATACTGCTATAAATGAGTGGCTATTATAATCCCCAGACCTCAAAGTCCAGCACACATGGTTTTGTGAACACATGATTTGAAATGAGAGGAAGGTTCTCAATGTATTTGTCGTTTAATGTGTATGGAGAATATATGTTTTATGGGGACTATAAAATCTGCTTAAAGGCCAGGTGTTGACCATGTATTTTGCATTGGTAAAAATCCTCTGTGCCTAATGTGTGGCATTTTTCTAATTTCTCTGAGGCTATGTAGATTCTCAAAACTGCTCAACTTTCAGTTCATGGCTGCTGAGATTAACACTGAGCACTTCTAGAAATCAAATGTTGTGTCGTAGAAATCAATTTTTTCTGTAGTATGACCTCTGAACATTTGAATGTCTATGAATACCGTTACTGAAGCAAAGCCATTCCATACCAGTACTTCAAAAAGTCTGTATATTTGTTCTTTCTATTCTTCAGCTTAGTGGTAACTGTGGAGCTAATTTACGCTCAGGTGATCAAAGCATCTTGTTTCAAAAAGAAAACAGTAATTTTCACAAATATAGCACATGTACCCAATTGTAATTCTGTGTCATCTTTACTTGTCTCTTTCCGTCATAAGGGAAGCTACAGTATTTTTTGTAATTACAGCATATATGAGTTGATTATTGTGTCTGAAAGAACTGTTTGCCAACATTTCATCAATACTAGCACAGATATCTGCCTCTACATAGAATAAAAAGTGCACATGCAGTATCATATTTGCTAACTACAATCACTGTGCTATTCCTAAGTCCCTAAGTCCTATTCCTAAATACTATTCCTAAATACTATTGTGTTTGGTCTAATATACTAAAGTAAATCAGTAAAATGTTACACTTGTAAGTTTTGTTTACATCACCCCTGTGAGCGTCAGCCTGCTTTGTGTAGGAAAATCCTTGTCTGTAGAGTATGCAGGGAAATAATGTGGTATGTTTAAGACAACTAAGAACTTCATATGAAGCTTCCATGTCTCTTTCTGCTGGAGAGTTCCTATTTTTTTTTATCCTAAGCAGGTCACCTTACCCATACTTTTCATAGGAGTTCACTAACTGTGTGGCCTTCATTTTCTAAGTGCTTGATTGGAGGCTGTGCAATAGTGTTAAATAAGTGCTGAACACACAGAGCTCCAAATGAAAGCAATCAGTGCTGCACTTTGACTATATTAAGTGCTATATAGTGTTACATACTTTGAACAAATTGGGTCCTATCTGTATGAAACTGGGTTCTGCAAGTTAGTAGGGTTTTTTTTAACCTCAGTTTCTGTATACCTTCCCCTTCTGAAATTGCAGAATTGCCTACTTATCTCTCTAGGATGTAATGGAGAGAAATTCATTAACGTTTGTGCATCAATAAAAAGTCAGTGATGAAATGAATAATTTGACTTTCAGAATGAGTTGAAGAGATGTAGTAAATAGAACACAGGATCCCATGATATAGAGTGAGAAAGAAACTGAGTCCTGAATAGGTTCTAATAAGATAAGTATGAATAGTTTTGTGAAGTGAATAAGGCAAGGCATTTTGCTATAAGGTAGAGCTTGATTAGAATATTAGAAATTGTGTCACAAAGGAAGAGTCTTGTATTTTTTAAGATATTGAAGTATTTTGCTTTTATGATATTATTAACAGCTCTAAAAACATAAGGGGGATATATAATATACCTATAATCTGGTAGCTATTTTTTGAATACTTAAACTACATGTAGCACTGTGCTGAAAGTCATACAAAACACCAGTAGGTTTAAATTTGCTCTACAGACCCCTCTACTAGAACTAGTGAGCCAGCTGAGTTGCAGAATGTTTTTGTCTGCTTTGTGGATAAGTAGGGTAGTGCAGTAATACCAAAAAATCAGGAGTTTAAGATTGGTTAGTAGGGGACACCGTGTTTTACTAAATTAAGTTTCCTGTCTCTTTGCCTGATAATCACTGTCTTCACCTGTTTTCTTCTATGCACTTTTGGTCCCAGCCAGCTCTATTTCCTGAAGTTCAGTTTGGTGCCGGAATTTGGTGTGCAGATGATTTTAGTCTTACTCTCCTGCCTTCTATCTATTTTTCATTTGATCCTAATTTTCTCCTCGGTTTCTCCTCCCTTCCCCATCTACTGGTCTCTCATGTTCTTTTCCTCTGATGACATTCTTCTTAGTTCTCCTCTGTTCCTTCTCTGACCCCCAGATCTCCTTTCCCATACCTCCTTTGCTCCTGCCGACCTACAAGCACAGGAGAAAGGAGCATGCTACTCCTGCTCTCCTATAATGGTCAGTTCCCAGTACCACAATAGAAAAAAGAATAATAATAATAATAAAGGAAAGTTCGATTTCACCATAGTAAGGATAGTATAATTGCAGTCTGGTTGTACAAGGAAGCTGTCAGGAGAAATTGTATTTTAGAAGACCTTTTTAAGCTGCAGTTTCTCTGTGAAGATGGCATGTGCATTGGGTAGTACACACAGGTACTGGGTGAAGAGGTTTGTGGAAGCTGTGTGGGATGTGACTGAATATGCACTTTGGTAAGCTCTCAGCACTGTGGGAAGTGTGAGTATGTTCAGTGATTATAGATTCTTAGCAGGATGTCAGCTCTTCAGTTCATGGAGCTTTTCTGAGCATGGGTAAGAAGAATTTTATAAACTTAGATTCCTTGGCTGAATTCAGGCAGTTTAATCGAATGTGCCACGTGCCAGACATCATCCTGTCTGCCAAATCTTGGGTTCTAGTTTAAAATCCCTGGAACAGTAAAGATTTCCAAAACATATATATACATATACATAAAATATATATTTATCCTAACCCTATTCTTAGAAGTAAATGAATCACTTTTTCTGAAATTAAAAAAAAAAAGCACATGCTATCCAACCCACAGCAGGGATTCAGCACAGCTGATTTCAACTCAAGCACTTAAAGTTTACTGAAGTTATAAGCAAATGAAGAAATGAAGAGGCATATGTAAGGTGGGAAGTCTGGTTTAAACTTACAAATGGGTATTCCTATCTACTTGTCTAAAGTCATTAAAACCAAATGTTAAGTTCAGGTCTTGTTCAGAAGCTTTCTCTGAGTTATTTTCAGTGGTATCAACAGAACCACCTCAGAAGGCATTTCACGGCTTTAGCTAAATTGGCACTGTAGATTTGTGCTCATTAGGCAGTTGTGAGTGAGGAGTCTACAGGCAGGGGATGTTCTTTGCTTCCACAGAAGTAGAATTATACTGCTGACAATGAAAATTAATTTGGGGGCTATGGGGGATGTGCTATTTAAAATATGTATGGAAGAAAGAGCTTTCAAATTAGATGAACATGTAGGAAAGGTAAAAGTAGCACAGCATAGCGAGCAGTGAGAATGAAAAAACTTAACTAGAAGGAAAGAGGAAATTAAAGATGGAGGAAATTATCTATTATGTCTCACTGGTTTAGTAAAAAGAAAAATGGATACAAATCAAGCCACCTATGCCATTTTCTTGCTGTGATACAAGAAGCTTTACAGCAAGACTGGGTGATGTGAAATGCTTGACTTGGCCCTGGGATAACCCCTAGGTATAACTGGCATTTTTGAATTCAGAAAATCTGTGTCTGGCGTCTACTCTATTTCAGTATGCGTGAGTCACCCATTAGTGTGCTAAGAGCCAGTTGATGTTGCTTATCTTTAGAGTGTGCCATCAAAGTGTGTCCAACAAACTTGGCAGTGGACTTGAGTTCCGAGCCTCAGATTAATCAATAGGTTAGTGTAATTCCTGACTTCAAACAATGCAACAAGAAAATACTAGTTTGAGGTATTGAAGCACATTACTGAAATTGAAAGGATTCTGCTACTGTGGGTGAAGGAGACAGAGATATGTTATACCACATTAAATACTATAATATGAGTCAGGACTGTTCCACAAAACTGCGTAATATGCAAGAAATGACACAAAAGTTTGTTGTCTGAATTTTCCAGATTGAGACTGGAGGAAGCAAGGGAAAACAGTATCAGAAGGGTCTGGAAGACAGCAAGGAGGCAGGAATGTATTCCAACAAATAATTCTGTAACCATTACTTTTTTAAAAAAATCAGATGGTGGTTTTTTCAGGGAAAATTTTCTTGACTAAAAATAGATCACCTACTTCTGCCTTTGACACTTAGCATCAAGAAAGAGGAATATTTAAACTGGAAGGCTCTAGTTAGCTACATTACAAGACATAGTACAAGAATTTATTCAGGTCAGAAAAATTATCCTTAAAAGTGGAAATAAAGCCAAAGTGATGATAATAAAACTGAACACAGAGATTGACTATGAGGAGCAAATATGCAAAGGTACCTAGAAAAGCTAAACAGGAATCGTTAAAGTATCTCAGAAGGAGAAAGCCTGCAGAGGAGTCATTACGTCTGCCAGACCACCAGAGAATAGAGTCATTCCAAAATGATCAGGAGATGGCAAAGAAAATAAATTCTTCTACTCTAGTATTCTCAAAAGACAAAGAAGAAATATATGCACTAACAATTCTTTACAGATAATTTCAGACATACTGTTAGTGAGCCAAAAAGAGGTGAATAATTCAAAAATAAAGTCTGGAAGATAAATGAAAAGGATTTTACAATGTATTTCTGAGAGAAACCCTAAAACTGAGTCACTGATAAAATATGTCATTTAAATGATGTTTTAAATGAGTTGTTAATTAATTTTGTGGATTTCTTTATAAAGACACTCTAAAGGATTTGTCTGGAAACTGAACGAGTCAGTCTCACCATTTACATGATGTATTGGAAACAGCTCATGTAGGAAGTAGGAAAAAATGCAGGAAATCAGAGGTGGTAGAAGTGTTTGTATATGAAGGGACACCGAAGGCACAGATTGAACTGCAATGCAGAAAAAGTAAAATAAGGTGAATGATACTGTGAAGATCCAATATTTTTCTTTGCCCCTCTGCCAGGCTTGAAATGAGCGTCCAGTACACTGGTGAAGGTCATGAGGACATGAAGAGACCCTCATTGACTCTCTGAGCTTTGGGTCAGGCTTAGGTTTACCGACCTAAATTCCAGCATTTAGCAGCAGTGTCAAGGCGAAAAGTCTCCACTTCAAACAGTAAACTTCAGGGAGGAATTAGCAATTCACCTATGTAAAGTCAGAGTTGTGTCTCCCTCCATAGAGGATAAACTTAGAGCAGTGCCTGAAATTAGTCAGGGTGTATCCAGCATGTTGAATAAGAATTAAAAATGAGGTTTAATTTTCTTTTCCAAATAACCTTGATGGAAATGTATTAGTCTTCAAGTCAGACAATGCTAGTGCTCTTCATGCTTTATGCTGATGGGGGAAACAGCATTTTCTATGAACCATAGTGGCAGCCAAAAGAAAAGTAATGATCAGTTGGAAAAGTTAGACTATTCTCAATATAGTTTCAAGCTTCAATGCCTTTCTAGAGATGGCCAAGTAAGAAAAATCTCCCTTTCTGCATAATAAATGATTAACTGTACATCTCCAATCACATCTGGAAACCATTGCTGAGTTTCATTCTGAAAAGCTGACACTCTGTTAATGGTTTTGTCAGCATGTGCTTCTTTTGCCTCTTGCAAAATATTTGATAAAATATTAATGTAGAAATAAAACAATAAAAGTACAAAACCCAAATTTTCCTATTTTCTCAGGTATGCTTCAGCATAAGCTTATCACATTTTTTCCTCATTTTGCACCATAATGAGAGTAAAAGATGCTTCTTTTCCTGATTTACTCTGAGACTATGGGAGGGAGACTAGAAAGCAGGCAATCCTGGCCAGCAATTAGAGGGAGTGAGAACTCGCTCAGCAGCCAGTCTGGAAAGTTCACCCCACCCCTCTAAACTTCTGGAGAGAACATTCTTTTTCCTTTTGCAGCAGCTGCAAGGAGACTGCAGTTAGAAAAAAAAAAAAAGTAGAAAAAAACTAGATTAGGAAATAAAAGGTACTGGGACTGGGTAGATTAGCTGGTGATAATGAATATTTTCTACCTTCAGAAGCTAAGAAGCAAAACCAAGTAGGGTCAATAAGAGCTGCCTCTCTCAAGAAACCAGAGAGGCGAGGCTGAGTGTGGCAAGTGGGGAATACGGGCTGCTGGGTGGAGTGAGTGGATGAAGTGGGTGTGATTTGTGACACTCTTTGGGAAGGTGCCACCACTGCATGCTCTGTTCAGCCAGCTTTGCTTACACTTGGCCTCCTCTGACACAGTGAAATGTTTCGATGAGAAGCATTAGGCTGCTATAAAAATTCAAATAATGCACCACAAAACAAAATGGTACAATTTGATACTGGCTGCCAGTTAGCACTTTCTGGTCAATGTGACGATCATCACTTAATTATAGGGTTGTTTGCAGGAAGTTCAGCCTTCTAACAGCTATACTTTTGCATATAACACAGTGATTAAAAACAGTTATTAATGGGTTGGTGCTGTCATTTCCCCTGAGTCCCTAAAGGAGAAATTAGAAATCCTGTTTGAAGATGAAATATGTCCACTAGAGGATGCAGTCAAGATCCTGAATGAGTGAGGCATCCTATTCCTCGCTCATGCTCTGTAAGGCCATTCGCAGCCAGAATAGGGAACAAATACTTTCTGGAATATTTGGGTGAACAAATGGCAAAAGATGTCAGGGAGAACTTATCAACTAAGTAGTGTAATTAAGATAACCCAGAAGTAAATCCATGAGCCCTACTTTTGTTTTCTTCTTTTGCATAGGCTATGGGGTTTTCTTTGTTTTCTCTTTCAGTTGTTTCTTCTTTCTCTACATTATCTGTTGTCTGTCCATCTCCCCAATCCATCCTACTACTATTCTTTGCTAGTGGTTACCTTCTCATCTGGACAATTAATCTCAATAAGCCATTCACTCTACCAGCTGAACCTGGGATACACTGGTGCTGAACTCTTATGGGTACCTTCGATTCAGCTATTTGTTCAACATATTGAATAACAAACCCCAATTATTTTTTAAAATATCTCTCTCATTTTGTGTGTATTTATTTACTACTTTAGTTGATTGGTTTATTTGTCACCCATCCATCCGGCCCTCAGCCACAAACAGTTGCTTAATCTTGTTTTCTCTCTCATAAACCACAATTACTCACCCACAACCAGTAGATAATCCTTATTTAGGAAATTACTTGCAATTTGTAGAGGGCAAAAGGGATACCAACGACAACAACAAAATAATCGAGGACAAACCCAGGAACTATTGTCTGTTAATTGATATATCAGTGATGTAACAAAAACCCTAAACCAACCAAAGTCCACCCTTGAAAATAATATGTTTTTTAAACAGACAGGAAGACAAACTTCAGGTTGGTTATCATTAGGGAAACTTCTCTAATAATACACAGGGAAAGGTGATTTCTTTGTCCCCATGATTATCACATGATAATGATTTAATGCATTTAAATTAAAGGAGAGAAGATTGTTTCAACTTGGCCATGTCTTTTTTAACTATTAATTATTCCATTTCAAAAATATTTTATGTTTCTCTATACTCCCCCTTGTTTATGGTCGATGTATCTGTTCCTTAAATCACATCGCAGTAAGTCAGGTTTTTCTAACCTATGTGTGAATGTGCAGCTAATTTTGTTGCTGGTATCTGCTGTTCAGCTTTGGCAGAGGCCTGAATTTTGCAACTGGAATCATCACACATTTTGATTTCATTGGCCTGAGAAAAGTCATAAAGGTATTCATAAAATCAGTACAGAATTAGGGCATGAGCATGTAGATTAACATAACAAAGTACATGATAGAGAATATGGAATATACAGTATTAACTGATTAATGTTACCTCTAAAACATAACTTTTTTTCCCTTATTTTGCAATGTTAGTGCAGACTGCTTCTAACCTCATTTTTGTGTCTAAGTCAGTTGTGAGGAAAAAGGTAGATAATGGCTAAATTTAAGATATCCACCATCCAAAGAACTTTTCAACATTTTGACAAAATAAAATCCAGTGTGAGTAAAATATCATATTGCAATAGTGTTATTAAAGCCAGGAAAGTACATTTGAATTGGTTGTTCTATTAATTTTCAAAGCTGACATTTGTAAATATATATAGGCAGACCTTTCGTAAATTTAAAACAGAGTATTAGGACTTGCTCTGCAGTCTGTAGCCCTGTCCTACCGTGTTTTGCTGATACATAATAATTCTTATTTTTGTGTCTTTGCAGAGGGGTCATCACATTTTTATTTCTGAATAGTATCCTTGTTGGTTAGCATAGAAATAAGAACAAAAAGGTTACTAAAAAAAGATGTTTATTGCATCTTGGCATAGGTATGTAATGTCTTTGATGGCACTCTTAGTCACATATCCTCAGTAACTGGTCTGATGAACGGTCTTAAGGATTTTTTTATTTTTTTGTAATTTGCCAATGGCTTTTAAGTTAGAGATATTTTATTTCCATCTTAACCCTTTGATATATGTCCTGACAGTGTGAATCTCATACAACTTTTCTGTAATTTTGAAGGAAAAACAGAAGTTGTATTATCATTTCTGTCTATGAAATTTACTTCTGAAGTGAATGCCATACATACTTCAGAAATGAATGCCAAATGTATTTTCTCGAAGTGGGTGCCATTGAAAGCCAAGGCAGGCAATTTATACCATGCATAATAATGATATTAATTTTTATGGTGTGTATAAGTTACATTTTGATTAGTTTTTTGCATGATTAAAAATTTGAAAAGCCTTTATGGCCCCCAGGAGCCTACCTGTAATAAACAGCTCTCACCTTCCAAACCATAAAACAGGTCTGCAGTACTTGAACATTAGAGCTAATTGCCTTGCTACATCAAAGGGAGCACCACAAGACTGAGAAAAATCACAGAAGGGGGGATGGGGAGCAGGGGGCAGTTTCACCTCTAAAGGTTATGTGTTTGTGGCTTGGTGCAGCCCTGTAAAGTTATGGCCTCAGAACTGCTGTTTGCGATTAAGTTGATGGGGAAAGTCTATCCCGCAATCTCTCCCTGCTGCTGACACAGAGTCTTTGTTCACATTCAGATTTCTCAAACTGTTGCCAGGGTCAGGCTGAGGTCAGACACCACGATGATGTATAGGAGAACATGTCTGGGAATTTCTCTCACACTTAAAACACATACCAGAAAAACAGGAGAGCACCCTGCAAAAATTGTCTGATGAGACCCAGATGATACTGTAGCTTTTCTTTTAGTACCTTCATAATTTTCTTTCTCTTTGCCTGACACACACACAATGTTTTATTAATGTGTGCCACGATAGCCCTTACAATTTTATGTCCCCTCAAGATAAGGACACTCAGTAGCACTTTGACACTTCATTTTCCAGCCCAGGGGGATTGGACCAGTAAATCTAGTAAAAGAAGCAAGGCGTCCATTCCCAAGGATGAGTCGAAAAGGGATTGCCATCGGCTCTGTGAGGCCACGGGGCCTGACACTGGATACGAGCCTCATGTGTGCACGCTCAGCATTAACACAGCCCGAGCCAGGCATGATCACAGGCTCGCAGCATCCTGAGCTGTGCTTCCCGCCACCCTGACAAACAGAGCCCCGCTTCCAGCTGCGGCAGGGATGCCTAACATGTTTGATTAGCTATCATCGCGGGAGGAGGCAGGGGACCGCAGGGAGGAGAGTGCTCACACTGCTTTCCCTTTGGATTGAATTTTTTTTTGTTTTAATGTGCAATTATTTTTAAAAGAAGGGACCATCTTTCTCCCTGCATTGTTCCAAAAAGTGGACACACATGCTTTGTCCTAACCTATTGTATTTTGATGTCAATGCAAACCACATTGATCTGCGGTTGAAATTACTTTTTTTTTTTTGGTGAGGTGGAGTTCAGTTTCCAAAATTGCAGCTGTGTTTTTCTCTTCAATTTTACAAAAGGCTTTGCAGAGAGTTGAGAATCAGATAGGTTTGCCACATCGATCTGAGGGTTGTTTGCCTAGGCATACGGTTTCAGTGTATGGCTGGCAAGTAAGGCAATAAGCAGCAATTTTTTTGTGCTCAGCTGCTACATATGACAGAGGATATTTCATTCGGCTGTCAGAATGTTATTAATAAAACATGGGGTGCGAAGAGGGCCACTATTTCCCCTTTCAATCACTATAGCATTTACAATGAAAATTTTATGCAGTGTGTAATTTTCAGTTAATGCTTGACACTTAAAATGTCGGTAGCTGCATTTTGTATGGTTCCTGAAGGGTTAATTGTATCATGTTCCCTGCATAAAAGCTCTGCTTATCAAAAGTGAATAGAAGACTGTATGCAAATGTGTGTCTCTGACCTTTTGCCTTTCCAGGGTTAATTTATATGGTCATTAAAGATTTTATGAAATCGAGCGGCCTGGTGCTTTGAATCCCATTTTACCTTCACCTCCTAATTTATATAATTCCTACCTGAACTGGGAAAGATGATTTTTATTTGTGTATGTGCATGTGTGCTGCAATGAAAACAGCATGCTGTGCTGTAGGAAGTTGCAAGTCTGGTTATCTGGCATTACTCAGATTGCTAAAAATTCATTAAAATGTGACATCAGCACAGTGAGAGACAAATGATCACAGGATGAAAAGGAACAGTGGGCCTTTCACGGATTAGTGCTACACAGCCCCAGCATAGAAGCTAACTGCATAAACAGATTAATCCACCAGTAGCAGCATAGCTAAGATTTACCGAATAATTAAATGGGCTTGAGTTACTGTGAAGATTTCCATGTAATCTAGCTGGTGTGAACACGTAAGTGAGGTGTGGGTAATGCTGCTTCCTCAGAAGCTATACACCAAGTTGCATCATTTATCTTGAATGGCTCCCCCTGGAGACAAAATTTGAGACTTCTCCCGCAAAGCCAGAGGTTTATATTTAATACAGTACCTAATACCTAATACGTACTTACTGCAATTAGCGGGATACTGCTGCACTAATAGGATTTATATTTGAGGTCTGCCTTTTTTTTTCTTTTTTCTTTCTTTTTTTTTTTTGGCTCCAAGATGCATTTTTACATGTGCTTGCTTTTGTTCCAGCCCGTGCGGGGGATGTGTGTGTATGTGCGTGTGCATGCATGTGCGTGTATTTTAACACAAATCATTTCTAGCCAAAGAATGTGAAATGACAGGCTTTAAATCTGTCACACTGAGGGAAAGCGGGTACTCTGGCAAAGACATGATCAGAATTGCTGGATAGATTTTGAAATATTGCAAATTATTTGGAATTAATATCCAACCTCTTTAAAGCTCTGTTCTTTTCCTTTTCTTTCCCCCCACCCCTTTTTCCCCCTGTTTTGCCACCCTCTGTTAGTGCTGTTCTTATTACAGGACATATTTTTTAACTGCTGTTAAGTGGTCACTGAGTTTCTTCCCTGAGATGTTTTCTGTGTTTGTCCACAGAAGAACAAGGTGAAGATACAGAAGGGTCTGCTAAAAGTACATCAGTGGCTGTGGCTGATGATAAAGACTCAAGTGAGAGAGACAATACTGAGGGCAAAAAATCTAGTAAAGACTCTGGTAAGATGCTAGAATTTTGTTTTCCCCGGTTTTTAACTTATGAAATGCTCTTTTCATTTTAAACTGTCTGGACATTCCCACTACTATTCATTGCATGTGCATTTTGCATGTGATTTCTATCAGTAGCCTCCCATTGACCTATTTTTAATCATAACCATCTGACAGGATAGATGCGGATAAGTTGAAGAATATTACAGGACGACCAGTGAGATTATTTTTTAATCAAATCAGTTTGTGTGCTTGTAATTTTTTAAGCGCCTTTCATTAATCTTAGCTGTACTTGTGATTCCTCTGATGGCATATTAATTTTTCATAAGCATAGGATTAGGTGCCACTTGAATTTTTTCTTCAATCAGGTTTTGCCCCCCTTTTAACCCAAAGAATGTGGGAGTTTTTGTTATTTTTTACTCTTGCTCTCTGATCAGTTACTCCCAAGAATCTGGCCTCTTCCTGGGCATTTATTGGAAGCATTTTCAAAAAAATACACAAAATCCAGTGAAAAAGTTTACAGATGATTCAGCCTAAGAAAGAGGAAATATCATTCAAAATGGATTATGGGTTGGGTAATTCTGATCTCCTGGAATAGACAAAGCCCAGTAATGAAAGCTACTGTCTTTGAAAACAAAACCCCTATGTCATGACATTTACTTGTGCACAAACAAACCCAGGGCCAGCATCTGGTGTAGATACGATACCCAAGGCTTTTTCTGTGTTTGATTTGGCAAATATGTGACTTCACCCATGCTTTTTATGTATGAGATGGAAATCTATGGTCACAATGAATATTACATTGGCTACTTTTGCTGCACGCTATACCTAGTTACATTATGTTGGATTCACTGAAGCAGAAGAAGTGCTGAAACAGGTTGAAGCCTATTAGTTTCAGGTAGTCATATATCTTTTCCTTGTATGCCAATGACAGCAGCATACAAAGGAGGTTGTATTATCCGTAAAGACATACAGTTGTAGAGAAAATACCATTTACATATGAGTTTCTTACACCCAAATTCTCCCATACTGCAATTTGCTCTTTATATATTAAACATTTTTGGATTTATTACCAAAAAAGTATTATAGATGACCCTTTCTATGCCATGTCAATCAATTCAGAAGACTGTCTTAAAGATTAAAGCTTCCTTTAAGTTTCCTCGTTGACATGCTAAGGTCAGTACCCATCACAGTTTACAACCTTGACTGCTCTTTAGCCTCTTTATTTTTTTGAGATCAAGAGACTGAGGGAAGGCCAATGATGGCAAGGATGATGTCGAGCAAGAAACTGTGTTGTGGTTTAAAATACATATTTTCCTTGGCTGGCTCTCTGACTTGGTAAAAACTGTCTGCAGTGCAGTGAAGCCGTGTTCCCAGGCTGACATAGGTCCTCCTGTGCAGTCTCATCAGGGGCTGGCCTGGACTCTCCCCAGGAGAGGGGTGACAGCCACTTGCAGCCTGCATTTTCTACTGTAAACTTTACCTAGGGGACAGTGTGAACTGCTTCAGGGCATTTATTACCCCTCTCTTTTTCTTAGGCAAGTCCATTTATAGTTGTTCACGAAAGAATGTGGTATTAAAGCTCCAGCAAAAAAAAAAAAAAAAGGAATCTAGAAAAAAAATACTGAAGGGGAATTCTCAAAATTCCATCAGGATTAGCCATTCATAAGGGCCAAGTTTAATTAGGACAAACCTATATCCAGATGCCTACTGGGTGCACTACAAAAAACCAGCATAATTGTTCTACATTCCCGTGCCAGCAATTACACAAATAACTTTGCAGTAAGATTCATATAAAAACAAGGGCTGAAATACGATTGCCTTTGTGCTTCACAAAAATAGTTTGTACTGTAAAATCCTGAATCTTTTAGAAACTTTTATTTTCCTAATCTAAATTAATTCTGCATATGTAACATTCAGACCATCATCTTAGTTTTCATTCAGCTGACAAGTATTTCTAATGACTGCATAACTGCTTATGTATAATTGAATGTTAATTTGGGCTTTCTCATGAATTGAGTGTTGCAAGTCTTGCCAAAGAAATCTCAGGAAAACCAATAAATTAATCACAATACTAACAAGTTAGACAGGAAAGTGGTGTGACCCCTCTTTAGCATAGAATCTATTAGACAAGAAAGGATTAACATGTATTTAGTAACAGTATGTTTGTGTAAGCTGTTGTGCTGTATTGCTTACCTTATCTCAAGGAGTAGAGCTTTCAAAATGAGACTTGGCAATATGCAAGTTATATTTGTTGAATATTCATTCAGAATAGAAAAGCCTACTAATGCCTCATTTATATTGTCATTTAAATCTAGTGCCACTTTAGATTAATTATAATCCAAATTACAGCTCTATGCAGTGCAAGAATTAATATGGAATTTATCCAGATTAATACATTTGCATTGAAAATGTAATATGTCTCTGCCATGGCTAAGGGGAGCACTTTTTAATAAGGTAGTAAACATGAGAAGGGATGGAAATTAACCTTCATTATTGCAATGAAAATTATCCTTTTATTCTACTCTAATTAGAAAGAATACTCTACCAGTAATTATAATTTCAGAATTATTTTGAGGCTGAATAACATCATCTGATGTGTCAGAAGCCTTAAATTATGCAATCTTTATCAAATACAAAGATTCATAAATAAGAAAACAGTGTTTTTATTATGGCTTTTCCAGGATTTTTTTCCTCATTAGTGTATGTACTTTAATTAACTTTCTCTTCTTCCTAGCCACACAAACATTTTTATTTTGGGTTTCAAAAATATTACAAAGGTGATTACATCTGAATTGCAGTGACTTGTGTCATTTTTATATTAGCAATCATACATAAGTTAAATAATTCTGTTACTGAAAGACACTCATTGACTAGTATATTTCATGACATTTATTTAAAATTAAACTTTTTTTTGAGCTAAATGTATTGAAATTGCATTATCCATCTAAGATGTGTATTTTATATTATAAAAAAAAAGCAGTCATGTTTCACAATTGAAAAAAAAAAACCTCCTAAAAATGTGTCTCAGGAATAAAAACTGGGTATTTAAAACATGAATAACAGCTAGATTTATTCTTTTCCTGCAACTGCCTAGTAAGAATGCCATGCCAGTGAAACATCTAGCTATGAAAACATTGCCACACAGCATGCTGAAGACCATAGTATTTTCTTTCCTTTTTCCCTTCTCCTTTGATACCCTTTCCATAAGACCGCAACTTTTTTCAGCCTCCCTACAGAAGCTCCTTAAAACAGCGAATGCAACATGGGAAACAGACTATTGATAGAGGAAGACAAGGCACTGAGTTGTAGTAGCTGGACCATTGCATAAAGAGCAATCCTTAAATCCTTTGATTTTGGCATTTACACTATGCTTGGGGGCTTTGGTCTTCACCATGTGCAAGAGTGAGTGACTCCCCTATGCCACAGGGCAAAATCAACCACCCTTTTTCTTTCTCAAAGCTTGCCATAAGTTACAGACTCAGTTACATTACTATTGGCCAGATGTTCCTTCAGTCATGTAAGTAACAGTGCTTGGGGTTGAATGAATCCAGAGCCACAACAACAACAAAAAACAACAAAGCCTCTGTAAACTTTGACAGTTTATATAAATATCATAGTAAACATAGTAAAAAGCTGTGCTTTGTTATGCATTTATTGACCCCAGCACAGTGTTTTATAACTCCACGGTTTTATTATATTAACCGCAAAAGAAAATTTAACCAGAAAACCCCCTTGTTTTTATAGAAACAAGAACTATGTGTTTCATGATTATTATGGGCCCTTTGAAGTAATTAAGTTATTCCATCTTGTGGTGGAGGATGATGTGTAATATTAACCTTGTGTGTGCCTACGCACACACAGGCTGCACTTCAAGCAAGATTTCACTAGCAGTTAAATACCACTGCTGCAACACAGTTAAATGCATTTTCACAAGTAAATTTTGTGGTAGAATTTGATTTGTCATTTCTGTAACAACCTGCTGAGAACAATATAGCATGATGAGGGGAAGAGAAGTTGGAATTGTATCATTTTGTTTTTTAAATTCAGCTTCTGGTATAACAGTATCTGTTTACACCAGCTGAGATTCTGGTCTGGCCCATTTGTCTTTAAAAAGGGACATTTTAAAAGTTATATTTTAAGGTAAGAAACAGTAGTCAACTGTTAGACATTTTTGACAGTTGAAAATGAAGAGAGGTTAATAATTTGAACCTATCCTTCTAAAACCTGAGAAAGAACCTTTCTCTGTTAATATAGTATGTCACTTCTTTTACTTCCCACAATTCACAGTTAAGACACTTGAATAATACGTAAATACAGATAGTCCAGGGAGGACTCTATTATAATAAAGCAATTTGAGAAATAAAATGGTGCCTTATGCGATTGCACCATTTAGATTTTACCTTTAAGCCCAGGTAGTCCTTTGGGTTGTTGACCCACAGCTGACTGAGCCATCTAAAAGAGGCCTCCAGGATCTGTTCCTGAGAGTGTAAAAATTCAAGGGGCTCCAAAAAGTGGCTTCTTCAGATAATAAACCAATGTTGACAAATTGATCATTGTAAATAGGACAATAAGACAGAAATAAGCTTTAATTTCAGCTAGAACATGAAGAAATTACTGGTTTAAACTACACCAAAAGAAATAATTAGCAATGTAGGAATGAAAGTCAGTGTGTTGGGAAACCACCATTAATGTGTAAGTCATATGTTTTATGATATTTTCAAAAAATGCCCTTCATAAAATTTCCCTGTATGATTCAATTTTCAATTGGTTATCATTCTACCATGAGGATTTGGTATTTACCTTGAAAACTGTTCTCTTACTTTGCTTCTCTTTAATATTGCCCTTGTAAGATCAAATATTGCACAAAGTCTATATGAAAATAATAATAAGTTCCTGGCTTTGTCTACCGAAAAGTACAGGTGTGGTGCGTTTTTTTGTTCATGTTTACTTTGTTGCCAAAACATCCATGACCTTATTTTTAAATTAATCCTAGGTTATTGTGCAATGAGGTGCAATTTGTTCATTTATATGAACCTTATGTGGATTGAAAAAAATCAAGATAAATCTTCATGCACAGCATACAATCAGATTACCCCTGGACTATATATTTACGTTGGGTCTGATAGCAATCAATGGTTTAGCTTCATTGCATTTCAAGATGTATTTGCACCCAGTGTCCAGTGATAGTGTCCTCACCCTGGAAATAATTTAGTTGCAAATTGACTGGAAGATGGTGAAAATTGAAAGTTAAAATTAGAAATACTCATAATAAACAGCAGAAAAAAGGTCAGATGATGCCGCACTATGATGAGATTGGAATGGTTGGTAAATGAGGTTTTGTGTTTGTCGTGAGATGTATGTGACATGCCTACCCAATGCTCTTGTAATATCCAGCCTAGCAGAAGAGATTATCTGGCAAATTGACGCTGGAAAGAATTTTCTGATGGACTGGGAAATTAGAATTGCACTCTTTTCTTTGATGTGTGCAAGACTGGGCAGCATTACACAGCTAGCTTAGGCATAGTATTAAATATAGTATTTAATACTTCATAGCACAACTATCTATAGAAAACAATTATATTCTGGTTTTGATCATAAATGCCAGGCTATAAAAATGCACAGTGTAAACATCTAAAGCAATCCCAAATGACTGATCTTTGTATATAATTAATATTAAGTTAGCTCTGGAATCCAATTCTCCACAGTATTTCTTTAAAAACCTCACTATATTTAGCTTCAGAATTGTAGCCAGGCAGGAGTCATCAAAACAGCACAATAACCATATTGCTCAGACAGTTTAGAAAAGAGAAAGGGTAATTAAACAGCAGCAAATTAATTATTTTGGAAAACAGGCTTTTTAAGCAAAAGCTGATTTGTTTTAGTGTAATACCCAGATTCATAGTGAGCTGCTAAAGAAAGAACATTATTGATTAATCTTTAAAGGCAACCTAAGGTTATCTAAACAGCAGAGAAGAGTCAATTTTTAAATGTATTTATAGAGTCTCCGTCAAGAATAAAAGTGTATTTTCACCTTTGTACTTACCAGAGTTGTTTTATTCAACTTTATTTTTTTCTCAGAGTTTAAAAACCAAACAAAGACCCTCAAAGACAATACAGACCTTTGAAGTCAGGCCCTCTTTGTAAACCAGGATATTTTAAAACATGTTCTTAAAAATTATGTTTTCAAAACAGGAATAGTCACACCGGAGAAGGAACCAAAAGTGAACACTGTTGTAGGGGCACAACAGCTTCTTCTGGCAAAAGAAGAGGATGGTGCAGCAGCTAAAAAATCAAAGCCTCCAGAGGACAATAAATTTTGTCATGAGCAGGTAAAAGGAAATGTAACAATTTAATTGCATTCTAGAACTCTTTCAAATAACTCAAGAATGAAACAGAGATGATATGCTGTTAAAATAGCAGTATCAGCAAGTTATAAAAAGCACTCTGACTAATAGCTTGCATCTTAATTTGATTTTTTTCAGTTCTATCAGTGTCCTTATTGTAACTACAATAGTAGGGACCCAAATCGTATCCAGATGCATGTCCTGTCACAGCATTCAATGCAACCTGTTATCTGCTGCCCCCTCTGCCAAGATGTCCTCAGCAACAAAATGCATCTCCAGCTTCATTTGACCCATCTGCACAGTGTATCCCCTGACTGTGTGGAGAAACTGCTCATGACAGTAAGTGTTCCAAATGCTGATGCACATGCTACAGAACCATACTTGGGCCTTTGGGCAATGTATTTGTTGTGATCTAGTACTCAGGGAGTCTGCGCAAGGGGAGTGGTTCAGGACTTTTAGATTCTCTTGTCAGCTCATCCATTGACTGATACCCCATGGGAAAGTGACTGAAGGTGGATTTCAAAGATGCAGAAAAACTCTAACTCTTCACTGACCTTAACCTTGGAAAAGACAAACCAGTCCATGCCTCTGACTACCTGTAAATTTGGTGTAATAATATCCACATCTCAGAAGTCTTGTGACTTCTGTTTGTAAAATAATAATTCTCCATAGAATGTAGTTCCCAAACATAGGGGAATTCCTGTGTATATCTTGACTGTACATTATATTACATGAAATTCACTGTAAAATAGCAATTCAAACAACCATTCAAAACAATGTCAGCAAAGGCACAGTCAGGTCTAGTACATATTTTTTATTACAGCATAAATTCAGTTAGAAAACAGACCTCTTAAGACACACTGATTCTAGTTGTCTTGCCTTTTTAGAAGGACATGCACTTGGAAATCTCAGTGATTCACATATTTATTTCTGTATCCACAGATGACTCCTTCATTTATACGGCTGTGATTGTAGGTCTACCATCTCATTCCCAAATTAAGTGGCAAAAACATTAGAAAGAATTGAAAGAGCTCTTGACTGAAGGTCTAGGGTTCCTTGTGCTTAGAGCTGATAAGTAAATATACACTTGGTGATTAGTTTTTATTTTCCTTGCTTTTATACTAATTATAGGTCTGCGAGAACATGTAATTTTGGCCCACTGCAAGGAAAATGTAGTAGAAAATTAACTTTCCCAGACCGTTTTAGGAAACTGGAAAGTTGTGGAAAACTTCCCCCTCCATATTGAGCAGCATCAGCTTTCTCTCAAATTCTCAATGATTCCCTCTATGTTGATAATGGGGCAACTTTGAAATCTTTCCTCACCAGGTGCTGGGAAGGAGTCCCACTGTTTCTGCAAGGAGAAAAAAAGTCAATTTCCCAGGGAAAGGGATTTCCAAACATAATTTGCATAATTGAAGTTGTCCCTAGATGATAACACTAATATTCTCTGCTCATAACTGAAGCCTCTGATAACAAAATAAATACCATTTATAGCAAATTTTTCTTCTCTGGGACATTTACAGTTCTGTACATAATTTTTTTTGAAAGTCCTTCCCTCCCAAGTAAACTCGAAGTCAGTAGTCCTCTGAGAGGATGCTATTAATGCCATGTTTAAATTACAAATAGACTAAACCCAGGTTTTCTAAAAATTTCTAGAGTATTTTTTCCAATAGGTAATTTATATCTATAGATACAGATACAAAATTCTTATCTATCCTAATGAAGGTTTGAAATAATTTGGTAAACTGTTAAAGAGGAACAAAGGATGTTTTTACTCATACCTCGTAATGAATGTCGCTTCCATTACTTATTTACAACTCAAAAAGCTCTTCTGTGGATATTCTTTTTACCTCTGTATGAAGGGAGTACTGTCTTTCTGTTAGAGATGAGGAGCTGCAGCACAGCCTGAACTGATTTACCCAAGGTCCTTTAGACAGAATCTGGCAGTGCAGGAGCCTCAACCCAATCCTGCTATGTCTTAGTAGGACAGTCCTATATTTCAGATACAAACTTGTTTTACAGATCAAAGCAGAAAGAAAACATGAAATGTTGAACAAATATTCATGTCACCTTAGCTAAATTGAATACTACTAGACTAAGAGTACACCTTCAAAGATTTCTGTCTATAACTTGAAAGTATAACACAACAGGTAGAGCAGTCTGAGAAGATATATAATCAATTAAAGTCAGGAAAGAGAAAAATTAATTTTAAATGGAAATAAGTTTCTATTTCTGTATTAAAACAACATTAATTTCTTTCAAAGATCATCAAAGGTCCAGCATTTGTGTAAAAAACAATACAGATGAAGCAAAGTGGTAATGCCCTCAGTCAGGAAATGACTGGTGACCATATCTCACCATGATCTCTGTCTTTGGAGGACATCCGAGGAGAATTCCCTGATAAATCTGATGACCCTGACATAGGCAGCAAACCCTTCTTTGTGATGACATTGAGACCAATGAAATACCGAGTGTTTCAAGTTCCACAGCATCACCTTGTTGTGGATTGTTTCGAGTCTCCACCAAGGGAGATATGATGCTCTGGATTTGTGGTCTTTCAGAAACCATTACCAAGGACTGAATCAGGATCTTGATTTAATACTGGCAATCTTTCATCCAGATATGGTGAATCTTTTGAATTAAAATTTCATACTGTTGTTGCTGTTTCATAGCTTCACTGTGTTTCATACCGTAATAAATAGTGTGACTTTTTCTGTAGTAAAACCATATTCTTGGTTTTCAAAGGTTCCTGTACCAGATGTCATGATGCCCAATAGTATGCTGTTGCCAGCAGCTGCTTCAGAGAAATCTGAACGTGACACACCTGCAACCATTACAGCTGAGGGATCTGGGAAATATCCAGGTACGCAAGAAAAAGCCCAGACATCCAAAAGCTAAGTATGGGCAATTTAGAAATAAACTACTTGTTTTTTAGTAAAGGGAATCTTTTTTTTTTTGGCTTGCTTATAGCCACAGAGATCAAAAGGTAAAGGTAACAAGGGGTCTGAATTTGGCTTCTGCACCTTTGCAGAGCTAGGGAAATGCATGTGTATTGCCAGACTGTTTGCTTTTGGTGGAGGTGAAATTAAATGGCAGTGCCTAGCCACTTTGAAGGTAAGATCCTCCTTGTTTAACCAGCAAATAAGACCCAGTCCTAAAAGACAGTGTCATGTTCACCACCAGTGGGGAATGTTAAATAAGTGGTTTTGTCTGCATTTCCAATGCTAGGTTTCTGATCCTGGACACTTACTGTATTCTGCACTGGCAAACTTCGCTACATGCTCCTACTGCTCTTCTCACTTTCCTGGTCCTTTCTAGTCATCTGTTCCATTCTCCCCATTTTTGCTCCTACACTCTTTCCTACTGTTTATTTGCTTTTCTTGTTTGCTGCTCCCATTGGACCAGTAAGCTCCTACCTTCTGACAAAGAGAAGCCCTATGCCACTCCTAGGCCAGCTGCTGCTGCCAGTCTGATCATTTTGTATGGGTTTTATTACTTTTTTTTTAAACTCCCTGTTAGTCATGTCTGCTTTATTTTCTGAGGCAAGGATGGGTTGTTTCATGTTGTTAAGCCAACGCATGATATATCAGGTGCCTCTCTTAATTTTTGATGAAAAAAGAAATAAAATGAGTACTATGTGCTCTTCTCTTCTATTTGTGTAAAAGACACTTCACTTTCTTTAACTAGGTGAAAGCCCTGTGGATGAGAAGAGTACCCCTGGGATCGATGAATCAAAAACTGGAATGGAAATTAAGACTGAGGAACAGAAGCCACCTAAGGAATCTACTGAAACACCAGATTGGATTAAGAGCAGCAGTAAAGATATAAAGACCACTGAGTCTATGACAGATCAGTTAAACGAACAGCAGAAGAAGCAACAGCTGTCTGTTTCTGACCGCCATGTCTATAAGTACCGTTGTAACCATTGTAGCTTGGCTTTTAAGACTATGCAGAAGCTTCAGATACATTCCCAGTATCACGCTATTCGGGCAGCTACCATGTGTAGCCTTTGCCAACGTAGCTTCCGTACATTCCAGGCTTTAAAAAAACACTTGGAAGCAGGCCACCCTGAACTCAATGAAGCTGAACTTCAGCAGCTGTGTGCCTCTTTACCTGTCAATGGTGAACTCTGGGCAGAAGGTGAAAGTATGGCACAAGATGATCATGCACTAGAACAGGAAATAGAAAGAGATTATGAGATGGACCAGGAAGGTAAAGCAAGTCCTGTAGGAAGTGATAGTAGCTCTATTCCAGATGATACGGGCTCAGAACCAAAGCGGACCTTACCTTTTAGAAAAGGGCCAAATTTTACTATGGAAAAATTTCTAGATCCATCTCGCCCATATAAGTGCACAGTGTGTAAAGAGTCTTTCACCCAAAAGAACATTCTCTTGGTCCACTATAACTCAGTGTCCCATCTACATAAACTCAAAAAGGTTTTGCAGGAAGCATCAAGTCCTGTCCCTCAAGAAACCAACAGCAGCACTGACAACAAACCCTACAAATGCAGCATTTGTAATGTTGCGTATAGCCAAAGTTCTACATTGGAAATCCATATGAGATCTGTGCTTCATCAGACAAAGGCAAGGGCTGCAAAATTAGAACCAAGTGGTAATATAAGTAGTGGAAATAGTGTAGCAGGGAATGTTAATAGCCCCAGCCAAGGAATGCTAGAATCTATGAGCTTACCAGCAGTTAACAGCAAAGAAACACATTTAGATGCCAAAGAATTAAATAAAAAGCAAGCTTCTGAATTAATTTCTGCACAGCCTACACATCACCCACCCCAGTCACCAGCACAACTTCAAATGCAACTACAGCATGAACTGCAACAACAAGCTGCATTCTTTCAACCACAGTTTCTGAATCCAGCTTTTTTGCCTCACTTTCCAATGACACCAGAAGCACTGCTGCAATTTCAACAGCCTCAGTTCCTTTTCCCATTCTATATACCCGGGACAGAATTTAGCTTAAGCCCCGATCTGGGTTTGCCTGGTTCTGCCACGTTTGGTATGCCTGGAATGGCTGGTATGACAGGATCACTGCTGGAAGATTTAAAGCAGCAGATACAAACTCAGCACCATGTTGGCCAAACCCAGCTACAGATACTGCAGCAACAAGCACAACAGTATCAATCCACCCAGCCCCAACTTCAGTCACAAAAGCAGCAGCAGCAAAGTAGCAAGCTGATGAAAGCAGAGCAAAGTACCTTAGTAAGTACAGACTGCCAACTGATAAAAGACATGCCATCATACAAGGAGTCAGAAGAAGTTTCTGAAAAACAAGAGAAGCCAAAGCAAGAATTTACTAATGAAAATGAAGGACTAAAAGAAAACAAAGATATGAAGAAGCCAAAATCCTCAGAACCAGCCATCCCACCACCCAGAATAGCTTCTGGAGCAAGGGGGAATGCAGCCAAGGCTTTGTTGGAAAACTTTGGATTTGAGTTAGTTATCCAATACAATGAGAACAGACAAAAAGTGCAGAAAAAAAGCAAGACTGGTGATGGTGAGAACACAGACAAACTGGAATGTGGAACCTGCAGTAAGCTCTTTTCCAACATTCTTATTCTGAAGAGTCATCAAGAACATGTGCATGGACATTTTTTTCCGTATGGAGCATTAGAAAAATTTGCCCGACAGTACAGGGAAGCGTATGACAAGCTGTATCCAATTTCTCCATCTTCTCCGGAAACACCGCCGCCTCCACCACCACCTCCTCCACCACCACCTCCTCCTCCTCCAACTCCTTCTCAGCCTTCTTCAGCTGGGGCCGGAAAAATACAAAACACAACTCCCACACCCTTGCAAGCTCCACCACCTACACCTCCACCACCGCCGCCTCCACCCCCCCCACCACCGCCACCACCACCCCCCCC
>JAOXXN010000395.1:122447206-122449706 GCA_026770055.1 Myrmophylax atrothorax
CTTTGGTTAAGTGGACCTTCAGGTAAAATGGGCTCCAGAAAACTCAGGCTTTGTATATAGTGCTAAAAAAAATTTTCTTGAGAATATGTTTTTTAGCTTCAAACCAGCAAGTCCCCAGGCAAATTGAGTCTGGGGTGATGGTCATGGACCCATGATAGCTTCTTAGCTGTGCTGCGGGGTTGTTTAGGAGAAGGCTAGTTGGTCCAGGCCAAAACAGTTTTAGTGACTATTCTTATTGTTTGACTTCAGAGAAGGTTTAGTTTCAGTTTCTGGGAAATATTCCCTGATACCCTTTAACTCACTAGTGTGTCAGTGCAGCATCAGAGCCTGTAAATTGTCCTGCTAATAATACAAAAGGAATTATTACAGTCCAACTGGTCAATAATAATTCCATTTTCAGATTTTCTAATTTTCACCAAATATCTCTTCTTTGAGATAAATTTAAATCATTAGTACCATAACATGCACAGTGCACTGCCAATTGAGATGGATTTTTATCCTCTTTCATCTTGCATCTTCTTAAGGTTAATTAGCCCATTGTGGGCAAAGCCCACTGTGTAAACTAGCTACTAGAATCTAGTTGTTAACTTCTTTTTCTGCCATATGCTAAATAGCCCTTACATCCCCCTTTTGTTGCCTGGCAAATACTTGCATACATACATCTCCATTCCCTAATGATACATAATGGAGCAGTCATAGTGAGTGAAAAAAAAAAGATATTATTTTAGTCATTCATCATAGAAAAACAGTAGTATACTCAGAAGTGCTCTGGTATGTGCTCAGCACTAGTATTTTCTGCACCTTATTAACCCATTTCTATTTTCTTCTCTACCCTACTATGTCTGATAGTTCACATTGATGTTTGATGCTCAGAATCACTTAAGAAGTATCTTTTTGGAAGTAGGCTTTCAAGCAAGCTGTTTTTTGGCAACAGTTCTTCTAGCAGCCTGTGTATTCTCAGCCAGCAGGACAATTGCTCTGCATCATTCTTTGCATGAAGGATTTGCTGAAGCTAACTCCCTGATGACTCACTATCCTATAGTTTCTTGTATAGTACTTCTTGTGAATTCCACTCCAAGTGTTTCATTTCTTCTTTATGGGACCTGGACCCACAAATGCACTTCAGAGGAAGGCTCATTGGAATCCCTTATATTTAAATATTTGCTTGTTTTCACTGATGCTTACAGGTTTGGTAACTGTATTTCCTGTGGCAAAGCCCATCCATTCTCTCCTACGTTTATTTAAAGGACAATGTTAACATTAGTAAGATCCTCAATTGGAAAGAATGTGTTTTCTAAGGCAGGGAACTAGTGAAACTTAATTGTAAACGTCATATTTAAAATTCTCTTTAGTGATTCTCTTTACTCATGCTAAATCAGAGAAATTATCCTGATTAGTTTCACTGGTTAATACAAGTTTATGAGAGCACTTTCATGTTTGTGCATCCAGTATTTTTTATGGGTTTTCAAAATATGGGAAACCTAGCTAAATTTTGCAAAATACTATGTTTTTTAAAATGCAATATTTCCTTTTACAAAACATTTTAAATGGAACACTTGAATATAATGTTAATTCACAAAAGATGGAACTATTCAAATTACAGTTCATTATATCTTCTTTATGTAGTGTTTAAACTGGACTATTTACAAATATTATTAGAATTTTCAAAATAAGTAGCTTCATCTCTGAGTGGTGTTAGGATACATTAAGTTCAGGGGTTTTGTTCTAAAACAAGTGGGCTTTAATGACAGATTTATTGTGTGGTTCTGAGATTGTATGTCACAATTCTCTCACCTATGGGATACATTTCTCTAGATAATGTAATTTTACCATCTTGTGGTCATCAAATGCTGAGCAAGGTCTCAAAATTACTGCTGTGTTTGCTCAGCATAATACCTAATAAGGAGTTATTTGGTGGAATTCTATTTCGTACAGAATTTTAGTTCCAGCTCATCTCTGTTCTTCATGCTCCTTCTTATTTTCGGAGTGACTGTAGATAGAAGAGTTCACCTGCTGTTTTCAGCTGTTCTTAAAATTCACATTCTCTTTTTTCCTTAGCTTTGTGTTTTTGCCTGTGACCCCTTGCAGAAAGGTAGTACTTCATCTTGCTTCCAGCTATTAATACTGGTTCTATGAACCTTTTAATGTCATCACCATTACCATAGGTTCTTTGCGCATCACTTAAGCCTGAGCTGCCTTGAAGATTCACAACAGCCTTTTCCAAGAATGCACACATCACTGAGTAATATGTACTTAGTGGGTTTTGAAATCTTATCAAGAGAGAAATTTGATTCAACAGCAATTACTTTCCATATTATTAGGGCACTAAATTCTTGTCTCTGTTTGCTTTTGGCCCACTGGTAGCAGTTTCATTTTTATATTTTTAGCCCTCCAATTCCTCCAAGTGAAAGAGTAGTCTCTCTCTTTGATAGTCACTTAGGAGTTAGCAGGATTAGAATGTTTGTTCATGATGTGAATTTTCTATTCTCTATCTTTCATG
>JAOXXN010000395.1:122457206-122468027 GCA_026770055.1 Myrmophylax atrothorax
CTTTGTTCAGTCTCTAGTGACTGCCTGTCTATATCTCAAAACTGCTCAGTAAACATGATTAAAGAAAAAAAAGTCACCATCTGAAAGCTGCACAGCAAATAGGGCTTCTTTATGCTTTATAACATAGTTCATAATTACACTACTAATATAGTTTATAGTATTTTTAATTTTTTTTTTAAGCCTGCTGTTTAAACCAGCCAGGCTTGGTTCTTCTTCTCCACAAAGGCTATGCTATGCATTTATTGGATAGCCAACCAAGCATCATGTTCTTTGGGAATAGGTGGCAAAATTCACTGTTTAGTTTTAGAAATAAAAGCTTGAATTTTAGCATAGACCTAACTAAAAATAAGTATGACTGATCTTAATCCCCAAACTCATGTACAGCATAAAACCACACAGTTTCATAGATTTCAACATACTTAGCAGCCTCTGCTCAAGGCAGAGCAGTTGTTCACAAACAGTTTTGCGCATCTGAGTTGTGCATATTTACCATGTTGGATTCAGTTCTGGGTAGAGATTCTCTAGCTTTTACTTACAAAGTATTCTTTTTTTTTGCTTGTCCACTGAAGTAGGCTTGAAGTAACCCTTGGATCAGATGCTGTTTATTACTATTTTAAAGTGAAAAAAGTCCCCAAGTCTGTTGTCACTACAGCTCAATACAAATTGTGCAGAACAAAACCAGTGCAGATTCAGATGTATGTATCTGCTAAAAGTTACATTGTAGGTTTTTATTTTGGACTTTATAATTCTGAGCACTGACTGTCTTGTAATTTGGGGAAAAAAAATAAACAAAACAATAAATCAGCAAAATACAAAAGAAAACAACAATGATCTATTAGTTATAGTAAAAAAATTGCAACTAAATTGTGCATTTTTGTTAGTGGAAGAACTGAGAGAGAGCATGATCTGAAATGTTTTGATACTTTTGATACTTTTGAGATAGAGAGTCCCACTGTGGATCATAATCCCATAATATATCTGCCATGTCTATTCCTAGTATCTGACATAATTTAAACAAAACCTATATAATGTAGTTCCAGACGAAAACATGTAAGATTGGTACTTGGCCATTTTGGAAGCTATTTTGTGTCCTGTTAAGTTTGCTGCAAAATCAAAGTTAGAAATGGGAAACATTCATAAAATCAGCTTGTACAGTCTCCCCACATCCAAAACTGTTCCCTGTAGCAAACTTTTGTCCAGTTTAAATTTAAATGACTCAAGCAATGGGTCTCCTGCAACCTCACTTGAGAGGCTGCTTTTACAGGATATTGAATAATATTGCTAGAAGACTGTTCTTTTTGGCCTGCATGCTCTTTCTCATTTAAGGTAAGAATTCTGCAAGTAGAGATAAAGACTGTTTGGAGAGGAGAGTTGATACTTGCCAAGATGAGTCAGCTTTCTTTTCCAGTATCTCCTCTCTGAATGCCCAGATGTTCTTGAAAATTAAGGCCTATAAATTATATATGTAATTGTGGACTCCATCTCTTCCCAAACATTATTACAAGTTATTCTGGAAAGTTGAATATAGAAATATCTGATTCCATTTAATTTCAGCAACAAAGCAAAAAAGTGCCATGTCCTACCAACAATTCTTTCTACCTCCTCCATTTCATATCACATAATTTATATCAGTGAAATATTTGCTGTATGGCAACTGGTCAATGTCAAAATGCACAATGATTTTAATAGATTCAGAACTTAAAACAGGTTTCACAAAGGTTGCCATGAATTCTGTTGGGAATAGATACCATATTTTAGTGGACCATGATGCTATTGTTTATCTTTGCTGTCTGGAAAGTTTGGTAAATGGTGTGATACCAAAAAAACATAGCAAAGAAATTATTTAATTAAGATCTCCCCACAAAATGTGAAAACAAAACAAAACAAAACAAAACACACAAACCAAAGAAGCAAACATACAAAAAAAGCCCCATACCCAAAAGGCAACAGCCCAGACAACCCAGAACCTAAACTAATATATGGACACAGTAACTAGTGAACACCTTATGGGCAGGAAAGGTCTTAGGAGGGTGTTTCAAAAACAGGCAGAGGTGAAATAAATGGCATTTTGCAAGAAAGCCAGTTCAACACTGTAGGAACCATTAAAGTAAAATCTAGATTTCCTGCTGGCTTGCAGTCTGATGGGGAAAGTCTCTCAATAGTGGATGATTTGTAAGCACACATTCTTATTTCAAACAGTAGGTTGTTTGCTCCCTGCTGTTTGAAGTGAGTTTAATATCCATAGACAAATCTACAAGCTATTTACTATGACTGAAGTGGTAGGTTTTGTTGTTCAGTACTCCTGCACCACAGGATGGGGCCGCTTTGTGCTGTGAACCCTTCTTTCACAACACACGTATTTTCAGGACTTGAGCATCAGTAGTCCTGGTCAGTGTTTTAGTTCAACGGCTTCTTCCCAAAGAAAGTCAGAGAACTGGGAAGGGAGTGGAATTGGAGCCTTCTGGGACCCTTTTTTCTAAACCCTACAGATTCTTAGGTGCAACTATTTGCAGAAACTGTGTGACTTCCACAGTATTCTTATAAAGACAGACATATCCTTGCTGCCTATGGTAATTTCTGAGAGCTCATGTCACATACATGAGACCAAGGGTCTTAAAGCTGATTGCCTGTCCCAATATCAGTGTGAGTAAAAATATTCCGCACCTTCAAATTTCCCACTTGTTTCCAGAGACAAAAGGTGTTATTTCCTGTCCAAAACTATGTGGTGCATCATTTCTGCAGAGCAATGAACAGCTGCTCTGTTTTTCCCCTACACCATATATAAGATACATTTCAGTGAAACTGCTTATACCAGTTTAGAATCTTCTACAGTGAAAAACACTATCTACATTTAAAAATAATTGTCTATATAATTTTTGGTCTCTTGCCAGAACATAGATCTTTTTTTCCCCCCATAGCTATTAGTTGCTATAACTGCTATTTCACTTCCTACACATATTTATCAAGTAGTTACTCACATTGTGTATTTGACAACCCTGTTAATATTGCATAAAAATCACCTGATAAAATTGTTGAGGATTTTTATTGGAATAACTCTTCACTTCAATGAGGCAATTGTTTTGCAACAGATGGTGTGAAAAGGATCTAGTGATATGCCATTATTTGTTAAAAAAAGATTTTGTTGACACTAAACACTTTAAACAATCATAAAATATGCAGGAGCTAATTCAATGGTGAATCATTAGAGCTCACTGGTTTAAATAATTGTTTTCAATTTAAAAGAAAAAAAGAAAACTACTAAGAGTTCTGAGTTTGAAGACACACTAGAAAGTTGAACACAAAGTAATTGTGTTGAAGAAAGCCCATCTGAAATTTATTTTAAATCATTCCTGGTTCTGTCATGTACTCCTACCTTTCTTTTTAAAATATAATTTATAAACCATGTCTATAAGAAATATTTCATAAATCTTTTAGTTGTTTGTTCACTGATTTATGAATCTTACATGATGTTCTAAAAAATAATTCATTTTTTGTTATTCCTTTAAGGGATTTCTGAAGTCCGTTCCTTCCTTCCTTCCTTCCTTCCTTCCTTCCTTCCTTCCTTCCTTCCTTCCTTCCTTCCTTCCTTCCTTCCTTCCTTCCCCATGACACACATATTCCCTGTGTTGCTCTAGTTGGTCTGACAGGACAGGTTGATCTTTCCCACCTCACTGAATTTCAGCTCAGGAAGTGGAGAAATTATTTGGGTGTATGAAACTCATCATTCCCAATGACCATTGATCCCATGATAAGGAGGGGAAAAAACAGATTATCTGGGATTTGTAGACTGGGAATCCCTAGTCTGGAATTCATAGACAATTGTGACCAGAGAGGTTTGCTTTCTGCATTACACAGGCCATAAAACTTCTTTCATTCCTTCACACAGTGCAGAAAATAAATGCTTGTCTATAGCCAAAGTGAACTGAGCTCAAAAATGTGCATTCCTTTCTGCTGTTGCAGAGTCTGCATCACTTACTGCCCCAGGTCTCTGACAGGCCATTCATGGCAGAGTAATTTGATTCTGGTCTGTCACACAAGGTTGAGCAGCAACCTGAATGTACAAATACTTGCAGCATTCATTATTGATAAGACTTGGAAAAGCATTAGATAATGTGTTACTTAATGTATTTATTGTACGTGACTTCAGATGGATGATCTCTTTAGATAGATGAAGGATTGCATGGCAAATCAACAAAAATGTCTCTGTTTCCTTTTCTGTTTGCATGAAGCTCACAAGGAGTCAGCTGCAACTAAACATTGACACAGCAGCTCTTCAACAAAGTTTGTTGTCCAGAAGTCATAACGATTGGAGGCATTCAAGAAAATTGATAACAGTTTCTCTATGCAATCTGAGCAGCTTAGGTGTATTTAAAAAAAACCCAACCAACCAAACAAACAAAAGAAAAAACAAAACAATTTCAGACTAAAACCTTTGATGACACAAGTATTTTCATCGTATGTATAAACCCCCGAGGATACTTTGTCATAAAGTCTCTCCCTCTGCTGCCCCTTCCAAACCAATAAAATCTTATAAAAATGCTACTGAACCTGAACACCATCCCCCAAAGGCTAAGCCTTATAATGATATCAATAAAAGAAAAGTCAAGCCTCAAAGAAAGGTAAGGTTAATAATATTCACCAGATAGGCACTATGTTCCTAATTCTCATAACATAATTGCCATACCTGGGACAGTTAAATATTATTCATTCTGCATCATAGACTGCGTCATGAATCATAGTAAGTGGAACAAATTCTTACTGAAGTAAATAAACGTTAAAAAACATTGCAGTAATTAGTAATGTAGCCCAAAACACCTTGCAGTTGAGTTAAGGCGATCCAATGCTTTGGATGTGACGGCACAGCAAGATAGCTTCTGCAGACATTGCAATTAGAGGACAGGGCTTGCTGCACACCATTCCAGGCAATAAAAGAGCCACTGTTTTATAGGAGTCAACACCAGGTAAAAAGAAGCATCTATTAAACCAGACAGAGCAGCACATTAGCATAGGAACATTGCTTTTGGAATCTCAGCTAGCTAAATGTTACATT
This sequence comes from Myrmophylax atrothorax, assembly GCA_026770055.1. NCBI lineage: Eukaryota > Metazoa > Chordata > Aves > Passeriformes > Thamnophilidae > Myrmophylax > Myrmophylax atrothorax. The sequence continues at coordinate 122,462,257 of JAOXXN010000395.1, forward strand.
TCAGACCACTCTGCATACCTTAAAATCACAAAGCAGCATGGATGACTGATGATATCTGTCAATATGGTGTCTTCCAAGCATCAGTAATATCCCTGACAGATTCCTCAGCTAAGGAAGAATTGCTGAGTGTGCTGGGAGCCAGCAGAGGATGAATCAGCCAAAGCTATAAGAACAGAAAGATGAGGCACAACTGATGACTTGTTGGGCAGAAATTCTGTACCATGCCACATCTGTGTCAGATGTGTTATGCCACAGTTCTCAGCCAGAAAACAAAACAAAACCAAACCAAAAAATAAAAAACCCCAACAAAATCAATGGATCAAACAAACAAACAAATAAAACCCAACAACTACCCAACCCAATAGCTGAATGCCAGATTCTCTAGAGAAGTTACAAACTTTTTAGCCTTTTCAAGCCTTCTACAAGATATTTTACACTGCAGGCTCAGGTATAATTATGCACTTTTCCTGGAGTGGCTCCCATTTAATGTATAATTTTTAGTGTTATTGTCTCAGTTACTAAGTAACATAAAGTTGCCATACGCATCTTTCCCTTTAAATGCTATTCCTCTGAGAGACTCAATAAGAGCACCCAGTGAATTTATTTAGGTATATAGAAGGATCAGAGAAACAACATGTTTTAAGGACTGAAGTAATGAAGTGCTTTAACTTCAACGTGGTATAGCTCCATTCAGTATAGAGTGCTTATTTCTAAGTCAGTGTTTGTCTGACTTCCATGCTAAGTAAGAAGATTATTAAAGCAAAAGGGTGTATTTTGGAGATATGAAATGTATTATGAACTAACCCAATTCCACAGAAAATGAGAACTTCTCAGAAGTGACATGGCCATCCAACTTCAGCTGACAGAAGGATAAGTAGCTTTTTTACATTTAAAGCAGTGAAACATTTATCCCTTGATTGAGAATGTAGACTCCCACATTCATAATGCTTATTTTAGGCTTGCATAGCTCAGCTTTGAGTCACTGGTCAACTCATTATGATTACGCATTCACTGTTGAAGTGCTATCTATTTGCTCTGCACTCTACAAGTACTCCCACAAGGCAAAATTTCATTCCCACAGAGGTAATCTTTGGAGTCATTTGTAAACTTGGAGTAACTTCTGCATACTTGTCTTTTTATCTTTTTTCAAGTGACAGAGAAGTAGCAATGGGAATATCTAATATGCCAAAATGTGCACTGTCAGATCCTCACAACGGCACCCCCTTTGCACCATCCTGTCTCTGTTAGGCCAGGATAATTAGTTCTTCTCATGACTGGTAATTAAAAACAGATCTCATACACCTAAACACTTTGGGAAAGAAGATTAATGATAGGGTCTCTGGTTTTGGGCCTCATAAGGGTAGGGAAATCATAATGAGGAGGAGGAGGAATGTGGAGGAAAGAAGTTTGTTTTGCACAGTAATTGGAGAAAATGGTAAACACACGACTTCTGGGAAGTGAAGAAATGAGTTTAATGACTTTCCAAATCCTTGTCCTCTCCCTTTTTGTGGGAAACTTGCTTTCAGTACATTTCCGATTCCTTCATCTTGAGGGCACCAGGAAGGATTGAAATAATTTTCTTCTAGTGTGAAGTGTGGAGGCAGGAGCCACCCAGTATGACTGAGTGTGGCTCAGATTTGACTGATGACTGAGTGAGTCTCTATCCCAGGTATGTTCAGAGCAAGGGCCACCGACCAATGTATTCTGTGTATCTACTGTTTAATTTTAGAATATCAAAGAAAGATTGGAAAATCTTTCTTCCAAGACACTAACTGATACAGCATTTTTTTTAAATAATCATATAGGACTTCCTAAAAAAATAATTAAAAATATTAACTTTTAAGATTGCATTCCCCTACCCCCAAAAACTCAATTATGAACATGGGAAAGTTTTGATGCGAACTATTTGAGACAAAATGTAAAAAATCTGATCAAGAATACATCTGTATCAGCATTCCTAGAATCATAGAATAGTCAGCCCCCCCAACAAGGATATGGACAAATTAAGACTTTTAAATTCAGGGGAGTTAAATGTAATTTGTGGTTGGATAACTAACCTTGGAATCTAACCCAAAGTGAGTTTACATACATCTCATGTCCAAGAACAGATCATAAGTGCTTGACTGCAGGATCACTACTCTCTTTCAGCTGTTAATGTTATTATGTTTTGTAGTACTACAGCACTAAAGGGATCCTATCTAATTAGGATCCCATTTGACTTTGGAGGGAAATCTATTGTGTAAGAAAGAGTTCATTCTTATATGAAGAGACAGGTAAAGTGTATTTTGGAGGAAGGAAACAAAGGACAGGGAAAGAAGAAATACAGGAGAAAAAACAAAGCTCTTTTCAATCAAAGTGATCTTAGGAATGCACAGTGAAGTATTGGTCAGTTCTTCGCCTTCCTTTGGATCCCAGTTATAAATAGGCTTACAACTGAGCTGGAAAGAGTGAGTGTCTCACAAAAAAACAGAGAAGGCAAGCAAGTCAGAAAAGTCCATGTACAAACTTCATACAGCAAGCTGAATAGTTTGTCCATCCTAACTCATAGTCTTGGGGAAAAAAAAAAAAAAAGAAAAAAGGGAAAAAAAAAGAAGTTTGAGATTCATCTTTCATTTAAACAAGTAAAATAAGCAGTCCTGGGATAGTTTCATTTGTTTCTGTTCTGGGCCATAGCTATTCTATAGGAACTACCCCTAAGCATTATTTGCCAATGATAAAGAAGTTGTCCTATCAGATTCCCTAGTTACATCAGAACTTCTTTCATCTCCACAAACAAAAATTAATAGGAAAATTATGGAACCAGATACTTGCCACAGGAATCAGTTCCCTTGCATCTTCTCTCTAGTATGAGTCAGTTTTGTACATGAATTTTCACCAGTTTTGGAAATGTATGTCAGCACTGGGATCCTATAAAACTTCTAATACAATGGAGCTTTAAGTGCCTGGACTCCCAGTATTTAAGTTTTTTGTCTTATTACTTTTTGTGGATTAAGCTCTGCCTAGTAGACCATGTATGTTAAGTTTTCAGCAATACTTTTTCACTTTCTTTACTGAGGATCAGAGAAAGACCAAAGTAAAACTAGTAAACCAGAAAGAGCTTACCTTTTTCAAATCTCTCCAGCAGTTTATAATCTGTGCTTCATCTTGTTATTTATTTGACTTGTTTTTCAGAGTGGACTCCAAATTTTAGGCAATAACTTGCATGTCTTAGACTTTAGAATGACAAAAAAAAAAGGCTAACTAAGAGCATCTATGCAAATTTTCATGTGTATGCACATATATATCAACTAAGGACTGAAAAAGACCTCTCTGAATTTTCTCCTGTGGAAAAAAAAGGCCTCAAAAGTGTGAGGTGTACCAGAATGGAAAACTGCTGCATTATGGTGTGTTTAACAGAACTAACATGTAATTCAGACTTTGGCTGAAGTTGAAGTGAGCTTTGGATGCCATGACCTGAAAATTAGATCCCTGCAAAGTGTGAAAAAGTTCATTGAAAACTGATCCAGGTGTTTAAAGGATTAGCAGACTAAAGGCAGGCATAGACTTTTTCTGACCTGACAGTGCTGGGTTTTGAGCCACCTTCCTAGAGTTTTCAGCATTCATTGTTGTGATGGTTTGTGCAGTTTGCAGAAGATCCTGGTTAATGATATAGTCTGGATTTACTGAGAAATATACAAAGTTCAGAATTACAACTCTGAGGTTGATAAGGGTCTAATTAGCATTTTAGATGCTGTGGAACAGTGAAAATTACAGTCTCTCCAGGGAATGGAAGAAGGACTGAATGTTTTTTGAAGGAACTTGTCATATACTTCTGGGACAGGAAGAGCCATCAGAACAGACCTAATGCTTAAGAAACAGCGTGGGAAAAGTTCAAAAGCTCATTTGGACCTATGCATCTCATGAGACAGAGCTGAGACTTTAAAGATGAATGTAACAACTGGCAAGAGAAATAAGTAAAAATTTTCAGTGGCAGAGACTTGAGACAAGAATGAATTGTTTCTGTAGTGTAGGGTTGAGCCTACATTATTGTTTATATACAAGCAAATAACTGCCATAAATATACTAGTCATCTTGACTAAACTAAACGGTAAGTAAATATTTGTTTAAAACAACTTAGGTACAAGAATTATATTTATGGTAGGGTTGTCCAGATTTCTGTCCATGCTCCTTTTTATTTCTGTTTTTCTCCTGATATTCCAGTAAAGAATGGTCCAAAATTCAGAGCATTTTGATTCCTATTGTTTCAGAGTTTTGAAGATTGCTGTTGCAGAAAGAGAAAAGAATGTGTGATCACTACTGATAGGTAGGAAGATAAGTGTTAATATTCAGTCCTAAACATTCTGACCATGAAGGAATCAGAAATGTATGTTCTTCTGGAGGATGCAATTCAGATTTTTTTGACAGACAGAAGTAAGAAAAAGCTTAGGGACAAAACCAAACCCAAAACAAACAAACAAACAAAACAGAAAAAAAAAACAAGGAAAGAGGAGGAATAAATGACTGTAAGAACCAAAATATTCTAATTCCTTTTCCAAGTCTGACCCAGCTCATGAATACATTTGCCTTGCTAAAGATTAAGTTCCAAATTAATGTGCTAGCGTTTAGCTCTAAACTTTTTGCAAGTGTGTAACTGGGAGCCTTGTACAAGATAAGACCTACATTCTTCAAGTTAAATAAGTACAATGAACAGATGCAAGTTATATCCTAAAAGACTAAGCTTTCTTCATATTTTTTTAAATGTTAGGAGGATAAAGTGGATTTGTGAACGTTTAATCACTTTTGTTGTAAGGTTGTCTCTTCAAGGGGCTTCCAGAGCAAAGCAAGCCACAGCCTGATTGATCACTTCTAAAAAGGATTCCATTGGCTGCACATGCACTCAAAGCAGAGTCTTTAATATTTTCTGCGACAAAAGTAATCCTGGTTAGGTTCACAAGGTGAATATGGAAGAAAAACAAGAGAATGAGAACTAGAAGAAACTTGTATTTCCCTTTCTCAGGCTTACCATACACAGTGCTTCCTACCTTTGGCCACAGGGGAATTCCTCTCCTACAAAAAAACCCCAAAAAACCTGAGTAACCAAACCTTTTTGCTCTTCTTTTCTCAAGAAATATGAAGCAAATAGAAGCAGCCAGAAATGCTGGATAGTCTTAAGTAAGAAAACTCTGTGAAAAACAAAAACAAGCCCCAAAACCTGCACAAAATCTGCATCATCTTCATTGACTTTGTTGTTTACAGCTGAATTCTGTTTTTAAAACAGCAATAACAAGGAATAAATTTATAGTCATTTAAACACCATGGACAGGCTTTGCTAAGCTGCAGTGCCTCAGCTACTGATAAAACAAATTAGCATCAGAGTAAGAATAGGACAAGATAGTGCTATGACAGAAATAATATAAGAAATAATAAGAACCCAGGTGTACATAATTAAGATTGTAATTCAAGCAAAGGGTGCTGGTGACATCATTTATCAATGTCACTACAAACTCTCGATGGAATTACAGCTTTGTACATAGAATTCAGATAGACATGATTTGTTAGAATATATGAGGAATGTTTCTATTAAAAGTAGACAGACAGTATGTTAACCTCAAGTAGTGGTGGTGACAGGATGAGATACAAGGAGGAAAGGGGTTTTTTTTCTTATTTTAGAAAAGGAAGAAGGATTAAACAGTCAGAGTATTTCTAAGATATTTGGAAATTAAATTTATTTAAAATACTGGCTAGGGATTTTTTCCCCCCTGAAAATAGCAGAAAAAGTTTTGGTTCTAGTC
>JAOXXN010000395.1:122473455-122486079 GCA_026770055.1 Myrmophylax atrothorax
TCCCTCTCTGTTCATTGCTGCATTTAATTAGCGCAGTTGGAGACTAGATTAAATGCTCACTAAAGCTGTTACTATTGTTAAGATCATATGGATGACTACAGTATCAAAAAAGATTAACCACAGATATAGTACCTTTAATATTTTGGGAAGTCATTTTGAAATTGATACTTTACCATAAGCTGTGTTTTAAGTGATGACCAGACCCACTTGCTTCTTAAGGACCAAACAAGAAACGGGGTGCTTGGTTTTGGAGAGGTCCCAAATTATTTTCCTTTTTTTTTTTTCCAAACTATAAATGGGAGAGTAGGTCTACAGTCAGCCAGAACCGCCATTTCATATACATGGATATATTATGGGACAAGGATACTACCACATTTACATAAATAGTAGTAATTTGATTTTTAGGAATCATGAAAAATAACATAAGTGTTTTTCAAATCAGTCAGAGGGAAGGAGATAGAGATGGGGAGAATTGCCAGCAAGACACCTATTTATTCTTGAAGCTTGATTTCTGCTAGAAATTTTGTCAACATGTAAAACATCTAAAAGTGTGTAAGGATGAATAATTTTACTAATTTTTCCTAAGTGGAAAAATCTGTCCTAAAATGTTACAAATTTCCATTTTTCATCTTTATTTGTTAGGAATACAAAGCAATCCGTCATTGTTTTCTTTTCCATTAGTATTGATCATCATTATTTTAGGAATATATCAACTTATGAGAAACTTTATGTAAGAGTTAAGTAGGTCTGAGGGTGGGATAGTTGCAGAGTTTCTGAAGAATTGACCAAATACAATTCAGGCGGATCCTTGACTTAGGCATCTACAATTCAGACATTTGAAAAAATGGGGAAAAGCTGCCTTTGCACCTCTGCTTCTGAGAATATTGTCTTAAAAAATAAAGATGATGACATAAATTTCCGTATTATAATAATGTAACAGTTTTTCAATCAAACTATTCAGATGTGATAAGAATGGTGGTCAATGATGCCATGCTACTGTTACTTCCCATGGAAGCCAATTAATTAATAAAGAATATTTAATTTCATGTCCATTTCAAACAACATGTTCCTCAGCCATTGTCATCATAAACTGGGTTCTTCTTCATTCCAAATGGATATTATAGTGTCTGAAGCCAACATGGCCATAGGAACATAGAAGACTGTGGTTGTGACTGATACAATGAGTCGACATGAGTACAGAGGGGACAATTTCAGTAATATCCATGTTCAGCCTACTTTTCAGAGTATGTCAGACTTGTCTGGCTAATAGTGTGCATTTGGCTTGCATCAGGAATCCAGTTTTCCTGGAAGTTCATCAGTTACCTTTCAGGTAAGCGTTAGACCAACTGAAGAGGCACAGCAGGGGATCAGAAGATAACACTGATTCATTTGGAATGAGGGAGAGGCCGTATGAATTGATCAAGATAAATCATGATAAAACAAGCAGAGGGAAAATAATGGCAGAACTGAGATTAGGACAAGAGGTCATAAGTACAACCAGATCATATTACAGAAAAATGACTATGATTTCAGGACACCACACCAGAAAGTTTAGGTGATCACAGGAGAAACTTGGCTGATTTATAAATTAACTGAAAAGAAAAATCAGGCAACTCTTCATTTGAAGTATACTCTCAATAGAATTCATGTTGTATTGAAATTTCTGACTTGAAAAGGAATATGATGCTAGCTGCTCTAATGGAAACAATTATTGACAATGTGAGAGTTTGGCTGGGGTTTCTACTGCCTCACTGCAGCACATTTCCAGTGAAGGTAATTATTGACTAAAGATTTGACTTTAAAATAAACTCCAAACAGAAGTGAGAAGGGAATAGAGGACTGCAAAGAAGGTTGGGGATACATTAGAGTTGAGATATAGCCCGTTTTTCCTATTTTCAGTCCTCCTCAGGGTAAGGGGGCCCATGGATCTCAGAGTGATGCTAAGGCCATGTTAGCAGGGTGGAGGGCTGATGGCAGTTTGCCACCACATGGTATGGATTACAAAGGAAGTATGACCTGCACTGGACGAGTCATCATTGCCAGATGGTTCCCAGATGTGTTATTTATGAAGTCACGGCCTACTTAAACCACATTCCTGGTGTCTTGTCTTCTTTTCCTGCAATGTCCAAGATATTAATGAAGGAATGTATGAGAACTAAATAGCAGACCAGTTGTCAAAAACCAAGTGGCAACAGAAATCCTTTCCTATCACTGGATATATGTAAATACATATTAGATTAACAAAATCAGCTTTAAACAGCTGATCCCTGAAGAGTCATAGAACTGATAGTAGTGCAAATTAGGGACAGTACTTGCCTTGGCCTCACCATTCTCTTGTGAATCTCTACCCTAAAGCTTACCACATTACCCTTGGTGATTCTGTTCTTGTATCTTTTGCCTTCCAAAGAACCTCTCTCCCCTGGCCTCTCAATGCAGAAAAGAAAATTCTTATATATAAAATCTAGGTTATTACTTAAAATATATACACCAAGTTAATCTGGATGAAGGCTGTAGTCTTTCAGATGATCTGACAATGTCAAATATAATTTGTGGGTTGATTGGTTGGTTGGTTGGTTTGCTTAGATTAGTCAGGTTTGGCAACATGCTGATGTGACTGAGTGATCATGCAAGTTTCTTACCAGAAGGTAATTTATTTAGTTTGCAAAATGCATCTGAGGCGATGCAGTAACAGTGCATTAGAGAAGAATTTTATATTGCTTTTGTTGGTGTGTTTTTGTCTTTTGTTAGAAATGAGTGGGATATGATTTGTTGGGGGTTTTTTCCTGTTGCTATAGTTATGAGAAACAATTCCTGAGTCATTGCTAAGAAGGTAGAAAAGAACACCACAAACAAGCTAGTGCTTTGTAACATCTTGGAGACAGAACTGTAGCAATATGACTTGACATACAGAATAACATCAGTTGGCACAAGTTTTATTGATTACAACCTATCATGTGATGGCCCCTCAGGTTTTAATAAATAAACTGGAATTCTACTTGTACAAGAAATAATGGAACTATGTTAAAAAGAATTTTGAAATACTTATTCTAAATACAGAAAGCTCTTGACAGATTATTTTGTGTACAATATTTTTATGCAGCTATTCAAGAGAGACAACAACCTGTTTGCTTTCTAATCCCAGAAAGCATGGGGTATATATTAACACTGATTTTCATTACAGTGATCTGTGTTTCTTTCTCAATTTTTTCCCTTTGTGAGCAGCTTCCCTAGGTGGAGGTCAGTGTAAATGAAACCTGAATATGTCCATAATATGAAATAGTGTTGCAAATACATTTAGGGTCAATGTGGGTTTTTTTATTTATGTAGTATACTGCTTTAATATAGATACCAAGTAAAGTGAAACTTCTGTAATTCATTTCAGACAAATACAAAACAGCAAAAAAGGATGTGGGTAGCACATTTTTATGGGTGCAAGAACTCACAGATAAGGAGACTGGTCACCTTCATTTAGACAAAACATTTTTAATCATGCATCTGACCGTTAGGAGAGGAAAAAAAGTATGGTTATCATTACAGAAAAGCCGTGGAATCTGTTAGTTTCTTGTTAGAAAGATTAAGCTTTGCAAGTTAACACTATTATGAAGTAGGAAAGGGAATTTTGATAGACAGATATTTGTGTTTAGGATGAGGAAGTGGCAAATTGTGCATATATTAGAGGACATGGACCTCACACATCAAGGGCTAATAGTTTGACAAAAAAGTCAGGGAGTAATTTATTGAAACAAAATCAAACGAACTACTTGGCTTTTACCATTGTTCAAAATACAACCTTCTTGCATAGATAAGTAAGCCAAGTTTAAATCATTTAAGAACAATAACGATTGGCAGGAAATAGCACGTCAGCTGTGTCAATATTCCCACAAGTGGAAGTTAATTGAACAATACATTAATGTAGTCTAATTATTCCAGATATTTTTAGACATTCAATTCTTACAAAATTTACATTTCAAAATAGCAGACCAAATTAGTTTATACTTGCATGATCTTATCTTTCCTGATTTCCCGTTAAAACTTGATTCCAGACATACAGTACAAACTCATCATTGCTGTAACTACAGTAAATGCAGTAAATTTGATAAGTCTTGGATTCATTCCAATATATTCTTATGAGGAGAGTACACAATTTCATAATTTGTTTTCATAGTAAACCTGTGTTCTACTAGGACTGGTTCAGAGAGGAAGTTATAACTTAGCTTCCATCTGAGTTGGTGTACAAAATTCACTAATACGTGGGAGCACAGTTCTAACTCAAACTTTTAGTTCTTAAGCCCCCAATACCTGATTATGAAATGTCTCTACTGTATTTTACACATTATGTTGAGATATCAAGGGTAGTGCAGTTTGGAGTACTATGTGTGACTATATATGAACTGACAGCAGTTAATGAACTGGCTGCTAACTTAGTCTTTCCATTAAACCTTTCTCCACCACTGCAGTATGACCTAGATTAAATTTCTTCCTCACTTAAGATTTTCTGTTGCTTCTTACACAGTTTACAGTTCCCTTTGATTTCTGAGTATTCATACCAGCCAGCATGTCTGAATTGTTTAGAGCTCAGAACAACTCCTGTTGCTGGGACCACAAGAGAGCTAGAAAAAGATGGAAAGAGGGAAAGATGCTTGGAGACAACAAAAGAAGATAACTCAGAACATTTTGATTAACATGAAATGATTTGGATGATGGGGCAACTTTACTGATGACAGAAAACTGTGAGGAGTGGTTGGTATGTCAGAGGATTGTGCAGCCATCCAGAGGGACATCAACAGGCTGCAGAAATGGGCTGACAGGAATCTCATGATGTTCAAGAAGGGGAAGCACAAAGCGCTGGGGATCAACAACCCCATGACTTGGTATCTGATGGGTGGCAACTATCTGGAAAGCAATTTTGCAGCAAAGGACCTGAGATTGCTGTGTGAGCTGTAATATGCCATGGCAGCAAAGAAGGCTAGTGGTATCCTGGCATTAGGAGGAGTGTTGTCAGCAGGTCAAGGGATGTGATCCTTCCCTTCTCCTCAACACTGGTGAGGCCCCACCTGAAGTACTGTGCCCAGTTCTGGATTCCATAGTACAGAAGAGGCAGTTCTGGGTTCCATAGTACACAAGAGGCATGGACATATTGGTGAGAGTCCAATAAAATACCAGCAAGATTATAAAAGGGTGAAGTGTCTCTCCTATGAGAAAAGGCTGAGAGAGCTGGGACTGTTCAGCCTGGTAGAAGTCACAGGGTGGTTTTATGAATACCTGTAAATACCTGAAGGGAGGGTACAAGAAGGACAGTCAGAGTCTTCTCAGCGGTGCCCACTGACAGGACCAGAGGCAAGGGCATAGACTGAAATGCAGAAAGCACTGTCTGGATATCAGGAAACACTTTTTCACTGTAAGTGTCACCAAGCATGGGCACAGGTTGCCCTGGAAGGTTGTGGAGTCTCCCTCCTTGGTGATGTAGTCCTGGTAAAACAGCTTCAGGAAGCCCTGCTGCAGCAGGAGGGTTGGATCAGATGATTCTCAGAGGTGATTTTCCATTCTCAATCACTTTGTGATTCCTTGACTTTGAGTGAAAGGAATTAATTTCAGTGAAAGTGCATTACTCAAGCTGTGAATGATACTATTGTATGTGGGATCTAAGAGAATCAGACTAGGTCAAAATTTGACCATTTTTTTCAAGGTTCTTCAAAACCTGTCTTTATAAATAAAAATTCTTACCTCATATGAAAAACAAAATACTTCACAATTATGTATTTTAAGAAAATATTTTTTTCTCTCCATAAGATCCAAAAATTGGCCATGAAGAACACAGTATCAACCTTCCTGCTTTTTTCATTAACTTTTGAAACTTTGCTTTGTTTTCATTAGTATGTTTTCAAACCTAGCAAATTTTCTAAAATTACAGAACAGCAAACATTTACCATGGCAAAAGATTTTAAAAAATACCAAATTTAAAAATACTTCTGATTTTATATGCTATTATCAGCCTTGATTCTAAATGTTGGACTGTAATATTGAGACAGGCAGCTAAATGCCACCCTGACACCTGATCCTGTCAGATCTCAGAAGCTAAGCAGCGTCAGGCCCGGTTAGTACTTGGATGGGAGACCTCCTGACAATACCGGGGGCTGTAGGTTCTAGTCCTGAGGACTTCACTGTCGCTGTCCAAGCTCGCTCGGTTGTGGCAGATGAACCTTAGGAGTTAAGGGTGGGGCCAGTTCTGTGCACGCTGTGCCTCACCTAAAAAATCCACTGCGCAGGCTCGAAGGACACACCCATGTGGGTAGAGCCCTTCCCAAATCTTTGTTCATGAAGCCTGGCCATACATACATATGTAATATTGAGACGATAATTTGAAGAGCATTACTCATGATGTTTAGATTAAGTCCTATTTCCTTTTGGAAGTTTTTAAAACAGAGATGTTTACCAAAAGAACAAGTTAGATTTGTTATCACAGCAAAAATTACCAGTAATAGATGAAATGTACAGATATTAGGAAAACATTATTTTTAAGTTATACATAGAAGAGTGTTGCTTTACGTGGTGTTTTGAAGGGTTTTATATAGTTTCTTTTAATAATCATGTTATTAAATATTGTGCCATTTGAGGAATGGAAAAAGCTTGAAATCTGTGACTATTAAAATACTTTAGAAACTTTAAAGCATTATAATAGTTATTTCAATAAAACTACTTCAAATATTTCTTCAAGAAGGAAACAATTTGGAGTTCAAGTTCAGCAGCATAATAACTGAAAACATATAGCACTACTCTTATTCCCATAACTAAACTATAGATTAGGGTCTTTTTCAGTTGTTATCATTATAAATCCCTGTTCCCAAGGGTGCTAAGCTATCATAAAAATTTGCTTTGGGCAATGCTTTGAGACAAGTTCTTCAAATAATGCATAGGGGATTGGCTTGCAACTCCCACTTGTGTTAATAGGAGCTATCAAGGCAAATCTCTCATGGATTCATGGGAGAAAAAGCTCCAGAGTATAAGAAAGTTTCGGCCTGAGGATTATTTGTTTTTGATATATATCCTGATAAAAACATGCTGTAAAATAAAACACTTCAAGCTAGTGAGCTCAGTTATTTCCTGGAACTGTTAACACTCAGTAGATTTTGTTAAACTGAAATTCTACTGATGAAGCCTGCAATATCAATTATTTTCTAAAAAAACTGTAGAAGAAAGAATAACTGGCTGAAGAAATAAAAATTTTCAAGGCAATAATATACTATTTTATCAAATTAATTTCACAGAAAAATCTAGAATAATATTTTTGTTATTTTCTATCTAATTGAAAATGCTAGTACAGTTTCACCAGCTCATCTTCCCTCTTCTTCTCAGAGAAATTCCATTCCCCAGGTTCCAAGAACTCACATTTCATACCGTCCATCCATGCATCAGGTCATGGATTTACTATAAATGAGTGCGCTGATAAAAGAACTTGACACACTTCATCTTCTAAAAAAAAGTTGGCTGTGTCTATGTCTCTGGTGTCTGCATTCTGCAAGTAGCTAGACAGTAAAATATACCAGAAACTTCCACCAAGATCCATAATTTTCAGTTCTCCAGAATTCTCCTGGTCATTTACATTAAACATACACATGTCTGAATACTGCAAAAGAAAAAACACTACACAGAAATATCAACTTCAAGTTCCACCAGTTTGGAGTAGTAGCTTAACTTTATGCGTTCTGAATCATTCATCGGAGGAACTTTTTTCACAGACTTGCAAGATTGCAGGGAAAAGAAAGATTAGCCTTCCAGTCTAAAGACCACTTTTGTGAGGAACACTTCTTTTGCCTACACATTCTACATTCTGAAGCAAAGTTTTCTAAAATAACATACTTTTGTCCAAGGTTGACTATATCGGCTCAAATTACTTCTCTAGCACAGTTACAAGTCTATAAGGTCATCACATGAGCTGAGGAAAGTGAGCTATTCTGCACATAATAGGTACATACTCTTCCTTTTCTGTAGGCAGATATTTCAGGTCCACTTCTTTATGCTTCTTTTCATTTCCATATATCTTTCTGTTAACACACGGCAGAAACTTTAAATAGTACTTGAGGTGAGATCTTAACAATGTCTTCTACAATAGAAATATTACTTTCCTTTCTCTACTGGAAATACCTTACTTGCCACAACTTCATATTTTATTTTGATAGCCTCTTCACATGGCTTGTTCATGTACTTTATGTGACTGATTAATAGTACAAAGTTTTGTCTTCCTCTATTATTTCCATTCTGTAAGCACCAAAGTCTTGCTATTTGTCCTAAACCTCACACTACTGTTGCATGTCATCCCAGCTCTTTCACTTTAATGTTCAGTTGTTCATTATGTTCTGTTCAATAGTCTGGATGTCTTCCATGTTAATTTAGTATCACTGCAACTATCTTACTTTTCATACTAATAGGTTCCACAAACAGTATCACCTGAACTCTTTTCTTACCCATATTTCAATTCTTACACTAGTCTAGCTTCATTAACTTAATAAACAACTTTCTACAGGAGTTACTTAGTAGTAACTTTGATGCCCAGATAAATTTTAGCTACTACATTTTCTTTTCCTAGAAAACCTATTAATTTAGACAAGAAAGGTACAATTACCGCTCATGATTGGCTTTTGCTGCACCTACTTAGAATTTTTTCACTTCTGATTTATATAATTAATTATACTTTACTCCAGATTTGTTTTAAAATATCCATGAGGTAAGATTACTATGCCTGTAGTTACCTAGATCACATATCTCCCTTCCTTAAATATACATGTTTGTTTTCTTGCAACAAATGCAATATGACTCACAGTCTGATGAACTCCTTAAAAAATACTTGCTACCAGATTAATTTTCTGAGAGGAAATATTGAGTTGAAATAAGAAAACAAGATTTAGACCGCATTTTTTGGTGGCCATGTGGAAAATATATTTCAATAATCAGTAGAATGTTAACAAATTGCATTTTGCTGACCTCTTTGGTTTGTAATGGGCAACATTTAACAAAATAAAGAGATAAATCATGAATATTTATAACCTATCTACTTTGAATGTAGTCCATCAAATTTAAATGAGACAAAGGATTAAAGCTACAATTTAAAAGCTTAAAACTAGAAGAGATTATTTTTAACCTTAGGACAGCCCAGCATTTAAATAAGACCAATTGGAACTGGGAATGAAAATGAACTCCTAATTTTATTAATCTCCTTATACCGTTGCGCATTGTTCTGAGTCACCAAAATATGCATAGCTTCTGAACAGCCTGACACTTTGCTTTGCATTTCATATTATATTTTAAGAAATACATATCATGTATCACTTGTTAATGGTTTCTGTGGGAGGAGATGAGTAATTAAGGACTTGTGAAATTGGGGTAGGGTACGTTTTTACAGCTGATAACATAAACTCACAGGATGGCTGCAGTTCAGCAAAGGGCTCTGTTCTATAAATAAGCACAGGAAATTAGATTAAAATTTTAAAATCAGATTGCCAAGATTTTCAAAAGTGACCATAAGATCTGTGTGTCTTGCTTTGGGACCCCTGCTATGAAGTACTTTCCAGCATCCTAATGTTTGACACCTTTTGAAAATATTTCTGTTTTGGAAATTTTTTTATTTTCCCAACTAAAAAAAAAATGAGAGGGATTTAGCTAGACTTGGGAAAAAAACCAAACAGAATAAGCAGGACTACTCTTATAATTGAATTGTCTTGTTAGACATGTTATATATAGCACATTATGGGATATAAATTTTCTTTAAAAGGGTGGATTTTGGCACTGAAGTCTTTCTGTATTTTTTTAGTGTAAATCATTTATTTGTTATATTAAGAGGTAGAAACCAATTCTTACAGTTACTCCCTTTTCACTATTGCTTTGCAGTTTCAGTTAGAAATTTAATAAATATTTAAGTTTATTTGGTCTTCTTTCCTAAACATTGGTAGAACATGAGACAATGCCACTTCTGCCCTTGGAGAATTTATCTGTGTTTTGTAAATGAACCACTAATGCTTGGAGCTTAAATGCTTGAGTTTCCAGCAGAGAAGGGAAGAATTGAGACACTTTTCCAGTGTAGAAAAAGCTATATGATAGCCTCAGACAATCCACTCAATACAGCTGAGATGCAAAGGTGGGCTTGTAACTATAGCTTATGACTTATGTTTTGAGATTGAAGGGTACTTTTCAAAGCCCTTTGAAAGCTCAAACTGTATTTTGATTTGGTGTTGTTATAGAACTCCATCTGGCCACTGCTTGGTTTCCAGCAGAAGAAAAGTGGGAAGGTGAGAAAGACACTGGTGTAGATTATGAGGGCAAAAAAGAAATCTTCAAAGTACACTTTTCCTTCACATGTACACTATGTTTACTGTGATAGATCCAATGTTTAGGAAGACCTGGTAAATTGTCTCTACATAGAATGAGACAATTAGGAAGATCCTGGGCATGCATCTCTGTTACATTTTTAAAGCAAAATGAAACACATGTGCAAGAGAATGAAACTTTATTCCCCATTTCATAAATTCTGAAATATCTTTTCATTCAATACTATTTCATTGGTTTAGTTGTTTATGAAACAAAAGAGTAAAAATAGTTTGGAGGATAGAAAATGTCCTAATATGTTTTACACATGAAATGACCATAAATTAAATGTTAAGAACATAGTAGCAGACATGTAATAAGAACAAGAAAAGGAGTTGAATATAAGGCTTGATTTTTCTTCTGCTGCTGCTTGAGCATTTCCTCACAGAACTTCCATGCAACACCTAAGAGCTGATCCAGGACTTGCCTTCAAACATTGTATAAGGAAAACAGCTACATGCACAAAATTCTTCATGAAAGAGAAATTTTAAAATGCTTAACAAGAAGATTGTCAACTGCATAAAAGTGGAGATTGCAAATACTAGTTCTATTCTCCAGTCCTGCTCAACTGCCTTGAATTATGAGCCTGCGTAAAAGGATTTGGGACACCTGAAGAAAAAAGACAAATAGACAATTATTTTAGTTGTAATTGGAAACCACTTCAATGACCTATTTGGTGAGCATGGTTTTTGCTGTTCTGGTGGTACAGAGGGCAGGAACAAACAAAATGTATGGATAAATACAAAAATTTGCAAGTTCTGTAAAAAAAAAGAAGTTAAAAGAGCAGGTGCTCCATCTCCTCAGAAATTGCACTTGCACTTCTAACCCACCACATGAAATCAGTTCTAGGGAAAATGTGAAGTAAGTTTGTTACTAAGAATAACATGTGCTCTGAATTGACAACCATTGTTACATTCCTTCCTTTTCTTTCTTCTGTGCCTAATAGATAGATATATATTTACAAATGATAGTACCAAAATTAAATGTCCAAACAACCCCCGGTGTGAGTCTGCATAGTGTCTAATTCCATGTGATGGTCCATGTAAAACTGTATCAATGGCACCATATGTTGGGGAAGCCCACACAGCTACTCCTTCCACTGGTCTTTTCATGTCTCAAAGACAAACTTGCACATCTTAGTTTTCTTCATGGAATTCATGTAGTGTTTTGAGGGCAAACTTAAATGCTGATTAAGTTAACAGTTGAACTCTATCAACAGGTTTGAAGGTGAGAGGGAAATAGAAGAGAAAGCCACATTTAATATGATGACACTCCCACTGCTCAGCTGAAATGCAGGAAATGCAACTCACAGTGCTGAAGAAAAAAGCCAAACTATTACATTCTAAGATGCATCAAAGGCCATCAGCTCTTACTGATAAGAGTTACTGTCAACATCTATGGAAGTTGATCTTCAGTATCTCCCAAGTGCTGAACTCCAAGATACAGAATTGGCAATCAGCAGAGGTAATAAGAAGAGATATTAATTAACAAAATAGTTCTGGCAATATCACACTTTATTACCTTTTCAGTTGAAAATAAGGGAACTCGCTTCCAGTGGAAAGCACAGAGATGAAACTACACAGAAAGAAAACAGATCATTAAAAGGACACATCTAGATGGTATAAGCTATTATATATCTGACTGCTGCCTCCTCTGCAGCCTAATTTAGAGCTAGTGCTGCCTCCTCACAGGCATGTGAGTTGAACTTCCAGGAGGCGTAAATCACAGAAATCAAATCTCTCAATTCTACCCATTGTTATATTAAAAAAATAAGGATATAGGCAGGTGCACATGTCACTACTTCTTTCTGTGCTTTGTGTGTGACTCTCAGTTGTCAATGCATGTTTGGAGATCCTGGTGCATGGCTGCTGAAACATCCCTTTCAGGAGACATGGGTAATAGGACTGTTGCTTTACAAATCCCAAGTGGTCTTAGACACAAGGTAGACATTATCATGCTCTGCTCTCCGAAAAGATCTGCACTCTGGGATTGCCTAGTACCAGACTAAGACATGTATAAGAAATTCACTGTAGTAATAAAGTTACTGGTAGAAAGAAAAGTGCCTACATATTCCATAGGGGTTGTGTCTTGGATTTAGGTGCTGAAATACTTTGTTGAACATACTCAGAGTCTGATTGTTTCTGTTTAAGAACTAATCACATTTATCTTATTTATTAACACTCTTTTGTGTATATAAAGTTTTAAAAAGTTCTCTCTTAAATGTTCCTAGAAAACTAATAATTTCTACATATATTCCACCAACCTCCC
>JAOXXN010000395.1:122487044-122508400 GCA_026770055.1 Myrmophylax atrothorax
AACTATGAAATTTACCCAGTAACTGCTTTTCCAAAACTCCTGAGAAGAGCAAACTCTGCTACATATTTCAGCAAAAAACTTACTTAAAGTGCTGGAAGAAAAAGAGTGCACTAATTTACACAGAGCATTACTTTGTGGGGTTTTTTTTCCTTTTATTAATTAATTTTGCTAGTTATTGTCTGATTACTAATGTTGTGTTTCTGGTGATTTTGGATTCATTAAATAATAGACAGTTTCAAGACCCGGTGTTAAATTAAATTGAAATATAAATTAAATAAGCAATCCAGAATAATATCATACCATATAAAAATGACTAAATAATGATACTATCAGAGTTCGAACAAATAAATTTTTCAGAGTTTGGAATTTCTCTCACAAAATAATAAACATTAATTTTTTTCTTATTCAATTTTAGTTTTTGTAGGTGATAAAGACACTGTTCAAGAAAGGAATCTGTAGTATCAGTTCTTTTCTGCTTGCCCAGAAAGCTTTATTCAGATCAGAAGTAAAATTGTTAAATAAAAATAAAAAGGCTTGGAACTTTTAATGGAAGCCACTATAAACTTTGGAAGTACAAACCATTTCCAATTTTTTTTTTTTGTACACACAAGGTACACTTGCTGTGCTCCATTACAAATTAGCAAAACCTTTCTTCTGTAATTTTATTATTCTACTGGAAAATGGAGAAACTATCAGTTGTACACTATGCTTCTTATAAGATATTTAAAATTTGAGCCAATGGTTAAAATAACATTAATCTATTTTTCTTTTAAGTGAAGGACTATTTCAGGTTATGCTTTCTATGTATAAGTAGCTGTCATTTCAGCTAACATCACCAACTATTTTTCCTGAATTTTAATTGCTTTAGGCATGACTGTTTTCTCATTGGATGCAGTTACCCTTCCTCATTAGAAATAATATATGCTGTACTTTGAAATAATCCTATGCATATAATAATTAGACATATTTAAGTCAGAATTAGCTAAGTGATGGCTTGGTAAAAGGAAATGTCTGTACTTATTATTTATCAAGTAAAACTAATACAGAAATATATTATGCTTCTTTGATTATTCCACATTAAAAATAGAATGACAACTTTATTTCAAACTACTATTATTTCAAGAGAATTTTGTGATTCCTGTTCTATTAGTACAGATTTATTTTTTTTCCTTAGAAGACTTAGCATCATTTGTATCTACAATAAGATTTTGTTGTTACTAGTAGGATGAGTGAACAGCAGCCAGACACTGGACCAGTATCTCATTTCCTGCCTTCTGCTGGTGTCTACTGGCATATAGGAAATAATTTCTTCAGAGCATTCAAATTAATTTACGTGGTTGCGATGGACAGTCATGTTGATAGGTTTCCTTGACAATGACATGAATCAATAAGGACACGATGCACGCAATGTGCAAGAAGCTGAGGTGGTCATCACAGTGAGCGGTTTATTATGCATTACCATCTAAATGTGAGAGAGGAGAGCCAATGCCTTACAATTTCAGATTCCCAGTTATGTAACATGGACTCCTGGTTGCAAGAACATAAGGATCATAAATCCTGCATGAAAAATATCATCCAAGTGCTTTCAGGCCATAATACCTGTTTAAATTATCATGACACAAAACTACACAGCTATCACAGTAGACACTGTTGGAGGACTTGGTATAATTAATATATAATTATATAATTATATAGGCTGAAGTTTCTCTACCAATTAAATTCATTGTTTAGTTTTCTCTAATTTTAATGTGCTACACATACAACACCTTCTCCAGTATCTTACCTTTAAATCAATCCATTTCTTCCGAAGCAGCTGGCTCCTCTTACCTTAGTTTCAACATGTCTATATGAGACTAATGGCTAAATAATTTCCTTTTTTGCTCTTTATTTTTAGTCTTATTTGGCTTGCACCCTGGAAACATTTTCTCATGCTTCTTAGTATCTAGGGGCTTCGAATTAAGTACTTATAAACTGTTGTGTCCTTCAGTTTTAACTGCATGAGTTGGTTGGCTTTACCTTGAAGACTTTCAATTCTCATCAGCTTTTCAACTTACAAATTAAATGTTTCACCTGAAATTTGATTGAACATAGATGCTTTCAATACCTTTACTCATTATCTGTTAAGTATGTTCATTAATCAACATTTCATATTTTAAATAAAAATGTATTATTCTGACACTTCTGATTATGGTCTCCTAGCAACTTTCTCGAATGGACTCTTTCATTTCAATGGTCTAAGGCTAGAAAAGAATGAAGATAACCTTAATTCTGCATGTGGTTTAATCCTTTTCTCCATGTGGTATAACTTTAATTTGTTAAAGGAGCTGATATCTGTAATTTCATTGGACTAATGATAAAGTACAGTATTAAACTTCCATTCTACATGTCAGTGTAACCTATATCACAGAAAGAAAAATCTTTTCCCATATATTCACTTGGATCCTGCAGTTAGCAGACTGATTGTTTTTCACACAGAAAACTCCAGCACGGCTTTTTAAAGGAAAAATTTAATTCAATAGGTTTTTCAATACCTTGGTAAGAATCAACATTTCTTTTCATTTTACATGCTGCTCTCCTCAATCCAAGTGGCTGCATGAGGTAAATTTTCTTGTCCCCAGTTGCCAAGTTCCTTCTCCTTTTTCAAGTCCTTCTTAAGCTTTTCTCTGAAATTACTTCCTCTTCTTTTTATTTCTGTCCATATGCCTATAGCTTTTTTTCTCCTGGAACATATTTTTATGTTTTGTTACAGCTCATTCTTACAAAACTGAGTAAGCTCTTCTCCTTAGGTGTCTGATCTTACAATCTCTGGCACCCTGGGGGAATGCTTCACTGCTTTTTGAAGAACAGTAAAGTTTGCAATTCTACAATAGTAGATCCTAAAAAATATAGTTAATAAACCACCATATAGATCTCTCTATATATTTATGTATGTATAGACTTACATATGAAGAAATCCATTATTCCTTGCTATCAGGGTGCAATTTCTCACTTTTCACCACACTTGAATTTAGGATTGAACAAATCTGTGCTGGTTGGCACCTACTCCATAGTTCCCTCTTCATGGATACACAAGGAACACATGACTAATGAGAACATCAGTGTTCATCCTTTCTACGTATACCAAAGTTGTGAAATTAAGTATCTGATCCTGTTCTTGAATTCAGATTTGCTAGTCATCCATGTTGTTTACAACACAGTTAAATACAGACATACGGGATGAATTTTGTAGAATTCTGCATGAATAAGAGTCTGCATATGCTCAGGGCTTTAGTGTGGACTCGTTTTTGGTTTTATAATCTTCAAAGGACAAATAGAGGTAGCTTGAGTACACTGTCCTCTAGGAGGTATGCCAGATTCAGTTTTTCTTTGTTGACACACAGTCAACATCCTGATCCTGGGGGGTTTGAAGCCAGAAATAAGTTGGGAAAGGAAGTGCCTAGGATATAGCCATGCTTAAACCCAGTCTAGGCTTTTCTTCCTCTGTCTTTGCACAGCAAGAACTTGAATGGGCATGAAGAGATTATTTCTGTTCTTATCAAATCATGGTTTCTACCTTGGAAACAAGGACAACAGCAGTTTGAGCTTCTTTGCTTATTGTAGCAGTCACAGGAGGAAACCAGGTGGGTATTCTGCCCTGGAAATAAGTGAACTGGAGAAGCAATAAAGAAGCAGAGATCATGCTGGAGGTACTCATAGATCCCTCAGAAGAACCAGAAGCTGATGCTGCTTTTATGACTCCCTAATTCCACTGATGTGCTTTTTGTGTGGAGGTTAGTATTAGAAGGCAGCATGCATCCTCTGTCTGTTTTTGTCTACTACTGAGCTCAGTTACAACTTGTGAGCATAGTTGCAATACACGGGAAATACTTACCATGTGAAATGTATTTGAAATTACTTAGAAATTAAGTCTCTGTGGTTGCTTACAGATATACATATAAATAAACTCAGCTAAGCTCAAGCATTCAAAGTCATCTTCTTAAATGGGTAGTGAATTTATGGACACAAATGGGGTCTGTGCCACGTAGACTTCCCAGAGTAACGAAAACCCCAGGTCCTGACAGGTTCCATGTTCTGGTATAGACATAGTGTAGCTGTTAAATCTGTTGATAGCCTGAATCTGATCAGGTCACCAAAAGTCAGCTGGATCTGCATTTTGCTGTTTTCTCAAACTTTGAACTTTAAAAAAGCTTTCTCCTTTAGGACTTTCACCATTCATTTTCAGCATCAAGTTACATACTATTTTTGCGGATACGATATAATATAGGGCACTGAGAATGTACACACCAAGACACTTTCAGTCATTTACCAGCAGTCCTGGTTAACTTGGGAGTCCCCAGTTGACTGGAGACTGGCAAATGTGACACCCATTTACAAGAAGGGATGGAAAGTGGATCTGGGGAACTACAGGTCTGTCAGGCTGACCTTGATGCCAGGGAAGGTCATGGAGCTGTTCATCTCGAGTACCATCACACAGACAACCAGGGGATCAGGCTCAGCCAGCATGGGTTTCTGAAAGGCAAGTCCTGCTTGACCTGGTGCTGCCCTGCACTAGAGTGGCCTCACCTCAAGTCCTGTGTGCAGTTTTGGGTGCCATAATATAAGAAAGATACTAAGCTATTAGAGAGCATCCGAAAGAGGGCAATGAAGATGGTGAAGGGCCTTGAGGGGAAGCCATTTGAGGAGCAGATGAGTGCACTTAGCTCTTTCAACCTGGAGGAAACTGAGGGGAGATCTCATACCAGCCTACAGCTTCTAGTGGAAGAGGAGGGGCAGGCACCGATCTTTTCTCTCTGCTAACTGTTGACAGCTGGCTGAACACGAGCCAGCAATGTGCCTGGCTGGCCAAGAAGGCCAGTGGCATTCTGTCTTATATCAGAAATAGTGTGGCCAGAAGGATTAGGGCAGTGATCATCCCTGAGGCCTCCCCTTGAGTACTGTGTTCAATTTTGGGCACTTCGCTACAAGAAACACATTGAGGTGCAGGAACATGTCCAGAGAATGGCAATGAAGCTGGTGAAGGGTCTGGAGCACAAGTCTCATGAGGAGTGACTGAGGGAGCTGGGGTTGTTTAACCTGGAGAAAAGAAAGCTCAGGGGAGACTTTTTTCTCTCTACAGCTGCTTGAAAGGAAGCTGTAGCGAGGTGGGAGGTGGTTTCTTCTCTTAAGCAACAAGCCATAAGATAAGAAGAAATGGACTCAAGTTGTACCAGGGGAGGTTTACATTGGATATAGGAAAACTTCCTTTGTGGAAAGGGTTGTCAAGCACTGGAACAGTTTGCCCAGGGAAGTGGTTGAGTCATCATCTCTGGAGGTATTTAAAAGACATGTAGATGTTGCACTCAGGGACATGGTTTGGAGGTGGACATGGCAGTGCTAGGGCAATGGTTGGATTTGATGATCCTAGAGGTCTTGTCCAACCTAAATGATTATTTGATTCTATGATTCTAAGACAGGATCTTTCTCCGTGTTTAGATCATTGATTCACATACATTTGGCAGATGTTATCTCTATGCAACAATAGTAGCAATGGAGAAAACAAAATGGGAAATAGAAGCAGTATAAAAACATTTACTTGTTGACTTAAATTTGTGTATTTTGCTACTATCAACTTCTTCTGTAAGGGCTAAATTCAATCCCATGTTGGAATTATCAAAGAAATTAATTCTTCCAATTGGAAAATAAATTTTCATTCTGATTCCTGCTGCTTGCCAGCTACTGTCCTGGCTTCTCGGCTTCAAACTTTCTTCATTCCTTTTCACCTTCACCTCAATATATTCCTTTGTCTCCTTCCCTCCTTCAGCTATCAGAATGGAATTTTGTATCTACATAATTTAATGCAATGGAAATATAGTAGGGTGGACTCTATATGCCTTACAGAATAGAATTCAACAAAACTGCAAACACTTGCAAAAAGTAGTTTTCAGGTCCATTCTTTATTTTGTCCACATTGTGAAAAACCAGAATTGAATTAATAGTTACTTATTCTTATAAAAGTAAACTCTAATTTAAAAATCTTCCACAAAAGGAAAAAAAAAGGCAAGTCTGACAGAAAATTAAAATTAGTGGCTGATTTCTATGGGAAATTTCTATATTTTGAAGTATTAAGCAAGAAGGAAAGAAAGGAAGGAGGGAAGAAAGAAAAGAAGGAAGGAGAAAAGAAAGTGAAGAAAGAGAGAGAACCATGTAACCCAGTTACATTTTGTTTAATCTCAAAGGAAGATTTTTCTCTCCTGCAAGTTATTCACTTATGCACTTGCTATGAAATCAGCATTGTGACTAAGTTGATAGCTTGTACAGGAAAGAATGGCAAGCTGATTACTTTATGGTTATTTCACAAAACTGATGAAACAGCAAATGATATTCAATCCTATTAAAAAGACTAAGCACAGCCTTCCCCCCCCCCTTTTTTTATAAAAAATACCTACATTCCTTGTGCTGGGATTGGATGATATGATTCTACAATTCAGGGAGTCTGCAGAACATCTGCAATGAAATTGGTTTTCTGTGGAAAACTGATGAATCACTTACTGCCAATGACTGGAAGGAAAAGTACTTGTTTATGCCCTTATGTAATGAATTTTTATGAGGTGAAGTTTGCTGTTTATAAAAAATATATTTTCAGTTGCTGTAGATGTAAAATAATAGAATTCAGAATTTAGACCACCACATTACTGAAAAGACAGTCACTAACAGAATATCATCTACTTAAAAAATGCCAAAAAGGGGCTTTTACTTCTATAATAGAAGTAAAATTTCCACTCAGTGTGTAAGGTCTTACAAGAAAAAGATAAAAAAACCAAAACAAAACAATATTAACACTGTTACCTTTGTTAACATATTTTAATATAAAATGAATACTTTTACCAAAAAATATGTATTCTACTTCAAAAAGTAGATCTAAAATATCATGCTCATGACCAATTCCTCAAAAAGCAGGTAATGTCTCTCAGTAATCATGGAAAATCAATTACATGCTTTCCCTTGCATGTCCCCTCACCAACAACCTCTTTTAGAGCAAGA
Organism: Myrmophylax atrothorax; assembly: GCA_026770055.1. Lineage (NCBI taxonomy): Eukaryota > Metazoa > Chordata > Aves > Passeriformes > Thamnophilidae > Myrmophylax > Myrmophylax atrothorax. The sequence goes on from JAOXXN010000395.1 coordinate 122,494,065, forward strand.
GTTAAACTAATAGCTCGGAGGTAAGAACTGACCATTTCAATGTGAATAATAACTTTTCACAATCATGTATCTTAAGAGTTTTATTATGTCTGCAGTTTAATTCGTGGAGCTAATTTTGAGAATTGAACCAAAATAACAGTTTTCTTTTTACATTCAAAAAGATTGAATTTGATTGCTACAATCTTTTAATTTCTTTTAGAATCTTGAGACATTTCAGTAAAAGATTTCACCACTTGAATGTTATTTCTTTGGCAAAATGCCAAGTATAAACCAGAGAGACAAAGGTTTCCTTCTCCCCTCAGCCAAGAAAAGGGAAAAAAACCTGGAAAACTTAAACCAGGTTTATATATTTATACAGAAAAGAGAAAATTAATAGTAAACTACAATATAACACACACCCACAAAAGTTAGAAATAACAAACAGTAACTCCCCATTGCACATAAATCTCACCATTCTAGCTACAAATCACCCAAAAGAACTCAACCACCCCCAGGGACAGATCCAAGCAAAAAGAAAACGAAGAACAAACATTTTACTCTCATACGATACCATAGTAGCAGTGGTGCTGGAGGCCAACTAGCAGAGGAACTGCAGTGTCCTGTCTCCACAGCAGCCATGATCAGAAAGAGAGCTAAGCACCTATTACACCTTCTTTTATACTTGATTTGACATCAAATGATATATCTCTTTGGTTGTTAAAGTCAGGTGATGCTTGTCGCCTCTAATCTACGTAGCATTTTCAGGGCCTCCTGAACTGAGGCCTACTAAAATTAAGGCCTAAACTACCACAGGACCCTACCATATATCTCCAGGAATAGCTGTAGGTGATTTGAAATGTGCAGATAAGTGTTTTTAATGAGTAATTAATTTTGCATTTCTTTAGCAAAAGCTGGTTTGCTGTGTATGTGAAAAACTTCAAGTGCCATTTTCTTCATACTTCTAATCTCTTTGTCCTGAGAACTATATTGGTTCTGAAAGTATGGCTAATGTACCAGTTTTTCTTGGATCAATTTATATTTTTATGAAGATGAGTTTCGTGCTACTAAGCAACGACACAATGAGCAACCTGTACTCCTTTGTGCCTTGCCACTCATCTATCACCTTTGAAAATTGTTGCACTGCTGCCACCAGCCACAGGGATTGTGAAAAGGATGTCACCGAGAAAGCATGATCGAGGTCCACCTTCTGCAATGGCCAGGTTTGCTTAAGCCTGGACACAACCAGCCAAGCACAACTGAACCTGTTACCCTGTTTTCCACAATGCTGTAACAGAAGCTGTGCCACTTGGCTAATTGTCCATCTCATGCTTTGGCCATTCAGGTATTGCTTTTGGAGAAGAAATATCCACATTAGGACCATTTTGCCCTCTGTGTACAGAATGCACAGAAGTGAATACAAAGTTTTTGTACAGAACATGCCCTGCTTCAAATACTCATTCTGTTTGCCCTGAAGCCACATTCCTCTGGAGTTCTGCCTGTGTCCAGCACCCCTCACTGCCTCCAGTTTTGCCCGCTTTTGATCCTTTGGATTTACACTGAACAAATCAGGGATTGTCTGTTATTACTGATAGTGTAGCAGACAGAGATATTAGAGCCTGTTGTGGAAACTATCCTGAAGGAATGGTAATTATTTGCTCTTTGAACTATGTGACTTTGTTAGTTGGGGCAATCCATAGGACCCACAATCTTAGGTAGGAGCTGGCATCCATGGAGGTTGGAGTTAGGATTTATCAATAAATACTGCACTCACATCATAAAAACTTTTATTACAGAGAGGTTGTTTTGTGGATATTATAACTGGCTACAGCAGTCACTCATGAGAAACTTATCTACTTAAGCACAAACAGACCGAAATCTTTCCATCAATGCAAAAGCATTTTAAGAGAAGCTTAATTAGCCTTCCATATAAGAGTCAATACTGACACAAACACAACTTACTGTCTTTGCCTGCTGCAACAGGCACTCTCCTAGTGGCCTAGCCCCAGAGACTGCCCTGCCCCTAGGCAGAAAACCCTGATCCTTTCTGCTCCCTGTTGTCAGGCCACAAACAAGAAAACTAACTACAGAGGGCAGGCTAGCAAACTTGTTAGAAAATCAGGTGTATTGGTCTGAGGACTTCTACTAAACCTATAAGCTGTGACTCTGTTTTTTCCATTAAGACAGTGTATTTCCAAGGAGTATCCTTGACACAGTTATTACACCAGAGGTATCCTTCCCAATGGTACAAACAATGAGGAGATGCTGTCTTGGGTTATTTCCTCGGCACAGTGTGCCCTGAAAGACTATTTAGGTAATATCTTTAAAACAAGATGGCACAGCAGCTATTGTCAAGTGACTAAAAGCTAGGGGACATACAGGACACTTTGGTCCATTTAATGAAACTTAGCAGTTCTGCAGTCAGAGGTTAGACAGAAGGTTGCAATGAACACAGAAAATGGCAAGAGGCAGCCTCTCCTCCTCCCCTGAACTACTCCTGCATGCCCTGACTAGTTCTACATTACAGCTCTTCCAACATAGCCTAATGTAGAGTACTTACCAGACTGATAACCTTTTGCTTCCTGAAATACATCCCTGAAAGTAGACTGATTTGAGATAATTGTAGCACACTGGCCAACTTTGCCATACTTTGCACCCGTTTGTCTCTAAGTAGTAGATGTTCTCAGGATCAGAGAGGTACACAGCTAAGGACTTTGGACTTACTAAACTGCCTGCAAGATACAGAACTGCCTGTACTTGCTGTTGCACAAGTCTGCCAACACCTCCTAGCTAAAATAGGTTTGCATTTGCATGCATTGAACAGACAGTTTGGACAGAGGTTCAAAACTCCAGGTGTGCTCCAGAGAACAGAAAAGATGACTAGGTGGCCTTAGAAGATGCTCTACCAGTATGCCTGTGCATGTTTGTGAGTCCTCCAGTCCGTTTCCCAGCCTGAGAGGGCTAGGATCCCACCCACAAATGCCTCTTCCTTAAATGACATCTATTTGGTCACCTTGTCAGGCTTATGCCAGCTCCTGCCTTGGAAGTGGACTCCCCTGGAATGGTAGAAACTTAAGACTGCAGTAATAATTTAGGAGGATGTTTTGATGTTGTTCACATGGGAAGTTCTCTTGGAAGGCTGAAAGCACAGGTGGATTCTACTCAACCAATTCTAATCAGAGTTTTTCCTGGGAATAAGGGGTTAAAACACCGTTTTGAAACTGCTCCCTGGTGTTTTGGTTGTATTCACTGTGACCTGCAGTATCCAAGGCTACCACGTTTTTGTTACTAAATGACCACCAGCTTTACTATCTATCCTGGCATTAAACACATGATCTTTTCCTGTGTCCAGTCATGTCACAGTATTTTCTTCTTACTACAAGCCAACACAGCTTCCCAGCAAATACACAGCAAAGTATAAGAGTTGAAAATTTGTTGCTATGAGTAGTCTGCTCAAAAGAAGAAACACTAAAAAGATCATTTGCTTTGGAACCTAAAACTGAAGAAAGTTTTGAAGTGAACTTTAACTATGAACTAGTTTCTCACTTTGATTTTAGACTCATAAATACCAAAGTATGAAATCACCCATTGAGTAAGCATAATTACCCTTTAAAAAAAAGTCTCTAAAGAAAAATGCAAACTTCAGAATCTCCTGTTAAAAAGTATAATTTATTTGTCAACTTGGTTTTCATAAGAATGATAACAATGGCAGTAGTATTCTCAAATAATGACATTCATTAGATTGTCTTTAGGAAATCTCTTATCTTTCTTTGCATCTTCACTAATGTTGACATCATCCTTACCCATCATATCTCCCATTTATGAAAAAATGAAATGTTTACAGGTAATGCAGAGATCAGATGCTACCCTTCTCATTCCTTTTACAGAATATTTTTTACATAAACCCCCTGCTTTTAAGTATTTTATAACATTACTTAAATAAAACCTTTCTTAAAGCATATACAGTAGATGGAGTGGTGATGGTTTGTGGAAGCAAGGAATCAGCATTTGCTGATCCTTTCAGCTGAATGCCTCCTGAATCACACCCTGTGGCAACTTGTAATTCTCATTCAAATGAAGATGTGAAAAGTTTTCAAGCATGTTTATACTATAATTAATCTGTTTCAGTTACAACTTCATTTCTTGATTTTTGATAAGATGAAAATATTCATCTAGCACACAAAGATGCACAACAGAGCACAAAGAAAACTGGTAGGTAATACAAGGCTGTAACTCCTATCTAAGCCTGAATAAAGGTTTTGGTCCTTTAGCTTCCTTGAATTCCAGGCATTTATCCCTTTCACTGATGCACATATGACTACTCACAAGTACATTTTCATGGTAGCTGAACACTAAACCCCTTTTGTTTAGAGATTAACACTGTAAAATAAATTTTGTTCCCTCTACTGCAGGAAGCATCACCAGATGTAGCACTACGTAAAACTAATTACCCTTTGATTAGTCTACAAATAACCTGTTTTTTTCCTGTAGTATCTTCAAGTTAGCCTTTTCTGCAGCTTATATATCACAAGACACAAAACCCCAGAATTAGAATATTAAAAAAATACATATTTAATTTTAAAGTGCTATAAAGGAAGATGCTGAATATTAATTTTGAAGTCCTAAAAAGCTAACCTGGTAAAAGTAGTTTTTTAATATGGAAGTTGGAACCTTGGTCTCACCAATCTCAGCTGTGACTACAACTGAGCAAAGGTTTCACCGCACAGCAGATTTCAAAAAATATAATTCTGTATCTGACTAAAATAAACACTCTCTTCCCAAACCTTCTACTTCTGTGAGATGCTTGGTACTTTCTTATCCGTATGGAAAATAAGGGAACTAAACCCCCACCTTATTATCTGTTTGGTTATGCCATAAGACACAGAGTTTACAAACCTGGTTAATTCTATGGACTACAAATTCAACGTGGTGATGAGGAGATGCTACATTAGTAGACCAATACTTTGGTATAATAAGTCATCATAAGTTAAATATTGAAAGTTTAATTCCAGAAGAAAAACAGTAACGTGAAGTGCAATATAGCACAGCCACCAAAAACCAGTTGTACAACAGATACCCATCTACTGGAAACAGGTTTTGTACTGATAGTGTATCAGGGATAAGAAACAAAGAGTATACATTTTACTTGTATGAAGCTGCAAGAGACAAAACAAACCTCAGGAAATTCATACAGCTTAGGCAAATCAAACAGCGGGACAGAGAGAGGTGGGATGAAAAAGGAAGATAACATTCTTTACATATTCAGGAAAAAAAAGCATTTCTAAATAGGAAAGAAGTTAAGAAGGGCATGACACCCTAACAGAGGCCACTATAAAGAATCCATGCTCTTGACAAAATACTACACTGTGACTTCAACTTCAGAGTAAATGAAGAGTCCACAGCAAACAAAGGTCTGCTGTAATTCAAAGCTACAAACCCTGGATTTTGGATGCAAACAAATTTTCATTAATAAGGATAGTTAGAGGTAGCAGAAATGCTGATGATGCTTTCTGGAGACATTAGACCACCTTGAAGTCAGGTTGCTAATACATTTCTATGGGAAAAAGATATTAAGTGGTGTGGAGGGACAAGTCATACAAAGTCTGTTTGGGATCAAGAAGCAACAGCAGGATACTCTCTAACAGACTTGCCACTTTTGATACTTTTAATAAAGACAGATTTGCACCTCCTGGTTCTAATTGCAACAGCAAATAACAGAAATATGGCCAGCTGCTAATATACACATTTGATGGCAAATAATATTGTGGCACTGGATCTGGAAGGAACTGCTCTGGAATCTCTGTTGACTCACAGAACAGTAGCAGAATTAATTATGTTTTGGGATGCCCAAAGATAGTTAAAAACCCGCCACCTATATTTAATTGCATCAGATGAAAGCGAAATGTGTCACTCTAAAGATCAAAACCTAAACTTTAAGATATTCAAATAAATAGGTTGTTTTAATCAGAATGTAGAATGAAGAGTGCAATAAATCATTTCACAAAGGTAGTTCAAAGATACTGGATCAGCTATTACCGTACTATTTTTGCACTTGACTATTGACGATAACCAATCAAGAATACAGCCACCATAAAGCTATTTATTCAATTTAACTGTATATGTTTTTGAAAATTTAAAAGTCAAAACAGGATACAACGTATTTTTGTGTTAATAAGACTCTTCTGGCTAAGACCTCCTGTTAAAAAAGGACCACAAATAACAAAAAAAGTAATTGTATAAAACCAGGCTGAAGAATAAATGGATAAAGAGTTTAAACAGAACAATAAAACCATTGCAAAGCCAACTAAGAAACCAAATAGTGAAAGGAAAAAGCAGAAAAGCTGTCTTTGATCCTCTTTTCTGTGTGAAGGTGAACTGATAGTGACATCGGGCACCTACCCTGACCACACCAAAAAAACCCCTGTCAATTCCAACAGGGAGCATCTTGTGTGTAAACAGTTTTCTCCAGTGTCTCTGACTCAGAAGAGTGTTGCTTAACCCGGGCAGCTGCCACAATCCAATGGGTGATGGACTTCATCCCTGTCTTAGTTTGAGCTGGCAAAACGCCAACTGTCCAAGACAGAGTGAAAAGGGAAGAAGAGGGAGAGGGAAAAAACCTCCAAACTAGGTTTATGCTTAAACTAACTATATGTATTTATACAGGAAAAAAAGAAAATTAAAAGAAAACTACAATATAACACCCACTTACACAAGTTATATATAACAAGAAATAACCTCCCACTCCCCAGTTAATAATAAAAGTCTATTACTCTAAATGCATAAGTACTCTAAAAGACACCTAGCAAGAAAAAGAAAGTATAACAACAAAATATTTCTACTTCCCCGAAACTAAAACAAAATACGATGTAGCAGCAGCAGGAGCAGGGCCTAAGAGAGCAGAACAACGGCATCACGTCTTCTCTGTACCTCAGCTATGGTGGAACTGACTAAGACACCTCCCACTCCTGCACACATGTCTTAGGTTTACGTCATCTGGTACGAAATATTTCCTTGGTTACCCAGTCAGGTGATAGCTGTCTCCCATTCCACATAGATTCTCTAAGCCTGCTAATTTGAGGCCTAACTGAAACCACTACAGTCCCTCAGCTTTATAGGGAAGTGGAAGGTCATATCTATGACACTGAAGATCAGTCATAGCTGCCTAAGAAAACTAGTTCAGTCATCTCATAAAGGTCTAGAAGGTGCACTGTATTGCAGTGGTTAAATCTCTTGCAGGCACATGTTACTATAGGGTATCTACCTGTCTACCAGGCACATCACTTTAAAGTGATGAAAACTAAAAATCCACTGAAACGACAATTTGTCTTACATCTTCCCTTTTTATTTGTGGAACACCACACTGGGAATTCAAATAAAATAAATTTAAAAATAAATTTAAATAAATAAATTTAAAATTTAAAATAAATTTAAAATTATTCTTTAAGGCACGAAAAGGACTACTTTCCCACTAAATCCACCTACTAATTTAGCTGGTAATGCAACAAACTTTTATAACAAGCTTGAGAAAATACACAAAATGGGTAAAAGCTTACTGGGCAACTTTTCCGTCTTTGAGGGACACATATAGCATTCAGTTAAGAAGTGGCAGGCTGATAAGACTCTAAATCTAGAAATAAATGACTTGATAATACAGGGGTTCCAAACTGGAATCAAGAAGTCTGGGAAAGAGTAGAAGAGCTGGTGAACTCCTTTTCTTTCCTTCATAGGCAAGCTGGCACTTGTAGGAGACTGGAGGAATGGCTGTCTGGGTCAAAACAACCAGGTGGGAAGCAGTGGTGGAACAGGGTGAGTTCTGGGTTAGTGGGCTATGTACTGCTCCCCCCACCCCCCTGAGCCTTCTTCCACTGCGCTGCGGAGCATGTACGCATTTGGGGACTCAGTTGCCCGTCCGCATGGTAATGGGGGTGGCCAACCACCTGGGACCATGGGGAATGTTCTGGCTCTGCAAAATGCAGCCAGGAGACTTTGATGCTGAAATTAGCATCAGCTCGCCTCGAGGAGGGGCCCAGCAGACCCGAGCAGATAAAAGGATGGTGACGTGTGTGTGGCAGGAGGGTCTACTCCGGTAAGGCCTGGAATCAAATTAGGCAATGCATATAACGCAACCTGTCTGTGCAGAGTTACAGGTGGTGCCATGGCAATGTTTTTGGTGTTCAATTATGCAAAAACCAGCTTGGTTCACCAAACTTCAAACACCAGTCCTGCTTTTCAAAATTGGATGTGGCAGATAAGCTGGTAGCCGGCCTGTAAATTTGTGACTAGCAGTCAATCACTTTATAGTACAAAGCTCCAGTCCCCTTTCGCACAGTCAGATTCTTCTAACATAACCTTTCTGTATGTGCGTGTGTGTGGAGATTCCTCCTTCGGGCTGGGGATGTCCCCCAAGGATACTCCTCGAGGTTGAGCGAAAGAGTGTGTATGGATGAGTGACATCGAATTTCTACTTCATAATTATTTCTTTTTGCTAGATTTAATATACTTGCTTCAATAATCACTTCAACATCCTATCTTATACTAGTAGTAGTTTTAGCATTTATATTGTGCAGTAAATAATTCTGATTAAAATCTTTTGTCTGATCATTTGTAATAATAATTCATTTTGCATAAATATTCTCCATTTGCCATCATTAAAACCTGCAGGGCAGAAGTGGTTCAATCACACCTCTATTAATTCCGTCAATTTAAACAGTTGACAAAATCCATGGCTATGATTGGATACTTTCTGCACCTCATGACTCAACAGCAGGGCTTCTTTAATAAATGTTGGCTAAGCCTTCCACTCCCATCCGTGACAGTGTGGCGCATTCCACCACCCTGGATTTAAAAGCTGCTGAGACCACCCTGCACCCTAAAATGGTGACAATCTACCTTTCTCTCTGTTCTCCTACCTTCTTATCCTCAAAATCTATTCTAAGCCAGACCAAAAAGTTCCAGTTGATGCCTTGTTAGGTGCCTTGTTGTGTCTGGATAAGTTAAAGATTGCTAAGTTTAAATTTGCCAAGTGTCTTATTTAATCGGAATGTTCTACAGTTTGCAAGCAAAAGATGTTATTGCAACTCCTGAGAATTTTGTTGTTTCTCCCATGCACCATCCAGAGTAGAACCAACTACCATCCCCTAAACCTGCCAAGTGGGGCATTACAGCACTGTTACTCAACAAAAAACCTAAGACCAGTAAAAATACATGTTACAACAAAATACAGAATTTCCAAAACCATCTTTAATCCATTTGCTTCCAGTTGTTTGTGAATTCTTCCATTAATCTTTTCAATGTATTTCATGTATCATATAAAACTAAATCAACCTCATATCACATATGCAATTCTGTCATTTCAATTTTATACTCCAGTGGCTGCAGAGTGTGTACCTCAGAGCCACATTTAGGACATGTAAAATACATATCAAATAAGTAGTTACTTTTAATACAATAGTAACAAAAAATATGTGGACAGCCTATGGTATGAGGCATGGTAGGCCATTCTCCACATAGTGAACATTCCCTGCTGTGGCCTGCTAATGTGTTTTCACTATCAGAAAGACTTACAATAGGCGAACACCAAGAAGTAATTTTAAGTTTCAGTTTCTGTACATTAATAAGTGGCAGTAGATAAATCAGAAACTCAGCAAAGCCATGCCATAAGAGCTCCCTGTTCATGTATTCAAATCCTACCTGACGAACACTTTGGGGCTTGCAAAAAACTGACCTAATTCCTAGAATACGTTCTGTAAGTGTTGCAAATGTTCCTTTCCGAAGAAAAATCAGAAAATTTACAAGTCCACAAAATTTAAGAAGTCCAGCTCCAAAGCTAATATAGCTCTTAATTTTGCAGAAAGATTGTTGTTGACGATTGCTGAATAAATCATAACATCTTTCTTCCAACCATCTTCCACCAACAGTGAAAATAAGATACCACAACTTCTGGTGTTTGCTCAGAGGTTGGTACTTCTCTGTCTGAGATAAGTTATTCTTGTATTGAATATTCAGAATAGCCTGCCCCACAGTTGCATTCTTGGAATAGACAGTGAATCTCCATAATATAAGACATAGAAATGCTTTTACTTCTGGTTCAAAGTTAGCCAACACTCCTGGTTTAAATCCATGAAAACAGCTGGTAAACTGAGACCACACAAGTTGTTCGAGGGCTTTGTTTAGTTCAAGAGCATCAAGTTGACTTATTCTGAGCACAGGATTCACGTTCTTTTCATTTCCAATGCTGGAGGCCATTTCTTCAGAAAAAAACTTTCTAGGAATAAAACACAAATAGATGTTAATGTAATGGAATATTTCCTCTTTATCTTTTTATTAAAGATAACAAAATTGTAATATACTAGCAGTAAACAAGAAATATCTTTAGAATGCTATTATTTGTTATTAATATGTTACAAGTCATTTCAAGAAACTTCACATTAACAGTATAAAATTTCATCTCAAAAGAAATTATATTTGACTTTCTCACACACATTTGGATTTGGCTATAGGAAATCATTCAACATCTTCTAGATATTTAGAAAAATCCACCAATTTAGTATTTCACTGTATCCACTTAAAAATAGTGCATGGCAAAACTAATATTCAATTGGACCTTAAAATAGATCAGAAAGAAGAATTGTAAAATTTTATGGTGTTCTATGGAGAAATTGGGAGAATGAATATACTATCTAAAAATCTAGTAAAGAACAGTGGAGTGGACAGAAAATATAGCAACATGAACACTTCAGCAGCTGCAGCTGAAAGTAAAGTCTTAGAAATACTAACAAACTTAAGGATTACTTTCAAAAATTGCTTCCTTTAAACATTATTGTATCTGGAGTTCTATGACTAAGAAAATAAATGCAACAAATTGCAAAAGCAAAATACAGTTAACGCCTCAATGCAAAACTGTGGGGTAAACAATTTTTGGTCCCTTTTTCCACAAAAAAACCTCCAAAGTGATTTAGAACTGATATATTTCAGGTAGTATGCAGCATATTTCACTTTTTAAGCCAGATTCTTTGCACAACAGACAATGGTACCTCAAATTCTTATTTATAAGAGAAAAATTCATTACAACACTCACCAGATTACTGTGAGTAAACGATGCTGTACAGGTTCCTGTATAGGAACAGTTGCTAATGGTGTGAAGAATAAAAAAAAATCCTTCCAAACAAACAACCATTTTTTCTGAAACAGAATGCACCAACAATTTTAAAACTCAATATATTTTAAAACTCAGTATAAAACATTATTTGTAGATTTTTTACTCTTTTCCATGCTTATAATTTGTTATCACTGCAAGGAAAATATCATGCAAAGCTAACAGGAAATATGATTCTGTACCTAAACTATGGTGTATAACAATAGTTTCCAATTAACTAAGACTGCTACATGGGTAGGGCACACAATAGCTCCATTCAGTTTCTTTAAACTCCTCCTTCCTCATTAGCAGGCAAAAAGACAGGTGAAAACAGCACTAGGCCTCATCCTCTGGGCCAACAGCTTTGGGGCTCATGGTATAAACCTGCACAGCCCAAAAAGCTGGCCTACAAAAGCAGTACACCCAAGCCTGTCACACTCATATTTCTAGCAGCAGAAACATTTTTCAGTATGATTCAAATAACGTCCCTCCTCTACTTTATGATCAGAGGGTCAATTCAACCTCTACTGGATCTTGCTGCATCATTTCAACTCCAGTGCTAATGACTATCCATCCTCCTACCCCTCATCTCACCCCACTACCATTTTAGGAACCAGAGGCTCTTGAGAACCATTTGATCTGGAACCTGTCACTCGGGTTTAGTGTTACTCACTCATAACCTCTACACCCCTAATGTCTTCTTCATTTTCTCTTCTACTCACTTCACTCTACTCTACTTATTTCAGTGTTCTATACAATTCCCAGTACACAAAATCTCCTTTAAAAATCTTACAGTTACTCGAAAGGGACATCTTATCAAACAACTTCCTTGATCCACCTACTAAGACGATTCTCCAACACCAGTTCAACCATCTTTTCCAGCTGTGTTCCATTATGCCAGCCAGGCGCTAGGAGAAATTTCTGTTGCAGATCTCTTATGAATAAGGTAGACTAAATCTGTACAGATTTTTTCCCCTCTCATTACAGCAACAGTATCTAAAGAAATCTGAGCAAGTAACAAATGGGTCATCAGGAACCTTCTGAAGTCCAAGGAAAAGGTGTCAAATACATAGGATTATAATGGATCATGAAATACACATGAAAGCCAATGGATTTTTACAGACTGGGTGCCTCTATAACTGCACACCTGCTTTGAAAAAAGGATGTGGTGATTCTGGTAGGCAGAAAGCTGAACACAAGACACCATGGCATCCCTGCAGGGCATTAGCATGAGTATAGCCAGCAGACTGAAGGATGTGCTTATTACACTCCACTCGGCATTGCTGAGTCTCCACCTGTGTTAATACCTCCAGTTTTGCCTCCTTTCTATCAGTATTACAAACGAAAAGTTAACATCCTGAAGAGTCCAGTCACTAATACCATCAGAGATCCCCAAGACCTGCTATACAAGAAGAGATTGAAGGGACTCAGATTGTCCAACTTGAAGATAACGTAGCTAAAAAGTGATCTGTGAGTAATTGTGCACTACCTAAGGGCTGCAGGAAAGATTAATCAAGCTTTTCTGTGAGATGCACTGAAAGAAAGAGAGGTGTGTGTTAAGTCGCTACATGAGAAATTCCACTTGGACATAAGGAAGCTGGAATAGTTTGTCTACAGGGACTGTGAAATCTCCATCCCTGAAAATTCCTAAAACTTGACCAAATGATCCCCCAACTTACCTGTTTTAGCCATTAATTTATTCCTAATTTTCACAGGAGGATAGACTAGGTGTCCTAAAGCTCTCCTCTGGGACTAGGAGCTTGATGTTTCCACTGTAGACCCTCACTGTAGAATCTAATTCATTTGTGATAATACATAATTTTTCATGATCCTTTATTTGAAGGAAATAACTTCAGTGAACCTGTCAGAGTGGGCTGGATCTTTGTATACAGAAAACAGGAACCACTTTTGAACCAACAAGCCCAATCACTGTTTGTTAAGCTTTGAAATTTTGCAAAATCCAAGCCTCCTTCTAAAAAAAAATTAGAATTAACACTATGCATACTGTTTAATCATGACATGTTTAATGTCTCTTCCTGAATAAACAACTATCAGACTGATTCTACTTTGAGTCACTTTTATACAGACTACTATATGGAAAAGGAAGAATACCAAAACCCAATAAAGATGCAATCAATCCTTTAAATTATGCTTCTAAGACTGTTACGTAAGGTAAGTTTTCTTTTTGATGAATTAAGTAAGTGTTCTCAATTCAAGCAATAAAACTGGGTATTGTTTTGAAGTTCTTTGTTGCTAAGAACACAGAAAGTTTGCCATAGGCCATGGCTGTTAACTGGACCCTGCAAGTTACCTAAAGATTATATACATACACCTTTGATTTTAATGTGTGACCACATTTCAGTGTGCTTACTGTTATGTACAGGCTGAAGAGTTCTGCTATACACTATGCTTTCTTCTGAACTGATTTAAGGTTTAATTGCACTCATAGGGAAGACACTTACTTCCCACTGGCAAATATTAAGAAACAGTTTGAAATCTGCATTGTCCTATGAAAATGTCTGCAAATGTCTTAATGATCTGAATAATAGCAAGTGCTTTTTTCAGAGAAAAGGCCTAAATGTTAATCTCTATTTTGCTATGGTAGGAAATTTCACTTTTAAAATTACTTCTTCTATACAAAGTCCTTTCAGAAATTTTTTGCATTTTTCAGTTTGCATTGTTTTCAGACAGTAGAACTAGAGCAGAAATAAATGAGAACTATTCTGGTTTAAAACTAGATAACATACACAGCCTATAAGTGCCAAGACATTTAACTTGTACATCTTATGTTATTTTTGCATTCTCTATATTGTGTTGAGCTACACAGAATATAAAGAATCCTGATTTTCCTTCATGTTTCTTCATTGAATTCAATTTGTCAAATCCTCACTGTTTTAACTCTCTTAAGTTGTTTAAAACCTACGAACTCAGAATAGACCCAGTAATGAAAGAGACAAGTATCAACACTCGAATATATGATAAACTCTATGTGGATTAGATAAATAAACTTTAAGATAAACCAGTAAAAACTACGAATTGAAAGGTTCTCTTTGGTTTTATACTGTGACAGATACTGCATAGAAAAAAAAATTAGACTGCCTCCATGGAAAACAAAACAAAACAATGTTCCTCTTAAATAACCTATATTTTGTCTGGTTTGGATTTTTTTTTTAAACAAAACAAATTAACAGCTGTACAGTACATTATGAAACAAAAAAAATAATGA
>JAOXXN010000395.1:122508500-122523844 GCA_026770055.1 Myrmophylax atrothorax
AATAATGATTGTATATCACTAGGGAAAGAGGAATTTCTTCTGTATATATTAGTGCTGTTATTGAACATTGTACAAATTATGAATGAATATATTCTATTTGCAAACACATTATTGACAGAAATCTATCAATAGTAATGTGAGTATTGCCAACAGCCTGTCAATATTAATGTAATTATAATTAAGGTGATAACATGGATTTTATCTATAATACCGAGTAACATCTCCTGGATTGTCGTTATCAATATAAGCATTATTATTGACCTGTTTCTGGAACTATCAGTATGAGATGTATTACCATCAGGAATATCTGTCAATGCTTTCTGCCTACAAAAATTCTACATTTACATTTCCAGGTCCGTAAACTTTGCCTGCAGAAATATACAAATCCAAGTAACCTCTTGGGTGCTGTTTTTTCCACAGGGCTATTCCACTGTGAATAAGTAATCATGAGGTTTCTACTATCTCAGAGCTACTGCAATCGCATTTCCTGCTTTTCTAGCATAATCATTAAAAGACAAGTAGACATACATGCAAAAGCCTCAAAATAATTTTAAGTAAGATCTGTCAAAACACTTTTTGGGAAGCCAAATAAAAATATATTTAATCTTTATTAAATAAAAAAATAAATTTGTTCCTTACTGCTCCAAGTTAAACCTACACTGAGGAAGCAAAAGTAGCACACTTACTAACTTCACTGAGTTCATGATTTACCTCCTTTAGACAATCTTTTCTGTACAGCCAAAATACATATTCTGAGCACTGTACTTATGCAGAGATGGAACAGACCACAGAGACTACCAAATCCCAACTCAGCACAAACACAGGCTCAAGAATATACTGACAGGTGTCTAACTACCAAAAAAGCCAATTCCACAGTGTTTTCAAGTAGTCTGTTCCAGTGTTTTATCACCCTAGTAATTACAAAGAATATTTTTCTCATGTTCAATCTAAAGCATCTTTATTACAAGTAAGAATGCTTTTCATTCTGCAACAGAAAACAGTAACAATGGAGAAGAATTTCCATTTGTTGCACTTTCTCAAGAGCAAAAAGGAAAAAGGCATGTGAGGGGATCAATTATGCACAGATTTGCCAAACGAGACAATATTCTCTTTCCTACAACATGCCTGGTATGATCCTCCAGAAAAAACAAACCAAACAAAAAACACAAACAAACCCCACAAACTAGTTTTTTCCAGCAGCATATTAGAATTTACATTGAGATCTACTATATCTTCATGTCTTTTTCTGTCACTTGTCTCTCTGAAAAATTATTTCCTGTTTTAGATTCACGTATTTGAGTTTTTCCTGTTAAATGCAGTGCCTCATACTTGTCTGCATTGCTTTTCATCTTGTAGATTTTAGATATTATCTCCAAACTCAACAAGAGTATTTTGGATTCAGATCTTATGTTGAAAACAAAGGAAAAGAAAAACAACTGAATTTTAAAGCCCTTTCCAGCTACTATCATGAGTAACTTTTCTAAGTATGCGTTCTTTTCTATCATCCAACTCATTAATGCCTTTTCACCTTGACAGGGCACTACAGACAATTATTCTGTAGAGTAACTTTTCAACTTGATGCTGATTGTATCAGCATCTAATGGAGATAGTACTGACATTACATTTCCCTAGTTTGCCTATTTAGGGAAAAAGACTATTAAAATCAAGCTGTATTGTACCTCAAGTTCTTCTCTTACTTAGTAAACTTGTGATCCTTTCTAAGAGGAGAAACAGATTGAGGTTTCTTATGAACAGGTCTCATCTCATCAAACCATACTGGCTGTTCTACAATCTCTCTTCTACACATTATTAAATACAAATTAATTGCTAATCTATTTACTCTCAAACCTTTATTTGGAATCAAAACTGACAGCTTCAATAATTCTCTTACAGAAGAATAAACAGGCACAAAAACTGACACACACAAACCCATTTTGCTGGCTATTTTCACCCTCTGGGATATTAAATAAATAAATAAAATCAGCGGTGCCTAATTCCCCAATCATTCTAGGATGAATTTTATTAGGATTTGCCACTTGAGCACATCTATATTAAGATTCCTTAGGCTATTCTTTCTGTGCTTTGGTTCCATTCTTATTTCCTGTATAAGATTAATTTTATGAAAGGAGCAGGTCACAATATATCTCTTTTACAATGTATGAAGTAAAGAATCAGTCTTTGAAAGTCTGTTACTTGTTCTCCTTTCTTATTTAGTATCAGATCTAGGTAATGGACCTATCCCTTTGTGCCTCCTCTTAAGTCAGACTTTTGGACCCTTTCACTGATTCTTTTCTTGTGCTTTGTAAATTGAAAGATTTTGTTATTTAGAGTCATAAATTTCATTCGTACATTCCTATGCTATTAATTTATATTCATCGTTAATCATATTGTGTTATTTTTGCCTGGACAACTCTTTTGATTTCCAGGCCATGGAAGAATTCCTGACATATAAAGTCTCTCTAACATTCATTATTTATATTTTAGTTTATAATAATACATTATCCCAACATGAAAAAATAACAGGACATATATTAAAGGTAACAATTTTTTAGCCCTTTCAACGGACTAGATTCTGTCCAGTCCCAGCATTGAGATCTGTGGCCCAGGCAGGGGGAAGGAGTATGTAGAGTGGCCATGCTAGGAATCACACCCTCTCTGGGGATAACACTGACACACAGTTGCCTTTTTCTTCAGGAGGTACAATGCATTTGGCATTGTGCATTCAGCGTTGCCATATCGAGTGTGTGAGAGTACAAGAGGAAGCCAGACCCTTTTATGTTCATGAAGTTAGTGTATCAACACATAGCAAATGAAAACTACCTTTCCACCCCCACAAGAATGTTGAGATGCTTTTATAATGTGGGGTGGGATGTTTTTTAATTGGTTTTGTGGTTTTCTTTTTTTTTTCTGTGAAAATGTATACCATTTAACTGTTCTTTTCAGGTACTCTCAACAGCAGAGGATATTTTACAGATGTCAATTTAAAAGAAATAAATTTTAAAGTTGGGAAATCAAATTATATGCATTCAGTTAACTTTAAAATCTTCCTTAACATCAACACTCATATTACAGAACATGGACCCCAGCTGCTCAAAGCCTCATGTCTTACCATTAATTCTCATCTACTTCTTGCTCATCAAGTGTAGAGAGAAATATCCTCAGATCAAAGTCTAATTGGGAGCCCCAACTGTGCTGTCTCTTAATCACTGTAACATTAACTTATCACTGTATCATTACCTCATATAACCTTAAAAAGATTGATTTTGTATTACTGTCTGGATTTCTGTATACTTCAGCCAAATACCTATCATTTCCTAAAGAACATAAATTGATTCTTTAACCATTTGGAATAACTACTAACACTAACTGAAAAGCCAGCAGCACATTACAATCACAGAAATTATTATTTATTTCTTACATTTCTGGAAGAAAGGACTATTTCTTAAATTAGACAAGTCAAGGAAAACACTGAATGACTGTGCAACAAATCAATCCCACGGATAAAACTAAGATTTTCATTATGGAGGTTGAGTGAGCAACTAACAAATCCCAGAATCCTAAATGCTATGGTTACATTTGATGTCCAAAGACAAACATACATTCAAATCACAGATTGTTTTTCCAACTTTAATTAGATATATAAAAATGAGATACAAGAGATTAGCAACTGCTGAATGCCTGGAGACAGCAAGAAAACATAATGATAGCTCACTGATTTACCCTCCATAACCTACCTGGCCAAAGTCAAAATATTAGAGCTTCAAGTTACAAAATCAAAACCAGCTCAGAAGAGCCAGAATTGATACAACAGTATGAAGAGCAGTAGGAAAGTGCTGCACTGTCAGAAGCCGTATATCAGTCATTTCTGTCAGCATTTGATGGAAACTGAAAATCCCATGTCAGTGTAATACATTCTTACAATAAATGCAACAAAGATTACTACCAAGACTATTATTGGTCACATTAAAGATACTCTGAATGCTAAGAGCTTCTACTGACTTCAGAAAAATTTGTCATCATGAGTCAGCATTTGTAAAAGACAGATTATTAGATGCAAACAAGCAGATTTGATAAGACCAATTACCATGTAACTAATATTTAAAATACTACTTTTTAAAATCTGTGATGCTAAGTTCATGGCTACAAAAGCCCTAAGTACATTTTTATTACTCACAGTATAGAAGCCAGAGACAGCATCATCCTACCAACTTTCATTTATTGGAATAAATAGGAAGATAAACATGAAACACATTAATGTTTTATCACTCAATTTCATATTTCTCCCCCCATTTTATTTCCTCTCTTTTGTCACTCTTCTCCTTAGTACAACAAATAACAAATTCATCTCTAAAGGGACGTGTCCATTCCACTTATAAATTTCCATTCCCTGCTAAAGAAAATCTTATTGTTCCTTTTAATTAAATCAGTGATAAAACCCCCAAAACTTAAAAGAACAAAGCTACAGAATAGCTTGAGACGTCCCCAAAAACATGGTTAAAAAAAGTCAGAACTAGGTAATGGGAAATATCTGGAGAAATGCCTTATCTTTACTGTTGATGAATCAAAATGGTGAAGAGACTTTGAAGCAGTCGAACAGAGTGGCAACTGTGATAGTTAACTGGGAAGGAACAGCACCTTGCAAGAATGGGGCAACATTTCTGACTAAACCAAGAAGTATATGAGCATGGGTACAATGAGAATGCCTTGTGCTACAACTGTAGGTTTCTACTGCTGATATGATCACCAACACATGACACAGAGACCCTTGCATTTGAAGACATTTTGGTTGTGATAACATTAAAGGATCTGGCAAAAGGATGGATAACAAAATAATATTGCATTGCATGTATAAAAGTGAAAAGGATGTAAAGCTTCGTATATGTGCCACCCATTGTGTAAAGGAGATGAAACATCAGCTGGTGGCAGAGTTATGCAGCTCCATTTCAGAAGTGTCCAAAACCAGAACACGAATGCACAGATGTCAGCACATTGCAGGCAGTTATAGCTGTAACTCCTCCTTTGCTGGTTACTGTTACTTACCTGAAAAATTGGTCTTACACCTCATGACATATACAACACATCTGCATTTCACTGTTTTAAGGACACTGTATCTCACATTGCCTTATTTGTCAAGTAGTGTCAATCTCAATTTTAGGAATATTTTCCATGCCCCTCCTTACCTTTCTTCCATTCAAAACTACATAAAAAATACACAAAAAGAAGTCATCTAACTTAAATTCCCATTTCCCAGCTGTGTCTCTGTTCTGCTCCTACCTGTCTGATCTGTATGAATGGATCACCAGGCAGGTATGGAGATGCCAGGATGAAGATTGAGAAGATACCTAGAAGGGATTCAGAAGCAACACGTGCTCTAAATCCTCTGATACAATTTACCACAGATCACAGAATCATGATATTTTGCATTAAACACCTTACATTTACCACTTGCTAAAGTCACTGCCCAGATTTTATTCCAACTTTCTTCTTTTTACATACATATGCGTACTAAGTGCAGACTTATGAATATTCAGCGATATGCAAGTGTAACAATGCTGATCCAAGTACTGCACCGCAAGAACATAAGGTCCTTTAACCTTACTAGAAATACTTACTAGATGAGAATAGTAAAATCTGTCCTAAATGCATAGCTAAGTCATAATTAACCCCTGTCCCGTCCCCATCTATACCAAAAGGACTGTATGTAAAAACAATGTCATTACAGATTGTATATATTTATGATATGCTAGAGCTAATACAGTCCTGCATCAAATAAAAAGACAAGCCTGTTCACTGTAAGTTTTAAGCTTTGGTCTTATAGTACAAGGCATAACTTATGAATAATTGGATCTAATTATAATCAAGATCTCTCAACTGGTGTTAAGATAAAGAACAGTACTTTACCTGACACTTATGCCTCATTTTTTAGGCTTGTGTTCTGTAGAAACATAAGGTGATGTAATTTTGGACAGCTACAGTCACTGTTCCCCATTTTCCCACTTTGTGTCCTTTACTTACTGACTAGTGCCAGCACTCATTTGACCCCTTATTGAACTGTTCTTCCATGTTAAACTGGCAAAACCCCCACCTGTTTTAATTTACTTTGCTGCAAATTTACTACATAAATGGATCATTGCAGAATCAGATAAGATACATGCAGTATACATCAGGGTCAGGAAAAACAGGTGATCATGAAACCAGCAGCCTTTAATCTCAGCATCATTCTCTTACATCCACCATCAGTCAACAGCAAGACAGAAAACTAAGCTTTTCATTTGACTGGAATTGTTCTTGTGGTCTTCAAGCCCACCATGCTGAATGCACAAACCTAACACCACAACACTGCAAATACAAGTAGTCAAACTTTTTATTGTCTTTCAAAAATGAAAAAAAAGAGATTATTTGTACAAGTCCACTGGAGGATTCATGCAGTCTTGCAGGCGGGAGGCTGCTCTGTTTAAATAAATAACACCATGTGATTCCTCCCCACTCTTACCTTTTTCATGTGATTGTACATAGAAATGTTTGGCATACACAGTGACTAATAGAGGTGCTGGGAAAATTAGATGTGCGCAGCGTCCCCAAACCTTGACAGTTTTATTACTTGGTAATTGCGGTAACTTTAAGCACACAAGGGAAGACTGATATGCTTTCACCACAGTCTCCTCAATCCTATAACTTCATTAGCATTTTAGAATCCACTGGCATGGTTGCACACATGTATTACAAGTAACAGTTTAAAAGAGGGATAATAATTTCCTTACTAGGCAGTCTGAGCTGTATGCTGTTACAGCTTCTAAAATCCCTCTGCAATTCCAATATGAATTTCCCTTCATGATTTAGTTATGGCCCACAGTGTCATGGCCATATATTAATTTCCTTTCCAGGGAAAGTTTGTTTTTTTTTTTAACTTGCCAGACCCCTCCTGTGATATCTTCTGTCAGCTCCATTGCCTATAAAATTAGTATTATTTTGAATACTATAATTTCAATGTATTTTTTTCAAGTCTTCTTAGAATTTAAATTTCAATTAACTCGTTTATTTTCTAACCTCAATGACAATAGATTAGCTCAGCTGGTTAGAGGATAGTACTAATAACATCAAAGTCACCGGTTTGGTCCCCACACAGTCCATTGCCTTAAAGAGTTGGACTTTATGATCTTTGTGGGTCCCTTCCAATTCAGAATATTCTGTGAGTTCTGTGAAAACTAAGACAGCAGAGATAAGGAGTGGAAGACAGAGAATTTTTAAAGGACATTGTTCCCAAGCAGCTACTGATAAAAACACAATGAATATTAGCAGCTTTCAATTCAACCTCTTCCTAAAGGCCAAAAATCTCCACAGGTCATCCCCTGCAGAGAAAGGAGGAAGTGCCCAGACCCAGTCTGAATCTACCCTGAATCAACAGTTGTACCAGTTGTAATTTCTCTCTCTTCCCATATTGCGTATTCGCCCTCTTTTCTATCTCCAAGTTTTTTATTTCTCTTTTTACCTTTTCTTAACCTGAAAAATCTGAATTTAGTCTGAAATAACGTCACACTTCCAAGTTTCTTGTATTCCACCTCCAAAGCAAAAAAACTTACCCACCATGTCTGAGAGAGGCCTGTTACAAACAGACAACATCCTTTCTGTTTTCCTTCTCCCAAAGATTTTTGTAAATTTCAGATGTGAACTGACAATACTTACAGAAGTAGGTCAGCTGGACGGCCGCAGGAACCATTCAGCTCTTCCGGGAAGCTACAGGGCAGGCACAGAGCCTGCTACCTTCTCTGTCCACATACAGCACAATCTGACTAATGAGTCAGCAGCTTTTTAGCACAACACACTGACTTTTTTTTTTTTATTTGCTGCTTTTAACTTCACAGAGAGTTCTGTAGAGTAGCTGGTGTTAAGAGCAGATTAGTTAGTTAAAAGGAGAGTCACACCCTTTCTTTTCCTCCCTTCACTGGTCTATGTGAAAAAGTACATATTCTATTAGGTGTCAAATGGAAAAAAACCCAAATCAATCCTATCTCCACCCCCTCTCCAACCCCCCAAAAAAACAAACAAAAAACCCCAATAAAATCCCCTAAACAGCACAAGCAGGCTGCTTGAAAGCGCAACAGTGAAGTCATCTTCTGCCACAGCCCACTAGAGTAACAAGTTGTAGGGTCTGTCATCATTAACTGCAGCAGCAATACAGTGAGTGAGTCTGTTTCCATTTTAAGTCATAAACAACTTACTATCATTTAGGTTGAAAATTTAAATCCACTCTCTGCATGCTCTGAAAAGTTGCATGAATTCAGATGTTTTTCCTGGAAAGATAACATTTGGAAACCAGATCTATCTAGAGAGAAATTTACATTAGGGCATTCCAATGAAAGACTGATTTTAATGACAAAATTATCATCTTCTAACTGCACAGGTTGCATACAAGTGCAAATACATCCTTTTCACATTTTGTATCTTGTAACTTGTTCAGTTTTGTATACACCAAACAAATGTATAAGGCTAATATATTTGTAGAGAGTTAAGTATATTTATGATGTGAAGGATCAATACAGACTTTAAAATATTTATTGTGATTTAAAGAAAAAACATGCCTCTCTTGAAGCTTGCTGGCAATGGAGTCTTTCATTTGCAGTCACTTTAAAGTGGAACAGAGCAGTTTTCTCTCAAAATTTCCTAAACTTTGTCTGTTGATAGTGGGTTGCCCAAATACTGCTTGTGTATTATAACGGCAAGCTGAGAAGAAAAAATAAAGAGAAAAATGAAAAGAAATCACATTGGAGTTGTCTTTTACCCCCTCCTTTTTAATTTTTTCACATATGTGGTAACAGGGGCAAGTAGAAAGGGATAAATCCCTGCCTGCTCAAGCAGGAGGAGCCACTTGCACAGGACCATGTGCAGACATCTTTTGAGTATCTTCAAGGAGGGAGATTCCACAACTTCCCTGGGAAACTTGTGCCAGTGGTTGGTCACCCTCACAGTGAAAAACTGTTTCCTTACCATCAGGTAGAGCTTCCTGTATTTTGGCATGTGCCCACTGCCTCTGGTCATGTACACCACTGAAAAAAGCCTGGCTCTGTCCTCTTTGCATCCTCTTTTCAGGTAGTTATATAAATCAAGAAGACTCCGTGAAGCTTTTGCTTCTCCAGGCTTCACGATTCCAGCACTCTCAGCCTTTCCTTACAGGAGCCCTGCGCCCCAGTTCCTTAATCAACCTTGTGGTCTTTTGTTGGACTCTCCAGTATGTCCAGGCCTCACCTCTTCTGGGAAGCACAGAATTGGACATAGTACTCCAGATGTGGCCTCACCACTGCTGAGGAGAGTTAACAGGATTCACAACCACATCCCTTGATCTGATGGCAATACTCCTTCTTACATAGCCCTGGGTACCCACCAGCCTTCTATGTCAAAAGGGCACACTGGTGGCTCATTCTAAACTTGGTGTCCACCAGGACTCCCACAGATTTTTCTCCAAAGTTGCTTTCTAGATGGATGTCACCCAGTAAACACCAAGGAATAGAGCTAATCTTCCCCAGGTGCAGGACTTCATCTTTTCCCTTCGTGAACTGCATGAGATTCCTGTCAGCCCATTTTTTAACCTTTTTAGGTCCTTCTGGATGGCAGCACAATCCTCTGGCATATCAGCCATTCCTCACGCTTTTTTGTCATCAACAAACCTGCTGAGGGTACACTTTGCCCCATCATCCAGATCATTAATGAAGATATTAAACAGGATTGAACTCCATCAAGCCCTGGGGTCCAACACTAGTTCCTAGTCTCCAACAAGAGTTCACACCACCGATCACCACCCCTCTCCATCCATCTGCTCTGCAAGTTTTATGATGACCTCAATGTTTGCTCACCCAGCCTGTATTTTAGCAGCTTCTCTATGAGGATGTCA
The DNA here is from genome assembly GCA_026770055.1 of Myrmophylax atrothorax. Taxonomy (NCBI): domain Eukaryota; kingdom Metazoa; phylum Chordata; class Aves; order Passeriformes; family Thamnophilidae; genus Myrmophylax; species Myrmophylax atrothorax. The sequence goes on from JAOXXN010000395.1 coordinate 122,518,387, forward strand.
CAGGTGACGCCGCTGAAAGCCTTTCTGAAACAAGTATCCACTGCCCTTCCCTTGTCAGCCAAGCCAGTTATTTCATTGTAGAAAATTATCAGGTTGGCCAAGACTGGCTTCCCCTGGGTAAATCTATGCTGACTGCTCCTGATCACCCTCTTGCCTTTAAAGTATCTTAGAACGGTTTCCAGAATTAGCTGCTCTATTATCTTCCATCCTTCTGGGGGATCAAGGTGAAGCTGATCAACCTGTAGTTCTGCGAGTACTCCTTGCCCTTTTGAAGACAGGAGCAACATGGACTTTGCTCCAGTCTACAGCACTTCTCCCAGTCTCCATTATCAATCAAATATTGATTTGATCACAGAGATATTTGACTTTATCACAGTGATATAAGACAGCTCCCTCAGCACTCATGGGTGCATTTCATCAGTGCCCAGAACCTTATCTATGTCGTTAACTCACATATCCTCTGACCTAAACCTCTTCCATCATGTGCACATCTTCCCTGCATTCTACAGTTCCTGAAGGTCTTTGCTAGTAGAGGCAGAAGCAAAGAAGGCTTTCAGTACTTCAGCCTTTTCCACATCGTGTGTCACCAGAGCCCCTGGCCATATTTTTCCTAGTCCTCCTTCTGCTACTGATATATTTACAGAAGCGCTTCTTGTTGCCTTTGCCATCCCTCACCTGATGCAACTCCAGGCACTCTGACTTTCCTAATCACATTCCTGCATACTCAGACACTGTCTCTGTATTCCTTCCATGTTACCTGTCCCTGGTTCTGCATATTTACTTTTTATGTCCAAGTATTGAGACAAGCTCCTTGTTCATCATCATTAATGCGGGGTTGCTGGCATTTTAGCCTGACTTCATACCTGTCAGGATGGACTTCTCTTGAGCTCTGAGATGACCCTTGGATACAAACCAAATTTGCTGCATCCCTCCACAGTCTGACACTGTGGGCCTCTCCTAAGTAGATCCCTGAAGAGGCCAGTGCCTGCTCTCCTGAAATCCAGGGCAATGATCTCGCTTTCCAATACTTAAACCAGGCTCTCAAAGAAAGCAGACACTAATATCGGTAATCGGATGAATAAGAAATAGATTACATTAAGTTTCTGTCAAGGACCATACAGCTGAAAGGAAACACTGCTAAACTGGCAAAAACATGGTGAACTTCTGTATTGAAAAAGTATTACCTAGAGAGTCTTAAAAATTCTCTCTGCACAAAAATCATGAGATTCCTAGAAGGTTTCAGAAGTCAGATATCAAAAATAATGTAATACACTGTATCTTATTTTTCAGTTAGACTGATGTTAATCCAGAAAGAATTTATTGGTAATATATGAAGAACATTTCTTATTAAATACAGTGCTAACTTCTAATTCAAAAGCTTATTAATTTTTGTTTCTTCTTATTATATTTTTATTTTTGGAGCACACTACACTTGCAAACTGATTTTATGTCCAAAACTTACCAGTTAGTGTTAGCTGGACACAATTTATTTGCTTTTTTCTATCTTCCTGATTGCTGTTTTCAGCAAAATAAATAAAACTAAATAAAACAGATGGGTAATAAGGTACTTAAATTATAATCTCATATTGTTGACTGATTTGGTCTACTGTTTAATTTACTGCTACTTTTCCTTCAGATGACTGTCCATTTCTTCTTTCATTCCCTCTACTTTCTTTGAATCTCATGGCTTTGAAACTGCTTTCATATGTTTAAAAAAGTAAGAAAAGACATTCCCACTTTCTTGCATTTTGAACACATAATTAAATGCTTGTTGGGTTTTTTTTCTTCCTAAAAGACCATGTATTTCATTACTAGATGCATATATACATTAATACTGAATTCAGACATCACTCCCTACACCTTGACTATTTATATATCGAAGTAATTTATTTTACACTATACTTTTGGTATTGATAATATATAGACATAAACCTGTTTTCTTCCCAGATATTCTCTGGGTAGCATTCTTTAGCGATTTTCAGGACTGTCACTTTAAAAGACTATAACAGACTTTTAAACAGAGAAGATAAAAATCCCTTTCCTGGCTTACACCACATCATTGATGTCAAATGAAGGTCCTTGGATTAGTAACAGTGTCAAAAACTAACCAAGTATAGAAATTACCTTTCCCACTCTATTTTATGAAGGGTTCAATCAAGTCTTTATATACCATTAATACTTGCTTGCAACCTTTAGTTGAATTTAATTTTGTTCATTACAGGAACATTTACTTACTACATGTCCTGGATCACCCTAAGTATGAAAACCTTTCTTTGCATGACTACATTTGCTAAAAAAATTTTATCTTCAGTCTTGGGGTGGGGGAATAATAGAAGAATCTATTAGGAGAAGAATACTCGGCGCTGTCAAATAAATAAAAAAATTCCCTCCCAAACCCAAACATCCTCCTTGCACAAAACAGACATTCCATATATCTAGCCTAATCCTTGATAATCTACCAACATGAACCAAGGCATACCATTCTAGCTACTTCACAGCCTTTCAACAAGTGGGTAGATTCATAGTGCATCTGGAGGCCTGCTACATAAGAAATAATTGTTTCTAAAAATAAATTCAGAAGATGAAATTTTATATATTTGTACTGATGTACTAAGAGTTCTAGGGGTAGCTCACTAAAGCATGAGCCGATTCAGAAATACGTTTGCTACTATTACTTTACAGTTTTCAACATTTCTAAACCCAAGTAAAAGATATTTTGATACTCATGCAGAGAAATGCCTAATTTTATCAATTTACTTAATTATACCAATATTTTAATGGGAATAGATTCTCTTCATTTGCTGAAAAGGATGATCTCAACAAATAAAAAAAAATCACAAGTTTGAACCAAGGTAGGCCTAGAAGTTAAAAGGACTTAAAGGCAAAATGAGAAGCAAAGTTATTTCAGTTGCTTTGGCCCCAGATTAATGCAATTTCACAATGCTTTGTAAGTAATAATAAACATATTCAATTCTTACTTTAAAAACTGCAAACACATATGCGTAACACTGGGGTTTTAAAAATATTTACATACACTCACTTATAAAAAGGCCCAAACAGCCCACCCCTTTCAGCCTCCCTCAATACAATCCAGACTGGTAGAGAAGCTTGCAAAACCTTCACAGAGAAGAGCTTTAAGTGTAATCCACTCTCCAATCCACAGTCTCTATCAATAACTTAATGACATGGAGAACACCACAAGCATCATGCTAATTAAAAGTGTAAACCATAGAATCATCAAGGTTGGAAAAGATCTTTAAGATCATCAAGTCCAACCATTAATCCAGCACTGTTTCTGCCCCTAAACCACATCAGTCAGAGCCAGATCCGGACACCTTTTAAACACTTCCAGGGATGGTGACTCCATCACCTCCCTGGACAATCTATTCCAACGCCTGACCTCCGTAACAGTGCAAAAATTTTTTTCTAATATCTAATCTGAATTTTCTGTCTCAGCTTGAGGCCATTTGCTCCTGTCCTCTCACTGAAGGCAAGTAGAAGGGACAGGCCCCCACCTCACTAAAACCTCCTTTCAGGCAGTTGATAGAGAGCAATGAGGTCCCTCCTGAGCCTCCTCCTCAAGACTAAACAAATCCAGCTCCCTCAGCAATTCCTCATAGGACATGTTCTCCAGATCTGTCACAAGACCTGTTGCCCTTTGCTGGACACACTCCAGCACCTCAATGTCCTTTTAGAATGACAGGCCCAGAACTGAATGCAGGACTTGAGGCATGGCCTTATCAGTGCCAAGTACAGGAAGATGAAACACATCAGCTATTAAAATTTTAAGATTTTTAGAAGTAAAAAAAATGCTGCTTTCTGAAGTATATGTTTACACAGGCAGACACAAACCTCTGACAATTGTTAACAATAAAAATACTATCTGATTTACCCAGAAGACAAATTATTTAAAAAAAACATTATCACAATGTATAGGATAGCAAAATATTGGAAACACTTTTTTTACAGAAAACTGAACTAGCTTACTCATGGTATGATCTCTCACATATACCACTGGTTTTTCTCCATATACATCACTACAGATACAAGTGTTGAACTATTCTCTGCAAAGAAAGGGTTGGTAGCAAATAAAACGTTTTAACTCCAAAAAAGTATTCTTAGTAGCAACCAATGTTAGAGCACTAGCAACCAAAGTAGGTGTTGCAATACTGACATGACCGTCTATTTCTGTAGTAAATTCCAGAACACTTATAAAATGTAGGAGTCAAATCCTCCCAGTACTCTTGATTAGATTGAAGCAGCCCTACTGGTTTATTCAATTTCTACCAAAAATTAAAAGTGAAAAAAAAGACCTTTTAGTGAGTTAATTTATAAATCTTACAGGTATGAATTTAACTCCGCAGCAAGTCACTCAAATTGATGACTTCATGCAGCATGAAAAAACATTAAAAAAATTAAAATCAGATGTGAATTTTTACTCCATTTAACAATTTATTTGCTACTCTAATTAAGGCACCAGCAATGACACTATTAGCTGTTTTTCTACTAATCACTTAATTAAATAAACTAGTGATGATGGACATCCAGGAACTGAAAAACAAGCTGCTGCCGAGGAGAAACTGAAACAGAGAGATGAAAAAGAATCTGTAGAAGAGAGCACTGATAAAATATATCTTCAATAAAGAATCAAAATAATATTAAAGAGAAAAGTTTATAGGCAAATATTGCTGAACTATACGCTAGTAACAGCTCAAAAAAGTTTCACAAGCACTCACTGAATTCCAGTAAAATCAAAATACGGCCTTTGGCTGTACTTATCTTTGCCTCCCTCCCACCGACAGGTGAAAGATCACACAGGAAGTGTATCGATACACAGAGCTGTGGTTTCCAGTACGGGCAATGTCATAAGCAGAATTCATCTCTCTGTCAAAACACGTTGGTCATTCAGAATAAATCCACATTCGTTTTCTGGAAAACCAATGGTTTGTTACTTAAAGGCTGCTCAAAACTGGATTAACACAGGGTGGAAAGGTGCCACCCTCACCTTTAACAGGTTTCCTATAGGCACCTATAGCACGCAGTCATAGGGAAGACCCTTGGAGATTATAAATGCTTCAGTCTCTTAAGTAACAACAGACTAACAATTCAGAGGTAAATACTCCTCCGACAGGCTATTACACCCTTTCTTCTCCACGGACCTCGTCGCCAGGCTTCGTCCTCTCCTTCCACACGCCCAGGCCTATCTGGATCCCTCGCCGTCCCTCTGCACGCTGCGGCAGAACCGGGAGCCCGAGCGCCAGCGGGACTCGCGGCACGGAGGCGCACGGGGAGCGCGGAAGGCCCGGCACAAGTTCTTACAAAACGAGAGCTAGGGACTGACCCTGAGGGGCTACCCCTGAGGGGCTGCCCAGGCCTGCCGGGCCGCGGGAGGTGCCGCAGCACCCGCTCTCCGCAGCCCTCCGGCTCGTCCCGCCCGCCCCGCGCCGCCACTGACCTG
>JAOXXN010000395.1:122529566-122542194 GCA_026770055.1 Myrmophylax atrothorax
GGGGGGGGGGGGGGGGGGCAAACAACTATGTTTTGCTATTATCTGTAGATCAGTTTTCTAAGCAGAATAAACAACATCATCAGAAGGATTTAGTTGTGGGTTTCTTTCCTTTTTCCAGAATATCTATGCTTATATTATTTTTGACAGTAAAGTGGTTGACTGAGAGTGAGTAATTTATTCTATCCCCCATATTTTAAGGGTGATCGAATACTGGAGCGAGAGGCCAGATGGGTTATGGAGTCTCCATCCCTGGAGATAGTTACAACTCAACTGGAGACACCTCTTAACAACCTGCTTGGAGTGAGAGGTTGGACAAGACAGCCTCCAGAGCTCTGCTCCAACTTCAACCATTCCATTATTCTGTAAATTGTGTAGTTACCATGTTGAGAGTTTTTCACTGTAGACCAGCTTTTAAATACCAGTTCAGATATTTCCAATGGTAATTAAGACAGTAGTTTTTAATCCCTATCTTGAATTTAAAATCGTAAGAACAGAAGCAGTTTGCATAACATGACTGGCCACATGAAATGTTGTAAGACTAAACAGTTGAATACATACAGAGCACTATGGTAAGTAAATGACAGTTTTTACGGAATGGAAAGACAGTACACAATACCAGTATGCAAGCTGCCTATTTTTTTATCTTCCTTTGACATACTATGTAAATAAATACTGTAATAAATACAATTGCATTAATTACATGTTTAATTTTTATGCATAAACTCTTGATTGCCTCACAAATTGCTTTTGTATTCATAGTTCTGACATGAATGAGATAGCTATATCTTATGAGAGATTTTTTGTGTTAAATTTTAAATGAGTCATGGAAATATTAGGTGGATTACTGGGAAGTTAAGGTGTTTCAGCTAAGAACAAAAGTAAGGTATTGGAATTAACTTTTTGTGTTTGATTTTGAAAAGTACTGTTGAGTAGTTCTGTACAGAATTTAGTTCTAAGTCTGTTATACTGAGAGTTACTGTAACCAGGTGTTTTACCTTGGTTCTGTATAAAGGTAGCTGGGCTGGTAAACTATAGCACAAGCTTGGATTTGAGCCTCTCTGTTTCATAGTCCTGTGCCTTCACTAACAGTTGTAAGTTTTAGCATTCTGAAAACAAGGATGGTTTAGGCATTGGCACCCTGCATTTTTGACTATAGGTGTTACTGAAACTGTGCAAGTGGAAAACAGATTTCTGATACTATCTCAGTAGCAATTTGTTTGAACTTGTCCCAAGTGGAAAAGAGGTTGGTGATATCATCTCAATCACAATTTGTTTGAACGTGCTCCCAGAGCTCTAGGATTTTAGAACCTTATCTTTAGGTAATATTCCTTAAAGTTGTTGTGAATGCCAAGTATATTGAAAGTCAGTGATTATGCCCATGGAGAAAGTCTGGTGCATTGTATATGCCCAAATAATTGTAAGGATGCTAGTAAATCATTCTAGATTAATGATTCCTATATGAAATTAAAACAAAAAAATTAATATGACAGAAAAACCTAATATTGCTTTTGGTAATCTGTACTTTCTTTTTGCCCATACTTGCACACTTCAAAGATGGATGAAAAGGGGTGATTAAATTTGTTAGTGGTCTATGCAGAGATTGATTGGGTATGCTTTCTCAAGCTTGTGTTGAACCTAGATACAAAAATTAGTAAGTGAGTACAAAAATTGCAGATGTCCGGGTGTGCATGGGAATAGATTGAAAAGGGACAGAGTTTGCCTTCATTTATTATTTGGGGTTTTTTTACAATAAAATTTAAATTTCAACTGTGCTTTTTATTTGTGTTCAGTTTTTCAGTGGGACAAGAAACAGAGTCCAACTCTGCATTCTTTTATGAGTAAATAGCGTATCCCATTCAATTCATTCTGTGGCTAATGTCACAGGAAAATGCTGAAGGAATTCGGTGCTCTTTAGCTCAATTTTCAGAAGCTGCAGTTACTCATCGCTGAGATAAAGTGAATGAAGGTATATGACGAACAGGAATATTTACTGGGTTTTGTAGGGTCCATATTTATAATAATTTCATCACTCTTATACAAACTTTGCAAATTGTGGTTTGTTTCAAATTAGAGATTATCCACTAAAATTTCTTTGGAACATAATGAAAAAAATTTAAATTGACTATTCATGTACTGATATATGCAAAATCACTTACATTATGCCGATGTCTAAAAGAAGAAGCAGAACTAGATTTGAGAGGAAGCCTGTGTTGTATTCTGATATCAACAGCAACTTAGATCACATTGGTATCACATCAGAATAATGTTTTAGAGCCTTTACCAATTTAAAAATCAAATTGATGCTAGATTTGTATAGAACAACACATTTGACTGACAGGAAAGGCTGTTATAGATGGATGTGATGTTCTATCCTTGTGTAACAAGGGTTTTGACTGACAGTTTAACAATAGTACACATTCTATCCCATATATTCTAAATGATTATTATTACAATACAAAACATTTTTGCACTTGTTGTATATAGATAACATGTACACTATTTGTGTAATAACATTCAAGAAGAGAGGGTTCCTTTTATGTCTTAAAGATGATGACAATTAATGAAGGCTCCATCTGACACTTATAACCAATGTCAAGGATTGCGATTGTGGTGCATAGTAATGTAAAGACTATCGGGGTACTTAGCTCCTAGTGAAGGATCAGCATAACTCTTGATACATGCTATGTGGTGGATGAAATAAATCTCCTTGGAGAGCAATAGAAATATTTCTTAAACTGAAGAGTACCCTTTCTGTTTTATAATCCCTCTTTTCAGCTTTGCAGTTCTTTGCATCACTGTGAAATGCAGTTTTAATCTGAAAAATAACTGTGTAAAATAATACCTGTTAATGCAACAAATACGCTTTCTGTGCTTTGCAGTCAATATTTCTCTGAAATGAGACCTAAGATTCTTCTTCAGAACAATAGGTCAAGATGAGGAAGATACACAATTTTTCTTATTTGGGTCTCTTATTCATTTTGGGGAGTCCATCCTTTCATAGGTATCCTTCTCATTTTAAAATTTCAAGTTTAAATTCTTGGCATCCTTTGTCCATTTAGATCTTCACAGCACTCTAGGAAGTGCTCCTATTTCTTGCAGGTTTTTGCAAGAGCAGGAACAGTACAGTGTGACTACATTATATTCAATGATAATAAAAAGATCCATATTAAAGCCTAAACTCTTCTGTAAATTTCATTTTCGTGTTGCATGCAACCAAAGAAGTATACTCTTTTATGAATTTCCCAACAATTAAAAATATAGGAAAAAATTGTGTAGGAAAAAATGAGGCCACATTCATCAAAGCACATCTCCCTCTTAGCTTTCTGATTATCTAGATGATGAAAATATGATAAATACAAAGATTGCTTTTACGATATGGATTTTGTTTGTTTAAATTGTCTTACTGTGAAGGATATTTTTCTTAAACGACTTTTTATTTGGTAAAGGAACTTAATAGATAATTTTTTCACCTCATTCTGTATGAGCAGTGAAATCTTGGTATCTCACATTTATTCAGCAAGATTTTATTTTTCTGTGGAAAGACAAATTTAGTGTATGTTTTATCCAACAACAGGATTATTTATTGTCTAAGGGCAGTGATGGTGGTATTTTCTGCAAAGCACTAAAAAGATCTTTAAACAATATTTACCCTGTTATTAGTGGTGCCACCTCAACTCGGTGTCAGTTTTAGATAGAATACCAGTGCTTCTCTAGCAGTGATTTATGATATGAGGGAAGGGATAAAAGTAATTTGGGCAATAATATTATCCAGTTAGAAAATGATCACTCAGAAAAATTGTAGTTTTATCAATATAAACTGCTAAGTTTTAAAGTGAAGCCAACTAAAAAAAAATCCATGATGTGGAATTATATTGATCTTCACATAGGTCATTGTGATAATACAAACATCTGGTACTTAATTTGAGAGAGCACTAGCAATGGTAATCTGTACAACGGCCATCTTCTAGAGGCTGTTAGAGCACACGCTTTGCCAACCACTGAAAACTGTAGGGTTTGCAAACTCAGATTGAGTCCCAGTTTCTGGGCAGGATGTCATATTGGTACAGAATTGTACTCTACCTCCACTCAGCTGACAGCAGCTGTTTAGCACAGCTTTTCTTTCCCTGGCATCTTTCCTCATCTTGCTTAACCGATAACCTCACTTTACTTTGTATCCTGACTGCTCATTGTCCTTCACCAGCAAATACAGGTCTAAAACTGTCTCCTCTTAGTTTCTCCCCCTTCTGCTGTTTTTCTTCCTCTGACCTTTTGTATCATTGTTCTTGTAGCAGTTGTCTGTCTAATCTACCTAATTGTCTTTGGTCTTTCTTGCCTTTTTTATGCTTCTCTCATCTGTGAACTCTCAGTGTTCAATTAGTGAAGGAACAAAAGGCACAGAAGGAAATGTTCCCGTGCTGTCTATTCTTGTCTTTGGCATTGTAACAGACTGGAACAGAGGCAACTACAAAGGGCTGGATTACCTCCTTCATCTCCAGCTTGGAGAATACTCAGTAGAGATTTTTTTTTTTAAGAGACTTTTGTTTTTGGAATTAACTTTATGCTGAACATATGCAAAACATAATTTGCAGAGATTTGCAACTTGTCTAAGGGTGGGAGAATTTCTGCAGGATTCATGAAAGCACAGTATTGAGTTCGTTCATCCCATATGCCCCATTTTAAACCTTTGTGTTAAACTGTGATGAGGTTTCTGTTTCAAGCAAAACATTTCTTCACTTTTAATAAGGACAAAGCATTTCCTTTGCATTTAATTTTTGAAGTAGATGTAATATTTTTTGACATCCATATGTGTAATTCCTTCCCTGGTTTAAAAAAAAATGAGAAGCACAATCTGGGATGAGCATAGAAGTATGACATCCAAAAAGCAAGGATTTGTTACTTGGGGAGCTGAAGTACTAAGTTTTAGAATAGGTCACAGTCTGATGTCTTTAAACATTTGCTGTACAATAAACATCGCTTGCAAGTATGTGTGAGGGACATGCATAGACACATTTGTCAAGTTACCTTATTTTTCTAATTAAAAAAAAATTAATTTCCTTAGCAGAGACGTTTCCTCTCAGAATAAAGATCTGATTCCGCAGTCTCATAGATACTTAATTTGCACGATAGCGTAATGAAAATATGCTAATAGCTTTTTCAATAAGTTAATAGCTTTCAAGTTCATATTAATTAGTTTGTTAAAATATTCTATTCGTAAAATAGTACTTTTTTTTCCCCTCCAGTAAAAGTTAAGACTGTAGCATAGTCTTACAAGGAACATCTTGCCAATAGTTAAAGCAGAATGGGAAGTAGTATCAAATTTGTTAGGAAAAAATAATTAGCAAGTAAGTAATGAAGAAAGCTGCCATAATTGTCATCAAAGATAACTTTCTGTTATTTTACAGTGAAATCTGAGAGTGTAGGAGTGGATCTTGTGAAGTTAAGTAAATATTCTTGGGAACAAGGATGTGAAAGCAAACTTCTCATGGTGTCATACTTGATCCCCAGGTGTCTTGCATTCCTCACTACCTACAGCAGCAGCTGCAGGAGGAGTGAATGGTACCCCATTTTCTGCCCATCCTTGGTGACCAAAGCACCATGAAATTAAAGCATAAATCTTCATGTTGAGAAGATAACCCATATCTCTCAGTTTCCATGTTAATTCTCTCTTGTTAGAGTACTGTAATACTTTGTTCATTGTGAATTAAGGAAGTATATTTTCTTTGATTTTTGTTTGGGTTTTTTTGGGCAGGTATTGTATATCCCCTACACCCTGGCACTGTAAAATCCAGCTTTTTGCTAACCTGCCTCTTTCTTAGGCATCTTTTAGTAATAATCATAGATCTCCCTGGGACTTTCTAAAACAGTACCTCTTAATATCCTTATATATTCACTCTGATACACTGTAAATCATACTGCAGTTGTTTTTCACATCTTTCTCATGTCCTTTTGAAAACATGCTTGTAGTACCTTCAGGGTTTTTTTGCTTCTGTTGGCTGGGCAAAAGGCATCATGTGCTCCAAGTTTTTCCAAAGAATGTGTGTATTGAATGGCATGCTGGCTGTTGATAAAATAACATCTAAAAATCTCCCTGTTCTTCTATCAGCCAGGGAGCTAATACAGATTATTCCTACCTTTCTATCCCCTGGTCCTCCCTGTTTACTAAGTACCAAAGCACTTATAATATCATTGTGAACTCAGATGCTCTCAAATTCAGTAGAATTAAATCAACATTTTAAATTTTAATATAGTCATGAGACAATCTAGAGTTGGAGAATTTTACTTGAGGTGATTTATTGCCATCAAACATGAATCTCAAGTGTCGAGAAGAAAATTACAACCAATGAGACAAACACTTCCATTAGCAACTGGTCCCCCCCTGCCCTGGTCCAACCAGATCTAAATTACTCCTGAAACACCTGCATGACAACTACGTGGTATAGGTACTAAGAGAGTTGACTACGAAAAATGCACTCTTCCTTTTGTTGCTTGTTAACAGAGGGGCTCCTGAGTGAAGTGGAGATTGGTGACTATTTGGCCACAGTGACCACAAAGCAATGAGTTTAAAATTTCTGTTGCCTGGAGTAAATATGCCAGCAAAACTTAAATGCTGGACCTGAGAAGAGTGGACTTAAGGCTGCTCAGGGAAGTGAGTAAGGCCCCTTGGGAAAATGCTTTTGAAGGTGAGGGGGTCAATCAGTGCTTGTCACTTTTTAAGCATCACCTCCTAAGGGCAAATAAACAGGCAATTCTGAAATGTCAGAAGTCAAGCAGACAAAGCAGAAGGCCATATGACTGAGCAGGGATATTCTTTTGGAGATAAGGCAGAAAGGAAAGGTGTGTGTCCCACCCTGGCCAAGTGTGTTTCCAGCAGCTTACACCCGCTGTTATCTGTCTTAGTATGTCTGAGCAAGGGTGCCCTGTGCTCCTCTGGTAGACTGAAGCTTTTTTGGTTTTCCACCTTTTTCTATTGTTTGTTGGTTTGTTTGTTTAGGACAGGCTGGAGCAACTTTTGACTGGCACATGGCCGTAAATAACCTCCTCCAATGCAGGTCACCATCCTACTTAAATCCTCTGAATATGCTCATTTAAAGCTAAGTAAAGCAAGATGAATGAATAAACAGATAGCATCATGTTTGCCTCTCTTTTTTTCATAAAAACTATGGAGAAAAAAAGATTGCAATAAGTTTTCCTCTACCTTTTGTTTGGTTATTTTCTTTGTGGAAAGCTAAGTATTTACATTTTTAGTCATGGTATGAATGAGGTGCTTACCACAAATGAACAATTTTTTTCAGAGAGTTTTAGTCTTATATAGGCATCTAATAATATTCTTTTAACAGGGGTATTAGATAGGAAAGACCAGCAGAGAAATTGTATTGGAGGTCCTATTTCTCTTATATTTTTAATTAGTGGTTCTTCTCTCTTACAGTGCAGCTGTTTTAAGTCCTAAATATGCAATTAACTGTCCTTGTTTGAAAAAAACCCCAACAACTTAATTTTGAGGCTTACGTTTGGTTCAGAGTTGCTAGGAACAAGATCTGGTTAACACATGAATTTTCTTGTTAAAATTTAAGTTTTCTGTTCATTCAGACTTCTCTCAAAATGCCTACTTTATTTTGACTAATGAAACACTTCAGAAAAAGTACTCTCTCTGAACAGTGTCTCATTTTTACATTGGTTACAATTAGTTGGGTCACTTTGCTTTTATATTTTCATTCTGATAGCATTTTTCTTCTTGTTCTGGAAAATAATTTCCTGGTTCTGTACTTTTTTGACTATGTTTTTTCTGTTGATCATCATAAGGTTTCAGCCTTATCATTTTTTCAATGATTTAATCTTCAAGTATAACTCTGTGTAATTATCAGTTCCATGTGAAAATCTGGTTTGGTCAAACATGATACTGTTTTAGCTCACTTGTAGGAAATTTATAAAATACAATATGGTATTGAACTGAAACACCCTTTCTTTTTTTTTTTTCCCCATCCATTTGTTGTTTTGGATTAAGAACAAATGGGGAATTGTTAGGTGACCAGTTTGGATCTTTCTGGAGTGGCCCTTGGAAGTTATGTTTGAACACTAGAGGGCAACAATAGTTTAATAAATAAAACTGACATGTTTTGAGGACGACAATTTTAAAGGTTTTAATTAGATCATTTTTTAACTTTCAAAACAATGGCAATTTCATTGCAAAAATGTTTTATAGGAAAGCTTTTTACTGGAAGGTTCTAAATGGAGGATTATATACACAAACTTTTAAAATGTCTTACTGTATCATACAGTGTAGAAGACAACAAAACTAAACATTTTATTTTCTCTATTTTAGTAACATTAAATCAGATTGCATTATTATCCATGTATTGACACTTCCAGTTAACAGAGAAAGAGAGATATTTCCCATCATCCTTTCAATTAGGATACTTTATTATATGCATTTTTGGAGCTTATTTATTTGTCTGGGTAATGCTTTTGCACTATGAATCAGAAAGGAGTGAGACAAAGCAACTGTAAAAAATCCATCCAGTTCGTTATGCTTTTCAACATTAAAATTTCTGTGTAGTCTTCCATTTTTCCATTGACATCTCCTATGGTCTTAACTGTGCACCATTTATGTAATCATTATGATATGATGACAATCCACACACTTGGGATGGGTTTTTATGAAGGTAACAGGTTATGTTATGGCATGAGGCCAAAAGCTGATTGAGTTTTATCACACAAAAATTGTAATAAATGTTGTAGCTGCTTGTTTTATGTTGTTGCTTTACAGTGCTGAGCAAACATAAGGTGTGTAAATACAGACTGTCATGAACAAAACTGTTTTGTGGTATCATACAGCAAGGCAAATAGAAAGCCCAAATGTTATAACCACTGCAAATAATCATAAAGAAATACATTGCAGATCTATTTGAGATGGATAAGAAGGGCGCAAAGTCCCTTCCTCAGAGGGCTGCAAACTCTGCATAGCGTGTTCTTTTCAAGTAGTTCAGTTTATTTTAATTCCTGTAGGAGTAAGAAATGCTTATACTCAGGATTATTTCAAGTAAATTACTAACCAAATAACAACCTCCCCCCCAAAAAATAAAAACAAACACTGAAACAATAATTACATGACAAGGAAGTTTCAAAAGTGGATGTTTTTTTCTTTGTGCAAAACCCTCTTAGTGGATTTGAATCTGACAACACTGCTTTGATCCTACCATCCCATACTCCACGCTGATACAAACATAGAGTTTAAAGTGGCAGTACTGCAGCCAGCAGTTGCCACGCAGTATTCCATCATGTACAGAGCTATACTTTTGTATACTTTTTTCTGTCACACTCCTGAAATGGGCCTAGACTGCTCAGCCATCCCCATGCATTACTTGTCCTCTCATATAGGTAATATACTTCTCTACTTCCCTGTTCATTGATAGTTATGGGATAGCTGCATCCCCTCACCCTTTAAAAGTCTTGCACATCCCTTCAGGAGTGTACATGCTATTCCCACATGGTTTACCAGCTTCTTGATGGGTAGGTCCCTTGAAGGATTGGGATACATTGAACATTTTTTCCATCTTCAGGAAGCCTACACTCAATATCATAGTCTAAATTTGCATTTTTAATCTAGGTCTCTACACTTCTTGAGGATATCAAAGTGCAAAGCATAAAATTTCTGCTCTTTGTCTCCTTTGTGTTTGGTAGATATTAAAAACAATTAATAAAAGTAACTTTAAATTTCAGGACAACTAAGCTGGAAGTGTTTCCTGTATATTGGCTCACTTAATGAAAAAAAAGCCTGAGAGTTGTGCTTTAACTTTTGTTCTGTTACTCCTCTCCTTCCAACCTAAAAAAATGCCATTGTCTTAAATGGCAGTAGTTTAGATATGCCGTGTTCAAAGTGTTCTAATCCCTCTTTTTGGATTTCTTTGTTTTTAATTAGAAAATTGAAATAGAAAATTGAAAAATCCCTCATTCCAATAACACCAAGGAGGCGTAATCAGATAATTTGTGCACTTTCTATTTTCTCAAAGAAATTTAACAAGCAGTTAACATCTAGAATAACTGGCTAAATTGTAAGCATGTTTTGAGACATTTGCTGAGTTGAGCAGTCACTCTGAAGACTACAAAGGTGTTTTGTCAAAATGCTAGAATGGTAGGAATGCCTATATAAGGTATAATTACTTATAAGATGCTTTGGTACCAGCTACATCAGAGTAGCAGCTGAGTTCTGTCTGAAAGTTCAAAAGTCACTGGGAACAGCACCAGGTTTTCTCTGTTCTTCCACTTGGACTGAAGAATTGATGTGATCAGGGGAGCTTAGACTTTGACACTGTGACTTTTCCAACATTTCTGAACAACACCTAGATTAAAAATTTGCACAAAGTTCAAACATATATTCTTGTGCTGGGAAGATGATAGTAAACCCTTCATTATAACACAGACTTCCCATAGGCTTGCCTGGTGTTTAGTTAGTTTCTGAGTAAGTTTTTCTGTTTGCTTTTGTGAAAGAGCCTTTTCCCCTTATCCCCAAGACCAAGTTCCACTGTCACTACTGAAATCCTTCTATGTAAGGATTTGGATCCTCCAATTAAGTTTTTTGATCTTCTAAGTAAGGATCCCAGTTAGTTCAGCTCCTCCAAGTAAGCTGTGAATGAGAAGATTTCTTTACTTCAGTGATTGTGTGTTCCCTGTCTTTGTCCATGCAGCTCTCATTGGTGTCAGTGGGAGGTCTTCCAGCACGTATTTATGAACTCTAAGTCAAGTCCTCCCACTTACTGGCTCATTAACTATGCAAAACAATTGCCTTACAGGATGAGAAAACTTCGCAGCCTAGAGGTAAAATTTCTGAAAGAATCTGAAGATCATTTTCCTGGCTGCTTCTGTTGTTTAATTATGACAATATTGTTCTTGTTTTATTTCAGGGCAGAAAATAAGGAGTTCAAATGTTTTTTCACCATGAGATAACCCATGCAGTACTTCTGGAAAGGCTCCAGATCTGGACATACTATATGTTGTCTTTATACAACGCTCTGGTGTAGAAAGTGCAAAAAATAATTTGTGAGATACAGTTTTAAACCTGTGAGAACAGCTCACACTATGCTTCTTATTACTAAACAAGATACATATGTGGCTTTCCTACACTGTCAAATGTGTAAAGCAAGGATACACTGCATTCAAGTGAGCATTATAAAGGATGGTAGAGTTTGAAAAGTGATAAGCCTGAATGCTGAAATCTATCCACTTGCTACACTTAGCAGAGAATGTGTAAACTTTTCCAGAAATATGTTGGAGACTCCATCTCAGGGGTGAGCTTGAGGGTAGTTCAAGTACCATGTTGTTTTTGCAGCCACCAAAAATGCGTATCACAGCTGACAGCAGACATCTCTAATGACTACCTCATCAACTGGCAATGAAAGTGATTTCAGGAGCATCAGCAACAGCCAAAACTGCAATTAAAAACTGTATGTGCTACAAGCACAAGTTAGAGTGCAGCTCACTTCCTCATGTCCAGAGCATCTCCTGACTTTCTAAACCATCAGGCATTTGGAATATAGAAGAAGGTTATCCTGGACAACAAACCAGATGGAATTAAAGTGGGGAGATACAGTGGAGTAAAAGTAGGCACAACTGCAAGTCACCATAGAAAAGAGATGTATGCAATTTGCAGGAGACTGTAGCTCTCCAATATAAATATAATACATGTAAATTAATTTACTTTTATTTGTGTGATAATGAGACATTAATGAGAGTTTATCAATGCATGATAAATTTCAGTTTCAGAAAAACATCTGGTTTTAAAAATTTAAATGGTTAAGACTTCCAAATCTAGGTTTTTAGTGTGTGCTGGTTTAAAGGTAAACTAGCAGGAGAAATGAACCCAACTCAAGAGAGATTATAAGTCAGAGTTATAATTTACTAAAAGGATTATAATAAATACAATGATACAGAGAAAAATTGGTTTTAACCCACAAAGCCCAGATGTACAACCCAGCACCCTGGGGCATGAACAGAATGGTGTTCGTTAGCCCCTGTGCTGAGCACTACATGGGCCTCCTGAGTCCAAAGCAAGAGGAAAGAAAAACCTGTGGGTGACAATGATGGTCACACTCTTGTTGAGAGTGGCAGTCGCAGTCATGTCAAGGTTCTGGTGCTCCTCTGGATCCAACAAGTGGTACCCAAAGTCCCAAAACCTGAAGTTTATATATGCTCAGGTTCAGGTGGGAATGCCCTGTACCTCCCTCATGGCCAGGAGTTTCACAATGGGTGGTTTAACTCTGTGAGTCATGGGGTATTTTTGGAATCTTTGATGGCCCATTAGCAGACATGACCGCTCAGGCTGGGTATGAAGGTGCTAATGCCTCACCGGAAGGGAGTTATCACAGCTCTTATCTCACAGGCTTCTTTAACACCCAGCTTTCAGCCTGAGGGATCAGGTGTGCCCTGTGCAATTGCTGCAAATGCTCCACTGTTAACAGTTTATGAGAATGCCATACAGGGTGTAGAATACACAGCTTTGGTCACATCCACACAGTGATAAACTGGTCCCAGCTGCTAAACTAGGACAACAGGATGAGGAGGAAGAAAGCAGACCAACAGGCACTGTGGCCACTCAAACTGCAGCTGAACAACTGTGCCAGTAGCAGTCGCCCCT
>JAOXXN010000395.1:122594060-122604477 GCA_026770055.1 Myrmophylax atrothorax
AGCTGAAGTCACTTGGTCTGTTCAGCCTGGAGGAGAGGAGACTGAGGAGTGGCCTCATCACAATCTACAACGTCCTCATGAGAGGAAGAGAAGGGGCAGACTCTGATCTTTTCTCTGTGGTGACTAGTGATAGAACCAGAAGGAATGGTCTGAAGTTCTTTCAGAGGAGGTTTAGGTTGAATATTAGAAAAAGGTTCTTCACCCAGAGCTTGGTTGGACACTGGAACAGGCTCCACAGGGCAGTTGCCATGACATCAAGCCTGATGGAGTTCAAGATGTGTTTGGATGATACTCTCAGGCACATGGTGTGACTCTTGGGGATGGTTCTGTGCAGGGACAGAGGTTGGACTTAATGATCTTTGTGAGTCCCTTCCAACTCAACATATTCTCTGATTCTGTGATTTTAACCTTTCCACAAATGTTTTCTCGCTTACAACCTACATATTCTGTCTCTCAGGTGCCAACACATTCATGTACAAATAAACAGTAGATTATTTCAGAACAGTTGGTAAAGGGAGTTCCAGAACAATATTAGAGAATCATTTGACAAAATTGTTTGAAGGGAGATTAAATAATGTGTAAAGATTTAATTATAGAAGAGTGGTCCAAGAGAAAAGGAACAATTCACTGCAACATGTCTATTCCCTTTAGCTGTCCCCTAAGTCCTCAAAGTGGAAACAGGCAAATACACAGAGGGATAACTGGGAATGGAAAAATCTTGTGTTGAGAAGAAAGGAGCAAAATATATAGACAAAGAAACAGGAAAACTGTTTGATAAAGTTGAACTCGTGCTGAGGAAATTCAATGATAGTTTTCTTTATTAGGAAGGCAGGTTTTGTATTGTTGAAAAGATTAAGGTGCTATGCAATACATAAAATAGTTGTGGCATTTAATATCTTTTAGTGGGATAGCATTTGAAAACAGGAATGGTTTAGAGAGGAAGACTTTTATTAAAGCTTTCATGGGTTATTAGATGATAGTACATTACATTTGAAGTTAAGAAAATGTAATGTTTTATCAGTGAAACTTACTGTAAAGACCCAGTAATGTACCTGGGAAATGCTGTCTTGGTAAACACAATTTCTGCATCTTTTGTTTTTACATAGACAACTAAAATTTATTATCATAATTGTTACATTATGATGATACTTAGGAGAAAAATTCAGTCAAATTTTAACTTTGTTCCAGTTGAACCAATGCAGTGCACAAATGTAAAAAAAAAATATTTTTTGTAGTTACCCTTTAAGCTCACTGTATCACTACAGGTTGGTTTTAAACAGTTTTACAAATACTAACTGCTGAAGAAAAGTTGTCAGGTAAAGGGTGGAAAGAAGTGTGAGTCCTCCTGGATATGTCTTACTCCTGTTGTGAACAAGCAATGTCGGATACAATTGCCCAACTGTCCTTGGAGCTTTGAGGTTAATTAACAACTTCTTGTAGTTAGATCCCTACTGTTTCTAAGTTAATTGGTCCATCTTCCCACATTTGTAAGAAATGGAAAGTCAGTTCAAACTACCTGCCATTAGGCAGCATTTTCACAGGGCAAAAGTGGGCATTTTCTTAAAGATCGAGAGACTGCAACCTTAGAGAAGTGGGCCCTAAATGTATAATCTTGAAAATTTCTTACCTGGTGGTGTCTCCTTGTGATGTGAAAGATTTAATAACTCTCTTAAGAAGCAGAATGCAATTTGTGACAGCAGTTTGTATCTCTCTCTAAGTCAAAGTGTTAGATAACAGATAGGCTATGAGGATACCTGGAGTCTGTAATAGTGTGGTGTAGTAAAGGGGTTTCTTACAAGACAGTAAACAAGAATTGTTGGTTAATGTACCAGTAAAATGGACAAGAGATTCCCACTTAACATTAAGGTCATGCACAGCTCTTTGTGAGCGCAGGTCCCAAGTTGTATGGTCAGTAGAGCTCATCTGTAATATAGAGACACCTGTACAAATGTGGGAAAAATTCAAATTTCACCTTTTTTTGAAACCATAATTTCCTGAGTTTAGATTTTTTCTATATTAATGCCAAAATTTCTTTAATCTAGCAAGCACCTACAGCCTTGATATCTATACTTCTAATAATTATAGAATTTTCACTCTTACTCCTTAACATTTTATTTCTAAAATATTTGTTTATTTCCGACCAGGGAAGTAAACACGGTTCTTCTTCTCCCTTTTAAGATCATACCAGTTGTGATGTACAAGTTTTTCCTTTATTTTTTCCCTTTGACACTTTTACAAAACCCTTTTTTCCTTTTTTTAGAACTTTTATATCATTACAAATAGATCCCCTAATTGCAGATCTGGGTTCATAAGATCAAGAGAAACTGGTTTCTGTGGTCTTATAAAAGACTAAAGAAGATTTCTCTAGCATCTGTTAGATCCTTTCACCCTTTCCTTGACAAGCTTATTCTTCATTCTTTTTTTTATGCAATGATTAGAGGTTGTTAAATTATTAGATTTATTCCAGAACTCAGCAGTCAAATGGTTTCTCAATTTATCACTGCATTTTCAGTTGTCAGTTATTTAATTTAATTTTTAATAAATCACTGATTACTGTTATTTTTCATTGTGTGCAGGAATGGGTACAACTGAGAAACTAAAACAAAAGTCAGGATTTTCATAATTAAAGTTATGAAAACCATAAGATTATTTTTGCTTTGCAAGAGGCATGGTATTTTTTGATGTGCTTTATTGGTTGGTTGGGTTGGGTTTTATTGATTTTTTTTAAAGAAAAGAATGTATTAACAGTGGTATCACGGTATTTTTTCCAATATTTTTGAAAGATGTATCCATTTATGTACTGCATACACACATACTTTTGTATGTTTGTCATTCTGATGCAAAAGAAAGACAAAAAGCCCCTAGTATGAACTTCATGCAAATAGAATTACAGTAAATGTTTTATATTACAGTCATATAAGAAAGTATGCTATCATGTAAAATAACACTTAAAAGATATTAAAGTGCATATTTAAAAAGGTAATTTAAAAGTAATTTTTAAATTTATTCATTTTCTTCTCAGTTTATCGTTTGAGTAGTTCTTCAAAGAAAGCATGAGGCTTTTTTTGTCAATTCTATGTGAAGATTACAATGAATGTAAATACTAAAATGAAATAATAGCCGAAGGAGTCTGCCAACCTTTTTTTTCTTTTTTTTTTCCTGAGTATTTTCTACAGTATCTCACCTTTATATATTAATATAATTAAAGTAAGAATGTCAGCTCCTGCTTTGGGCCTTACTTGGCCTTTATAAACTAGCTTGACTTCTGAAATTTGTCAGTATGACTAAAAATAAGTTATAATTTTAAAAGCAATGTTAAATATGTTTTTTTCTAGGCTGCTGTCTTCCTTTTGCTCCTGAAGGTAACGTAAAAGGGAAGCTGTTTGGTGTTTGTTTAGAATGTATTTATGGAAAAGAATTGTTCTTTATTCTCACAGCAGACTTCCTTGTAAGCATCTGAAAAATATCAAGAATTTTTAAAAATGGAGCGTACGCTTAAGTCTGTTGCATACAGTTCCATCCGTGCTCGTACATTACAGAGGTAGTTTAATCACCCATAAGAAATTACCAGCGTCTCTGTTCGTGAAGCATGACATTTCAATTGCACAGCCAATAAAAGAATTACATCAAGAGGGCTGAAATGATTTACTGTATGGAAAGCCACAAGACCAAGGTTACCATGGTGAACTACCTTTCTGTGCGTACAAGGTCAAGTGAGAGTGACCTGTCAGTGGACAACCTTCAGTGCTAACATAGTAATATATTGCACAAACAATGGTTTGTTGATCGGCTTCTTAAATAATTACAAACATTTTCATATTAGATATATTTTCATTGCTGAATTTTTTACATGTGGACAATAAGGATTACAGAAATCTTCATTTTATGTTTCAGTAATAGCAGTTTAACAACATTAGAAGAAGATCTGTGTTTAGGAAATTTATATGAATTGTACTTGCAATGTTTCTTTGGGTATGTTTATAGGTTAAAAAAAGCTTACCAAGGGTTTTCAGATGTTTAATCTAGTCTGTATGAGATTCTAGTTGATGCTTTTCATATTTTCTGACTCTGCATTATTGTATATTGCAGAATTCATCTTTCAGTTCCAATGGGGCTGGAGATAGGGAAGCAGGGAGCATTGAAAATAGTCTGTGTACAAATATTGTCAAAGAAAACACACAATTATAATTAAAATGTTCAGAAAAAAAATCTGAAAAGCAGGGAGTTCATCTAACAGTTCTCTGAAAAATATTTTGTTGATGCATAAAATGAGAACTATACTAATAAATGTCTCTTGAATTACATATGCTGTAAGAAAATGAAACCCTTTGGGTTATGAATCTTGGATTTAAAGAGGCAATCATCAAATATTTAAGATGAAAATGCAGTAACACATGCTAGCTGTCATGTGTAAGTTTGGTGAATGTTATGACAAGGTTTTTAAAACATTCATAGTCAGAGTATTTTTATAAAAATGTTCATTAATTCAAACAGACATTCATATCTGGCAACCTGCATTACAATTGAGATTTCTAGATGCATGAGAAATCTTGGTAAAGCCAAGAAAATATGGGTGAAATATATAGCAATCATGTTTAAATTATACATTGTAAGGCATACCTATCGGTATGTTGTCATATTATGCATTAAATTTAGTGCATAAATCAGGTTGTTATAATTCTGATGTCACCAAAAGGCACAAAATATGACAAACAGGACTAGGCATGTAGATATTATCATACTCAAGAATTCAATGAGCATTTGTTTTATGTAAATTAACTCCTGTTAATAAAAATTACACTCATTTATTTTACTACTTCCGTGTGATAATTAAAAAAATGTCCATTTTCTTGAAAATCGTTACAAAAATGTGAATAATGCATTTGTTTAATATCTTTATAAACAAGATCTTACCATCAGATTAGTTTTAGAAATGAAAGCGTTATTGATTTCTATAATAATTTCATAATACTGTTACATTGCAGTGCTGAAACTGCTAATCTCGTTTCTGTGGAGAACTCTATGCATTTAAAGCAGTGCTTGAACTCTCACATACAGCATATAAACAATATTAATTTGATCCAGGCTGCTATTGTCAAATCTGCAGAAAAAGGACCTATCAAAATATGGAGAATGGAAGAGGGAGGGTTTTTTTAACTGCAGCTCTTAATGCAATGAACACAACTATCTGTTAGAACAATGTTGTATTACAGTGTTTTTTTCAATAAATTGAAGCATATTGAGTGGTAATATGCCAAAATTTCAATATGGTTTCACTCTTTTACTGTGTATTTGAAATATGTACCAACCGGAGAAAGGTTTAGAGCTGTGATCTTAATAAATTCCTGAAGTGTCTATGATTATGAGGCATCTGTAATAGAAGATACCATATATCACCTGGCCTTATAGCTACTTTCCCACTAAAAAAAAAAAAAAAAAGGAAGCTTTTAAGAATTTTTTCTCTCTTTTTGTTTTGGTTTTTTTTTTTCCTTTTTTGCTCCTTACAGTAATTAATAGGTGCAGATTTTCTTAAGACATAAGTTTGCAATCTTACAAAACAACATAAGAGAGGAGGTAATATGTGTGGGGAAAAGATTCAAGGCAAGTTCTACCTCATGCTAAGGAGAATAAAACAGAGCTGAAAACATTTGTCTAAGGTCTCCTAATCGAGTTAGTGAACCAAATCATGGCAAACCTGTGGACAACTTGAAAACACACAGCACACAGGGAAGGTGAAATTTTTGAACCTAACCTGCTTCCACCCTTCATCACTAGATCCAATAAGGCCCTTGTCATGAAATAAAAGACCTTTTGTCTTCTGATCTTTATTAAGAGTAACTAAATAAGTACTTTAAGATACCAGGCTAACCTGAAGTTGAATATGCTGCTGTGAATGGTGATCCCAACTGAGCATCATGTCAGAGCACATCTATTCAGTTGATTGTGAGTGGCAGGTGGCTAGAGCCACTTCTTAGCCCTGCAAAGTGGTAGAAATCAACAAAGGTCTTGTTGCTGTGCACAGAGAAACAGCAATTGATCCTGAAGTGCATTTTCCAGATCTCCCAGAATGTTATAGGAGCAAACATTGAAAACTGCAGAGCACATACTGGTGAAAACTCTTCCGTTTACTTGCAGGACACGTCACACAAAATTTCTTTACTTTATAAAGGAGACCCAGTTAGACTGCCCACTATATGATGACCAGATCATGATATTACTAGGACTGTTGTGAGATCATGCATAGACTGACAAGCAATATTATATTTTGGATGGTACATAGGGACTTAAAAACCAGAAACTAAAAATATGCAGACTATGAAATGCCAGTTTTCTGATCTGTCCTGTGCCCATTGGCCACAAAAATAAGTGGATAAAATAAATGGAGCAGTGTTTGAAAACCATAGGCTAGATGGCATTAGTCACACCTACAATGAATGTGTACAATGTAGAGATCATGCCTAGGTTACATGTGTAATATGTTCTTAAAAAATCAAAAATTCACCAGAGAAAATTAGCACCATAAAGCAGTCATAGCAAACCTTCAGAAAGTTAGCCCACGTTTTAGTGCTCTAGAATATCAAGTCTTTAGAATCAGTCTGAGTTTTCAGACTCCTTTGCTTAATAAGGGCAAGCTACTGGCTATTGGCTACTTTAGGCAATAAAGTACGCTCTGGAAATCTTCTGGAGATATTCTCATTTCTTTGTTCAGTATATAACATGGCTTTTCCCCTGCCTTTGTGGTTTAAAACTGCACCTTGCCATGGCACTTCAATACTCCATGTAACTGACTCAAGAATAGGAAAAAAAGAATTGTTTTTCTTAGTGATTGTGGACCAGAGCAGTAAAATAATCTGTCAATTCATGGTGAGTTTGTTTCAGATGTCAGATTTCCAACTGAAGAACTGAGTATGGCCAAATATATGTATTAAATTAACGAAATTTTAGTATCCCTTGTTGGCAAAAGTTTTGCCTTTTCATTCCACTCTTTTTTGCTTTAAATTACACAAAGGTATTAAAGGTCAGATGAACTATAAAGATAAAAGAACATCAGTCACTGAACACTCTTGTTTTCCTCTTTATACAACAGTACTCTAAATAATCAATTTAGGTATCTGTATTAAACTGAAAAGGGTGTGATACTAAGCAGATAAGATTTAAATGAAAGGGGTGTTTGGCCACTGAATCATTTAGAGGACTATATGAAGGTGAAGCCTTGTGTACTGGAAGGGAATGTTCACTTTGCATCAAAAATGATTGGGAGCAGTGTGATGCAGTTCAGATTATTACAATTAAGCAAATTAAGCAAACTGTAACCTAAAGGAAATGACACTTTCCATAGACCCTTGAATGGCTGCAATATATTATATCCCCATTCACATACCTTTTCTATTTAATTTGTATCCCTTCTTTGTTCAACTTTTCCACACCCTAAATGTGAGTTTTCCTTAGGTATACCTTTTATCTTCTAATTTCTCCATGAATCTCTGTGTTTATATGTCTGTCTTTAAGTCTGTGAATGCTAGTTCTTTTTCTGGCCTCGTCTTCCACCTCTTTTTTTTCATTAGTACTTGCTTTGCAACCCAGGTGACCATGCCTTTCATCACATTATTTCTACACCAAATGCTTTGGTTGTCCTTAGTGCTCATCTTTATACAGACATTCACAGCTGCCCTTGTATTTGTTCATAAAAATGAGGAAAAGCAGTTGGTGAGAAGTTCATCAAAAGCAAAGATTGAAATTTCTGCATGTAGTAGAATTGAACTTTTAAAGGAGTTAGTTAGTTAGTTAGTTAGTTAGTTAGTTAGTTAGTTAGTTAGTTAGTCAGTTAGTCAGTCAGTCAGTTAGTCAGTTAGTTACTTGGTTTAATTGGTTCATTTCACATCTTTCCCTGGCTTATAAACATAGGTTTTTTTGACATTTAGTATTAAACATTAATGGATCAGGATTCATTTTGTGGGCAGGTCCAGTTCAAAATATTGAAACCAATATGTAAACTAGGTCCTATTTCATCTCATGTTAGTTTAGCTAGTTTGTATTTTGGGATTCACCCTGTATTAGTAGCAAAATGCACAAAATGAAAATGCATTGATGAACAGTAGAGGTTAAACTAGGATATATCTCACATACTTGAGCTATTTTCTTTTTCTTTAATAATTCTTTCAATCTGCACATCTTTATGTTCCAGAATATATAGCTTTGAAAAACACACCTGGATTTACAGCTCATCTTTTGAATCTGTGTTTCTTTCTTCAAAAAAGTTTATTTGAATTACCTTGCTGGCACTGTGTCCTTAAGCAGCTCAGATATGATTACCCACAGTGACATGCTTACTGCATTCCCATACACAGAATGACTTTCAGCCTAAGAAATACTTGTAAGACTACTACTACCAAAACCAAAATGATCAATTGTTTTATACTCATCCAGTTTTCAGCTTCATTTCTTTCTTCAAGTCAGCTGAGGGATATTTCTGTGTTACCAGAAGATGCCATTTCAGTTTGCATCTTAAAATACACTTTGTCCCCAGATGATGTTGTAAAATGAATTGCATTCAGGCAGAGGCTTCTCAAGCACAACTGCTTCATTTAACAGCAGCATATAAGTGTTCAACTCCCAATCCCTGGAGTTCTCCCTTTGTTAACAGTTGTAGCCTCAGACTTAAACTGGCAATGTGTTTTGGAGAATGCAGTTTTTCTGAGCCAATTAACTTATATTGTGAACTATACAATATAACACTTTTTTTCTGTTTTAAATACAGCAAACAAGAAACCTAAAGAATTTGAAAAAGTCTATTGTTGACTTCTCAGATAAAAATAAAAGATAAATTCAGGGTTTCTCTGGGACCTTGGGTAATTTCAAATGGATCAGGAATTCCTGCCCTAATCTGTTTATCTTCAAGAATTTTCTAACAAGATTAATCACACTTAGGCTTTCAAATGCTAGAACAGGGATAGAAAATTCCATATTGATTCAAAATTCTGTGAAATTCTATCATTATAAAAATCTTAATGTAAAGACTAAGAACAGATCTACTGTGCACTAAATTTAAAAAAACAAAACAAAACAAACCAAACCAAGGAGTATAAACTTCATATTTTATCTGAGTGCTTTCCAGGTATTCAGGGATAATATTGCACAAGATCCCTCTCATCTCGGGATATCTAGTCAAGAGTTTATTGTTAAGGAAGGAAGATTAATTACATCCACAAAAAAACAAACTCCATGAAGAAGTGAATTCTCCTTCTCTGTGTTAACAGGACCAGTGTCTTCTCCTGGAGCTGGCTGGATTTGCAATGATTGTACCCCCAGGATTGTGTAAATTCCTCATTTTGTTCTGTTTTCTGCAAACTCATTTTTCTTTCATTCTCTGTCCTGAGGAGACCCAAAGAAGAACTCAACTGTGCTAACTGAAGTCAACTACACCAGACTTTGATTAGGGGTTTACTCTCAGTTTGTTTTGAGATAATAGGAAATAGCTGGTGAAGACAGATTGAGAGAAGACACTCACTGGATCAAGAAAACAGCCTCCCTGGAAAACTGGAAGAAGATGACAATCAAGATTTTTTTAAAAATATCAGTATTTCTTTACATTGGTAATGTTACTACTATTATCTGGTATTGGACATTATCTCCTTTATGAAAGTGTGTTGCGAAAAGATACACGCATATATACTTCATAACTTTTCAGTCAATTGTTCAGTTTGGTTGTGTCATGCATCCAGTGAAATTTGCATAAATGGATGATCATCTTTTAAGTTTTTACTAATTTATAGCTGTTAGAAAAAACCAAACAAATAAAAAAAAATCAGTACCATCCATAGACTTTTATGTTCTGGTAAATTGCATTTTTACGTTCTAATAAGGAAACAAACAAACAAAACTGTCAACTTATTTCAGTGGTTTTTGTTTGTTTGTTTGCTTGTTTTTAGAGGAATCCCAGAACATAATGATGAGCAAACAGACAGAGTATTTTTCATGCTTCTCTTCAGGGTTTTTTTTTGGCACCTGTTTTGTTACATTTCCATTCCATCACTGAAGTCTGGAAAACTGCCTTAATTTTTCTATTACTCATTGAGGGTATGTTCAGATATTATGTAGAAATCTTCATGGGTTTTTGTAAGAGGACTGCATTATTTAATTTACTTCTTATAATGGTGGAGGCCACTGATGTTTCCTATGTTTCTAAACCTTTGGAATATTTAAATCTGTACACCTCACAAGAGTCTTCTTCCACGGCCAGATTTTGCTTTTAAAGGAGAATTAATTTAGCAAACTATTTTAAATAAAGAACTAAAACTTTGTATCTTCCCATTAATGGTCAAGATGTTAAACCAAAATTCTATCTAGTGAGACTAAAAACTAATACAGAATAAAAAATGTAGAATATAAAAACAGTAAAGAGAAAAGTGGAAGGATA
>JAOXXN010000395.1:122611951-122632396 GCA_026770055.1 Myrmophylax atrothorax
TAGAGTACTTATAGAGCTAAGTAATAGACTGTATTAACCAGGGAGTGGGGAGTTATTTCTTGTTATATGTATAACTTCTGTAAGTGTGTGTTATATTGTAGTTTCCTTTTAGTTTTCTCTTTTCTGTATAAATATATAGTTAGTCTCAGCATAAACCTGGTTTGGAAGTTTTTTTCCCCTCTCTCTCCTTCCTTTTCTCTTGGCTGGCTGGGGGGGGGAGGAGAGGAACACTTTTTCTTTGTTCTTGGGCAGTTGGTATTTTGCCAGCTCAACCCAAGACAGTTATACATAGTTTACTTCCTTAACTTCTTTTCCCAGTTGCCTGAGAAATCTCCACAAATACTCTTTTCTCCTTCACTATCATAATCTCACTGAGCACACATTTCCAACTAAAAAAATAAGAGCATTTACTTATTCCATAATTTCAACCATGCCACTTTTTATTCTTCTCATTTTATGTCTCATGAAATTATTTTTTTAATAAACCTTCATGGGTTTTTCTCATTTCTGACATTTGCTATTTGCTATGTTACAGTCTATGTCACGTATTTTGAATTCCTCCTTTTTTCAGTGATGTTAGAGTGAAATTTCTTTTTCTTCTCCTTCATTGGCTGTATTTTTACTTTCTTCCATTACAATCCTGAAGCACAATGTATTCTTCTTGCATTCATATTTTTTCTTAAACTTTTTCCTCTTAGTCCATCTTATGGTGATCTTTAAATAAACTGCCTAGCCAGTGACTGCTAAATTTTGCATCAGTGGAAGAATGCTGATGACGGACTCTTTCCTCCTTATCTCTCTGACAATAATCCAGACCTTCGTACAGTGTGTAACAATCAAGTTTTACAGTTTGCATATTCATGTTGTCATATTTTAATTACAGTGTTCAGTTCTCTCTTCTTCCTGTTTATCACATTCACTTACGATTAGCTTCAAATTGCATTACAGATTAATTAGGTCAGGAATCATGCCTTCTTTCGTGATTTTTTTTTTTTAAATTTGTCCAGCATAAGAGGCTGCATATTTATTTATAAATGAAACAGTAGTAGAGTTTGCTGCTTGTAGGGATTCTCATGCTGCCTGTGTTCCCCCAAATAATTCTCCTGGTTCAGGAGTTTGTATAGACGTAGGCTCATTTCCAGTAGGTAGTCCACACGGATGCTGACTGATCCATGATCATTGGCCTCAGTGACAAAGACTAGTACTCAGTACATTTAATTTACTGGCACGGATGCAGTCTCTCTTGATCCTGATTGACTTCTGATTGCTGCCTTTGCACAAAAAAATAGTATTTCCTCTAATAATTACATTAATTTAGGCTGAGAGAAGATGAAATGGAATTTGTAGTATTTTCATAAACTGAGAATAGATCTGGCCATAGGTCATCTTAAATGATTAAGAAGTTTTGATCTGTGTAGGACAATACTAAGCATATATTTTTCAGAGAATGATACATAATTATTTCTGCCTAGGTATTTGCATGCCTATCATAAATGGAGGACTGATGCAATTTTGCAGCACGGTTCTGACATGTAAACTAAAGTCATTAGAATTCTGTCATTGTCCATGAAGGATATTTAAGCATCACAGGCATTGGTAGGTATTGGCATTCATACTGAATGACAAACACATTATTTCCTCATTCAAAAAAGCTCTCAGTGCTGTATCACCCTGCTGCCTAGGTTGTAGTTCTTGAACTGCAGATTTCTCAGAGGCACATTAAAGAAAGTCAGCTCTGAGGGTTACAAGGCCTTACATCTGTTGTCTGTTCCAGAATGTTTCCCTCAGTTAGGTAAGCGATAAGGAAATATGAGAAAGAAAAATGTGGCAAAGGAAATTTTTTGTGCCCTTTACTTTAATACTCTTTTCTTCAGTTGTTTGTCCTTATATCTTACTTTCTTCCCAGAGACAGATGTGTTGCCATGTATCTTACCCTTTTGTCACTGCATTTCTCTCTGAAAACCTTTCTCTGTAACTTTAGGTAGATACTCTTCAGGCCAGAGTTTGACTGCAATGGAATTACCAATAACATATCCATCTTTTTCCTAATCTCCCTTTGGAACAGTTGATTCATCTCTGAAATGCCTAAGGCATCAGTTTATGCATTTCTACCCAACAAACTCTCTATTTCTCTATGCCTGTTTTCTTTACAGTATCCTTTTTTAGTTAATATATTTTTCAAGCACTTTTCTTAAATCAGGTAATGCAGGTATAGTGGGACTTTAGTCCTAATGGGTCCATATGATTTCTTCTCAGATAATGAACAGTTTTTCTGGAATGTTTGCCCTCAGATATGCTGAAAAATGCTCTCCTAGATTTCTCCAACTGGAAACCAAATGAGAAAAACTGAAATAGGTCTATTTTGTGAAGAGCTGAGCAAAATTTCATGGTCACTGGAATTCCTAATTTGCATTTCACTGATGGGTTTTTTGACTGACCAGTTGTTGAATGCTGTCTTATATAATGATTTTACTTGAATAACATCCTTTGAATGCTTGTGCAACCATATATTCACACTCAGGGAGTTTGCACTGCAAGCGCATTGAGTTAGGAGTACCCAGTGGTTCTGTCTAATCTTTCAAACCATAAGAAATAGTAAAAGTTAATGAATTACACACAGCTTTTTTTTCTTAGTGATTCAGAAGTGTCTAAGACATTGATTTTGAAAAGAGGAGATAGAAATGTGTGTAGTGAATTTCTAAATAATAACACAATTGAAAATAACTAATAATTAATAAATAAATAAAAACTGAAAAGTATCCTTCTCTCTCAACTGCAACCTCTTCACAAGTATGTTCACACAGTGCATTATTCATAGCAGTACTAAGCACTTTTGTAGTGAAAGTTATCTGGAAATAAATCTTGACATCTTCTTAGAAGTACAGAATGATAGAACAGCTTCAATAAATGCATTCTTTGAATGTCCTATCCTGGAAAAGTAATTGATGGAACTGAATATGCAGTTCCAAGTTACCACTCTGCCAGTCTCAGTAATATTGACAGCCTTCAATGAAGTCACTACTACACTTGGCAGATATTTCTTGATGAAAGTCTTCGCATTTTCTGTTGTTGAGTGGACAACATCTGCCTAGAGTTGTTTATGTCATTTGATTTTTCATAATTATAACTGAACTAATCATTATACTGGGATAACTTAGTAATTTCATTATTATACATGTTTCCTCTCCACAACTTTTCCATAACAGTGAAAAATTATGGGAGAGAAAAATGTATAAATCAGGATAATTTACTTACAGATGCATTAACTTTTAAGGTGAGTATTAATGTTTTATATATTGCTGTATACAAGTTGAACATATAGCTTCAAAGCTCACATTTCTAAAACATTTTTATTTCATTTTTTTAAAAGCATTCAGAAGAATCAGATGAAAAATGTTTATATAGTTTGTCTGGTTGTATAATTTACTGACAAAATATCATCTTACAAAAAATGCCATGCAGTATAGCTACAAGAAAATTAATGTACTGCAAAAAGGCCTAAGCTCTATGCATGTTAGTAGATGAATTTTGAGTCTTTCCCAGACACAACTATTTCCAGGGTTTTGACTAGTATTCTTCATCAATTTACTTGAGTTACATCTAACTTATACTTTAATTGATAAAATGACTGTACAGACATGAGCGGGTTGAAAGGTAAGAGTGGGCAGCAGCCAGGACAGAATGATTTGGACTTACACATGGCACAGACAGCCTCTAAAATTAACTGTTATAATATGGCACACAGAGGAAAAGAAAGACACATTAGTTTCCTATCTACCACCACACTGGTGTTCTATTCCCCAGACTGAAACAAGTGAAGGTTTACATCCATGAGTCTTGCTTCACAGGCAAGTATTTTACCAATATCAAACAAACAAACAAACAAACAAAAAAATAAAAAGCATTCCCCCTCCCCCTATACTGAAAAACTATAACAAAATAAATAGTTATAAGATTTCAGAACCATCTCAGAGTTGTTCAGAGTGAAACCAGTCACTGTAATTCAATTCAGTTTATGAATCAGAGCAGATATACTCAAACTGGATTTTTCCATGAATAAAAAATCTGCTAAAATATTGTCTTTCACTATTCTCCTGTAATTGTTGTCAGTAAAGAAAAATCAGATTGGTATTAAGGACTACCAAAAACTGAAGGTGGCAGGGCAGGGTGGAAATAAGAAGTTTTAAAGATAAAATAAGAAAAGGTATAATAAAATCTATTTTAAAGGTATATTAGCATAATGTAAGTTGAGTGACGGACTATCCATACCATGCCATGTCATGGGATACCATGCGTTCCTTGCTACACCATGCTGGTCTGTCTGGATTTTCTTTTGTTGAAATTATATTCCAAAATCAGTTCTCATACTGTATACTCACATTCCCCTTCTCAGAATCCTGAACTGACAGTAGTCAACTTGGCAGAAGAGAGAGGCATAGTAACATCCTAGCAATACCATTGACAGAGGGAACTCAATCACAAAACTAGGCAATCAGAACCCAGGGGAACAACAGGGCTTTACATGTAATGGATAGAAAGGAAGTCTTGGGAGAGAAGTCAATACAAGTTGTGAGCTGCTTTGGGAAGTCATCATAGCGTATATGTCCTTTAGGAAAAAGAATAGGAGAAATGCAACAGAAGAGCAATGAAAGTGTCTTTCATCATAAGATACTGTAATCCTGCCTACAAAAGTGGAAGTAGTTTGAGGAAGCATATGCTGAGATCATATTAATCCCCTTTCTCAGATCATACTGAAAATGTGGTTATCTGGGAGAGGAATACATTAACCAAATTTTAGTATACAGAGGGGACAGAAATGAGGAACTCAGAATAGCAGATTTTTATGTATTTGCTCATATCTATTTATTTATTTAAGACATTTATTAGTACTTCTTTAACTCAAAATTGACCTTACATTTGTATTCAGTAAGTGCAAAATACTTAATAAAATTTTAAAAATACATTGAAAAAGGTATTGAATATATTGAATATATTGAATTCACCCTTGTGGGGCTGTTTGTCATGTTCACATCTTTAAAGCAACCTGAATATGACTTGAATTTGGATCTCATTGGATCTTCCTATTCAAAAATTTTTCAAAATGGATTAAAGAAGAGATATTCTAAAAATTTTCAGAATACTGTTTGACTGTATTTTTAACACCATATTTGTTTTAAATATGATTCTGAAGTTTGTAAATTTTTTTTTCAGTAGAGTTTATTAAAAAGCAAGCAGATAGCTGAAGTAGGTGAATATCTGTGGAATCTTTTTTGTTTGTCCAAGGGAAGCCTATTGCACAAGATGCAGAAGCATGCCAGAGACCAGGATCTCAAGATTCTTGAAACTTTGCAGACCATACTTTTTTCTTCACTTGTCTTGATGAAATTTAATGTTGTCATGATATAAGTATTTTGGTGACTCAAAATAGCAAGATCACCATAAAAATATAAAATCATTTTAATGTGTAAAAAATTCCTCCTTGTTTTAGAATTCTTTTTCCTGAATAATCTGTTTTGAAATATATTTCTCTAGAAGTATTTTAGGCCTTTAGCAATTTGAGAATAAAGGCTTTGATAAGGGAGGTTCACCTTTTATATCACCAGCACTATGTAGCTACAAGCCGTAATCTGTTTTCACTAGAGAAAAATGGAAGAAGAAATACAGAACCCATTCCCTAGCTCATCAGGAACAGCAAACAAATTAAGAATGATGGGATTAAATACTACTTCTAAAAGGACAAGTAGACACTGACTAGTTTCAGTGTGTTTTCAACTTTGACAAAAACTTGGGTAAAACTGCATAGAAAAGTTCAGACAGCAATTCTAGATTTGTGTTCAATGAGATTAAAGGTGAATCCAGTTTACAGTGTGTATGTACTGCTGAGAGAGAAGACATGCAAAATACAAACAGCAGGACAAAGGCTGAAGGTAATAAATGTAAATAATATGAGGTGAAAAGGATTTCTTGCCTAGATAGAAAATAAGTGTCCTTAGATTTACTGGCAGTGGGAGAAATGAATTAATTAATGAGAGATAAGGAATTGCTAAAAGAACAAGAAAAGGAAGATTACTATTATTTTATTCCTCATTTACTATGAAATTTAGTCATAAGTAATCATACTTCCAATCCGTCCTCTAGTAGATTCAAATTCAAAACTGAAATACAAATCTCAACTATTAAATTTTATGTTTCATGAAAACTAGCAGCTACACAGTGGAAACTCAGAATACCACTCCTTTTTAAAGGTAGGGTCTGGATTGTTGGGTTGAAAACTAATAAAATTAAACACAAGTACCTGGTGAAGCTTAGAGGAGCAATGAGAAAGGTAGAGAAAGAAGCCTTTGTAAGCTGATGGAGCACACTGAACTGGCTGCTCCTTATACCACCAGAGAACATTTAGCCTGTTTTCTTTGATATAACATTCACCAATATCATAGAAGCATAGAATGGTTGGGATTGAAAGGAACTTTAAAGGTCATCTTGGTACAGGGTAGGAACAAGGTGTGTAACAGCAGAGAGAAAAGTCATGAGAAATTGGACCTTCCTGTAGTCTTTCCCAACTAATTGGCATCAAAGAGATAAAGTAGGTAATGAATGATGGAACCTTTTAACAAGTTAGGCCTTATTGCTCTGTCTGCTTATGAAAGCAGCAGTTTGTATGATTATTGGCTAGGGGGTTTTCTTGTTTGTTTGTTTAGGGGATTTTATGTGGTTTGGTTTTGAGGTTTTTTGTGGGTTTTGATTTGATTTGGTTTGGGTTTTGTTAGTTTCGGGGTTGGGGGTTTTTGTTTGTTGGGGTTTTTTTGTTTTGGTTGGTTTTTTTGTTTGTTTGGTTTTTGTGGAGTTTTTTGTTTGCTTGTTTTGTTTTTTTTTTTCCCTGAACCAGAAGGATAATATCATGTCTGGAGAAGACAAAGTATTTTGCTGGTATTTCATCAGTTGTATTAGAATCATGGGATCATTTGACTGAATGTACTTTTCTCTTTTAGTTGCTCTTACTGCTTTGGGAGATCTTGAGTTCAAGTAACAGGGACAATACCCAGAAATCAGTAAATGTCTTTATTTAAGTGTTCTGATCTTTTTTATTATTATTTCTTTTCTTTCACATTATAAATTTAGGTAAACCAATATTTAAGCTTCAGCTCAGTTTAAAAGTATGTATGCCTTGGAATGTTCTAGCAAGACATATTGTTAATATCTTTGAACTTCTACTGACTACAGAAGTCAGTATTTGTGTTTGAGATTTTACAGATGTTTTTGAATGCTTATATAGAACAAGTTAATATATGCTTTCCATAAAAGTCTGTTGCAAAATATTGCTAATTGATGAGGCATTTATTAGACTTTTTTAGAAAAGGTCACAGTATCCACGAACTCCTTTTTGCTTAGTTGTGTTTCTTAGCATCCTAAATGATTAGAGAGAAAACAATCAAAACTGTAAAATCAGGCTTTGATAGACAACTCCACTGAGAATAAGCTCTCTTCATGGGAAAATTGTATTGAAGAACTACATTCTTATTTAAGTTGAACAATGTGAAAATAGCTGGGAAATGTACCTTTTAATCCACAAAATATAATACTGTTTAAAGATTTTCAGAAGAGTGTTTATCAATGAAAACTATAATGTAATGTTGGTTAGAACTTGTTTTAGGAAGATTTTAATTTGAAAAGCATGAACATTTCTTAAATTTGGATGCTGAAACTAGTCTCTCAAGTGTGTGTGAGATACACTTAGGTTGATTATAAAAAATACGGTTTAATGCTTAAGATTGTGCATCAATTATTTTTGAAGATAAAGTACCATTTTGAAGCTAGTAGCTAAGGAGAGTTAAGATGCTATGCTGAGTCATCCAGGATGTCAACATCTTCCAAGAAAAGACTCCTGAGACAAATACAGTTGTATCTATAACCAACCTGCAGTGCATATATTGCCCTGGGAAACTTGTTAGAGTTCCTATACAGACATTGCACATTTCCCAAAATTAACATCCAAGTAATTACTGGAGTTCATAAAAGATCAAGAAATAATAGTGGCTTAGTATGGCAAGGACAATCTTTAGAACAACTTACAGATTTTTTTAAATTTAGTGAATTTAACCAATGCTGTCTGAAGACATTTACATACCAAGTTTGAGGACTGGGTGCGGTGTTTGTCTCTGAAATTTTATTTTACAACCAGAATGCACTTTGTGCTCTTTGCATTCTTTGTCACTTTTAGTATCCCTGGCAATTCTTGAAATATTTGGTACTGCAAATATGACCTGTCATTTCAACAGGTGGACAGATTGACTCTGTCAGACTGGTGGAATTTGCAGTAAATTCACTGGAGCACAAGTGAAACCATAAGAGATTTTATTGTCTTAAATAGCTGAATCTAAGTCATCATTTTTCATCAAAATACTATCTTGCATTTAAGTACAAAAAAAGACAGTTCATTTGTGGACACTCTGAATAGTAGATTCAGTTA
The DNA here is from genome assembly GCA_026770055.1 of Myrmophylax atrothorax. NCBI lineage: Eukaryota > Metazoa > Chordata > Aves > Passeriformes > Thamnophilidae > Myrmophylax > Myrmophylax atrothorax. Next base: position 122,620,419 of record JAOXXN010000395.1, read on the forward strand.
GAATATTTACATTAATATAAATCAATTTTTAAGAATCCAAATTAAAGAAGAAATATTTTCAATCAAAATTGAGTACTTTAAAAATGTTTAACTGTAAATATAGTCTTGAGAAAAACGTGTTGAATACTGTACTAATCTACAGAAAAATAAAGATTTTAGGAAATCCCAAATAACTTTTTTCCTTGATTCAATTTATTTTGAAACTAGAATGTTGACCATTAAATGAGAGACCCTTACATCAGAATCTGTTACACAAAAATGAAACAGACCAGTGTATTCAGTAAAGGTTTAGTAATTTCTCAAATACAGTATTTTAGTTATATAATTGACCTTTTTTGGTCACTGTTTTACTAAAACATACTGATCACATTTTTTACAATAATATAGAATGAACTATGACTTTTTTTTCCCTGAGTTGTATTACAGTAAGTGATTGGTTTATACAGATAGATATTACTTTCTTCCTTGTAGTGAATTTTTTTGTACTTTGTAGCTCACCAGTGTTTGTCTCAGGACATTTTCCCTGTGAGGGCAAACATATTTCAGTGCCTATATTACTAATAGTTAACTTTGTTATTATGCCTGTATGAGTATAAACACTGTAACAAAAATCATTTTAGTAGTCCTGTGAAGCAGACCACATAAACCAAGAACATTTATTTTCATTGAAAGCCTGTGCTAATTTTTTATTAAGAGATACATTAAACATTGATATATGCAACCTCTGATTGAACTTTCAGAGTTGTCATATATAGGGGTAGCTGAAGATTTATTATATAATATAAAATTAGGCATATACAGTAAGCCTCATAATAAAGGACCTTTGCAGACTGAAGATTGTCACATAGAATAGTTTCCTTTTTTTTTTTTTTGCAAAGCAATAAAGGGATTAGAAAAAGCTAATATGAAAACACAGAAGCTGGAAATCCTAAAATGAAAATATTCTCAAAAAAATCCAGAACAGTTTCCTGCTGAGAAAACGCATTCTAGAAAGACTGCCTTTCAGTCATGGAAAATCAGGCCGTGATAGATGATAGACAAACATATTTTAACAACTTTTTTGACATTCTACTGTTGATTACTATAGAATACTATAACATTCTACTAGATTGCTAGTAGAATACTATAAAATGGTGAGATAACAAGTCTGAGCAACTTAGATTTTTGTAATATATCAAGAAATGCTTATAAAGTTTTATTAAAAACCTTACTATAAACAGATTTTTCTCATGTATATAAAGTATAAGTTAAAAGAACAGTAAGACACCTTGGTAGAGGTAAATGCATTAAATAGTAAGGAATGACATATAATGATGGAAAGGTTAAATTTATAGCATGTTTAGAACATTGCTTATTCTTATCTCTGTATTTCTGTTGATTTAAATACACAGCTGAAAGACTAAAAGAAAACTGTTCATCAGCACAGGCAGCCTTCAGTGGACAATCAGAATATGCCTATAGTTGAAAAAGCTCACTTGTTTTATGCACTCAGAGAGTACATAAAATTAGAAAGAAAATTAGAACTGTCAAGTTGAGACTATTTTTTGAAACTGAGTTGGTATATGTTCTTTTCCTTCTGTGACAGGAGTTGGTAATGCCTTTACTGTAAGTGAACAAGTGATGTGTCACTGGAATAATGGACAATGCTGTTCCTTGTCTGACAATCTCATCCCTAAGATCTTCATGGCCATATCATGATAAGCTAGTATCAGATTGTCTAAATAATGAGTAATATAATGCATTCCTGCTACCTATGGCACATTTGGTTAAAGCATAGAGGCTTCACTGGAAGTTTGCAATTTTGTTTAATTTCATAAAAATTAAAATATCTGCTTGTTGCATTCTGGAAAGTGGATATATAGAATAACTGTTTTAAACTCTACAGAAAAGACCTAATAATTTTAATTAGATACCAATGCCAACAGAAATTAGAAAATTAGGAAAAAACATAGTTTTAATAAAATCTTTAGGGGCTAGGGTTATTAAATTGATGGACACTTGTCTTCAGTACATGTGGTATGCATAAAGTGCACCATCCAATGTTCTTAAGTTCTAGGTGACTGGTTCACTAAGGAAACATGGAAAAGAAATTTACCTGAGTGCACACACATCTTTAGGGTGATTCTCAGCCTAGGCTGATTTTGTCTGCTTACAATGTGTATGCAGTATAACCTAGATCATAATGTCTCTAAATTTTCAATTGCTGTAAAGAATAACAGTTGGGAAATGTGTAAATTCATTAACTTAACAGTTAGGTTAACATCTAAACTATTCAGCTGGTATAAATGTCACTTCAAAACTTTTTTTTTTTTTTAATTACTGGTGAAAATTTTCTGTTATGTTTTGGTTTTAAACATATTTGGAATATTTCTACAGTGTTGCAATATGACATCCACAGCTACTCAATATAAGCTTCTGGAGCAACCACCTCTTGTCTTCTGGATGGGCTCTTGATACATATTTACAGAAATTGAATGGCTTGACTGAACCATGGTATAAATTGTGAATGGCAGCACTTTCAACAGTATGCCTACTTTTCATTTGGAACAGGGCAATCATTAAGTTCCTTCTAGGTGCTGCTGTATTAACAGGAAGTGATAACACCTCTTGGGTATGTGAGGAACATTCACTTCTTTTGTCAGGCAAATCGAGTTTATTTTATGGTCACCCAAAATATTTAAGAGACACCCAAACATTATTTTCCATTGTAAGACATACAATAGATAAGGTTAAAAGAAGAAATAATACATTTGAGATACTATCTGAGTCTGTCTTATAAATGAGAAATTAGTGTCATAGTTTGCTCTTGCTTTCAATATCTTGCCACATGCTAAGCGGTGTTCTTTCCTCTGATCATTTTTTTGTGTGATCTGAGTAGTGGAAGCCAAGGAGAAAGCTGGAAAACAGTGCTTTCAAAGTGTGATGCTTGAATCACAGAATGGGTAAGGCTGGAAGAGACCACAGTGGGTCATCTGGTCCAACCTGCCTGCTCAAGCACAGTCTTCCCAGAGCACACAACACAAGATTACAGTCAGATGGTTCTTGAATATCTCCAGTGAGGGAGATTCCACAATCTCTCTGGGCAATCTGTTCCAGTGCTTGGTCACATGAACAGTAAAGTTCTTCCTCATATTCAGGTGGAACTTCCTGTGCACCAGTTTCTGTTCATGGCTTCTTATCCTATTAGTTGGCATCACTGAGAAGAGTCTGGATCCATACTTTTAACACCTTCCCTGCAGATACTTACAGACATTGATGAGGTCCCCTCTCAGTCGTCTCCTCTCAATTATTTTGTACATGTGATTGTTGTATGAAATGTACATGTAACATCCAATGGGTATCATAATTTAAGATACATTATTGTGTGTAATAAAACAGGAGTCTGAATGGTGGATTATTATTTTCTCCATCTTAAAAACTGATTCATGATTTTCTTCTACTGCCACAGAACTTTGTCATTTGGCTATGAAATATGAATTTGCTGGTAAAGTAATTATTATCTTGTAATATAGTCATTCAAATTTTATATTTTTGTCATAGAATAGAAAGCTTTGATTTTGTTCTTAATTGTTTTTGTTTTATTCCTTTTATGTGCCCATGTAATAAATGGAGAAAAAAAGGCAGACTGTCTGAAGGGATCTGTACACAGGACAAATATTCCCTATATATTTGTGGCAGAAAAGGACCCCATCTTCACAATGCAGCTGAGACAACATTGCCAAACTCTAGGTGACAGTGATAATACAAATGTAGTCACAAATCTATGTTCATATACATTTCTCAGCAGTGTCTCACCTTCCTATGAGGGCAAAATGGCATACCTTTGTCCTTCCATGAATAGAAAACAAAGCAAATAATTTTGATTGTTGAGGGAATTAGGACTGCAAAGCATGTTACCAACTGCACTTGCTCCATGTGATGGACCTGACAGATTGCCTGCCAAGGTCAAGACATGAGTATAAATATTTCTGCTTTTCTATCTCCTCATCGAGAAGCAGATTGCAGCTATAATTCCTAGCTTTTATGTAGTCTTTCTGCTCTTCTTTTTTTTTTTTTAATCCTTGCTCCTATACCCATTTAAAACCTTTCATCATAAATGTCATGGTTATTACCCATTGCAGAAAAAATGGATGTATATGAAGAATGATATCAGAAACTCCCATATCTCTTTAATACTATGTCCGTTGCTGAACTTTTCAATTTACCCTTTTGGGCAGTTTTCTTTAGAAGGAAGAACAGAATGATAGAAGTTTAGCTCAATTTCAGTCAGCTAACTTAGTAGCTAAGATGAGGAGAAGCCTCTGTTTCTAAAGTTTTCCTTTTTCTTTCATATTTCTTCTTTAACACTTCTTCATGGAGTATTAAAATTCTTTGGCAGAATTGCCACATAATTGCTGCAATGGCAGCTGTAATCCCGTGTTACCAAGATCCTGGAAGCACTCCTTATGGATTTGTGATAGTGTAAGATTAGATTTCTTTTATTTTTTTGTCCTTTTTTTTTTACTTGCAGAATCCTTGAAAAAAGATGAAAGAGAATAGAATGGAAACTGCCTTACTGTGGCATCCCACTGTCTTTGTTTCTTTCTTACAATGTTATACAGCAGATCACAGTTCATTTCTCTCAGTTGTGTGTTTATTTGGACTGCTGTTATAATTTTAAGAAAAGTGATAACTGTCATTTAGAGATTTTAATTAGCTCTGTTCCGATATGCTTCCACAGTTAATAATCTCTTGTTTATTCTGATTGATGAGTTTATGTGTTTTGTAGACCTATTCAGTTTTATTGATTTGGGATTTTTATGTAGGCAAAGAAAATTTTGGATACACCAATTCACTCAATAGAGGGGAAGTTGCTGTAGCAGGCATCCCCAGCCCCAGGCAGCAAAAAGACCTAGCAGATATTTGCAATAGGCACACAGCCACATGTACACACAGTGCACATACATATAGAAGTGACCAACCACACAGATAAGGAAGACAGAAAACAGCAGTGCTCCCATAAACACAGATAGCACCAAATGTCTTGACATGTTTCTCTCTCTGAGTGATCAGGATTAAAGTCAACTAGTGGAAAATCTCTCTCTCTCTCTCTCTCAACACATATTTACATATATATATATATATATATATATATATTTAGTGTGGATCTCTACAGTAGCAGAAGCTTACACACTGCCTGTGCAACCAGAGTATGGGTGTAAATGTGCCTTATCATACAAGGTTGTACAACAGTTGTCTTTCTAGAAAATGTATAAAAGATATGTTAATTCCTTGCTCTTGCTGAACAAAAAGATATATAATGTGGAATATGGGTTCCTATAAGGTACAAGACTCCTTTCAGTGCTGCAATTATTTTGGTGGTTAGGTTTTCTGTTTGTTTGTTTGTGTATTTGTTTAATTTTAGAAAGAGGAGCTGACCAATTTGGACTTCAGAATGAGCTTTATATCTGAGAGTCAAGTTAAGGTTGGCAACGTTCTGGAGCTCATCCAGAAAGTCCAGTCTGCAATTCTACATTTCCGGAGGCATATATTTCACATAGATCACCTCAGCATTATTACTTCTGTGTTGATTTCTGATGGGATTTGTAACAGTGTCTCCATGGTCTCTTTATGATTAGGTTTTTTTTCAATTTGTCTCTTTTCAGATCCCATTATCAGGCTCTGAGGAAAGCAGAGATTCTGTTAACACATCTTTCTCGGTGAACAGTCAAAAATTGAATTTCTACTCTCATAGAGAATGGAGATTTGTAGAATGAGTTTAGCAATGAGACTTTTCCTAGTTCATGGCAGAATCTGTCTTATTTGTTGTCTAACCACACCAGCAAAAGAGTCCCCATTCTTCTTAGAACTAATAGTCTATATAGTTTCTAATGTCTCATGCTCATCTTTGCTTTGGTTGTTTCCAAGTACAATTATATTCAGTGTGTCTTCTCAACTAGTAGCAGTTCACTATTTTTCACACTGTTTGGTTCCTCGGCTGTGGTGATGAAATCAGCTCGATGTTCCCCAAAAATGCTCCTCCACTTACTGTGGCTTCCTGGAGCAACAATGTCAAGACTGTGTATAGTAGAATAGCAAGGTTGTTTGCAAATATTTGTTGCATGTGGGCCTTGGAGTCAGGAGGAACAGAAATTGCATTTCAGTATTTTAGAGCTGCACCTTTGGAGTTCAGGCAAAATGCTTTAATTTCATTTCATCCAAAATTATCACATATAATCAATGATATCAAAATAAATACAGAATCAGTGATATGTTAGTTCTTTAAAAAACTACCAACGGGAGTTCTGCTCCATAGTGGTTTTAGTGACCTTGATGTGTACAACCAACCTCTTTTAGATCTGCTTGCTTCCCAGAAAGAAGGCATCAATTGTGCTTGAGCATACAGGCTCTTTTGGGAGGACATTCCTCATTACATCATCATATCAATGTTATTTCCACTGCGATCAGATGTGCTGATTAAGATGGAAAATTATCTGACTGCTTTGCTATGGTATATAGCTTAACACCTTGTAATTGCAGTTGTAGTTTGATTTCAGTGCTCCTTCAAAGTCTTCCAGTTATTCTATGATTTTGTTTCTGTTGCTGAAATAAAACTGAAACAATGGAAAATGGATTCCATACTATATTTTTTTCATACACAACAAGGAAGCGTGGCTTTGGGTGTATCCTGCTTTTGCAAGGGAAAAACTTCTCAGATCTCTAGTCACAGGGCATATTTATGAACATGTGTATGCTCTTTCACTTGAAGAATTGAAACTATTGTTAAGTAACACCTTTATCCTTGTTTTCCAGGATTATTTTCTTATCACTTGTGCAGTTATTTAGTTTTGTTAAACGGATTCTAACACCCTATTGCCCCTATCTGTTTAATTTTGGCATTTATATACACAAGTACTTAGCAGGAATTTATCTTCCACTTAGATTATGTTTTGGCCACTGTTACATCATAATAATCAAGATATATTTTTATGCATAAGGACATTGATATAAAGTATTTTCCTAAGAAACCTTCTCCTGTAAAGTGAGGTCCAACAATTAAACTTCTGGAATCTGAACACTTAAAATCTACAATATTAATATTAAATGTATATTGAGTTTTGTGATTTAGCCCCATGAAGAATGAAGGTTTTTCTAAAAGTTGCACTGATTAATGCAAAACCAATACCACGTTTCCCACATTTTTGTTGTTTAGCTTCACTGTGTTTTGTAAGTGATGACAACGTACATGTCAAATCTTTCCAGGGTGGAGTAAGCCACTTTTCCTTTACCCAAGACATTCAAAGAGGACATACGTGCAAAGGGAGTGAGTTAATTTTATAAGTCATTGATGACAGCATAACCACTGAGTAGCATAACAAAACAGAGCAATGAGTCAATTAGATGTTGTCATCACTAACGTGTGAAAATACCTTCTTAATTCTCCCTCCTCCAGCCAGGACCATGTTCTTATTTACAGCACAGAAAATTTACTCTATAATCCAATGTGTCACTTCAGTGAATTTGTTGGAAGAAAGTAAACAGACTGACAACTGACATTGTCCAGAAAGTGAAATAGACCTTTTTTTCCATTTTACAGGAGCAACTCTTCTGTATGTACATTTTCAAACTAGAGTGAATTACAACTTGAATTGATCTAAAGACAAGGAAAGCAAGATTTTTTAGTTAAGTTTCACCTGAGTTTCAGTTTCTGTCATCAAGAAATTGCGAACTAGCGGCACCCGCAAATAAATGAAGTTTATGAGGAGCAAACTGTAATTATATTAAATATTTATAGTGTGGTGACTAGATGGCTACCACTGGTAATACAATACAGAACCTTTAACCTCTGAGTGACCAGTTTCAGTCTGACCTCAGTCAGTTGTGACTGAAGGTTGCTGCCACAAGACACTTATCAGTGGCCTGTGTGAAATGTGTAGCTAGTCTTAGCCTAACTTCAGGAGAATAGGTGGTGATCCCTTCAGGCCAGAATTGAATCAGGTTAGCAGGGGAGTACAGGGAATATTCGTTTGAAGCAGCTATGCTTTTACTGCTCTGAGTCAGCTGCTTGAGAATCTGCATGCAACACTTTGCCTTTCTTTACATGTATGTGACACAGTGAATCTACATCTGTGTTACTGCTCTGAAATTTATTTACATCATATACACATTTTTTTTATTCACAGATAGGATTTTATGTAGTTTAAAATTCCTTGTAGTTACCTGTTATATTTCTTGTTTACTGCAATGTGTATATGGATATGTATGTGGGGGGCTGGATAAGACTATATCCAGCAATAGTATGAATATATCTATATGTTTGGATAAGCATAGTATAGAAGTTCACAGTAAGTAATTGTTTAACTTATAATCTGTACCTTATAATAATAATCTGTTCTCTTATATTGGGAAAAAAAAACCCACCTATATTTTAAAAAGGAAAATGCAAGGAGAACATTTTGAATATCAGATTTTTTTGCTGGTAAAGTCATGGTACAACAGTCTTATATTTTTTTAAGGTTTAACTACTGTAGGAAGTATTGAAGTACTTTGTGAGTTTTAACCATTTTATGTAAACCATTCCTTATCATCAAAGGGTTATCTTCTGACATTGCACAGGGATAGAACTATACAGTAAATAATGAATTGTGGGATGCAGCCAGGCTTGCAGAAAATAACTATTTGAGGGATGGTGCATGAACAGAAAGCTGTAATTTTGACAGGTGGCAAGGTGTCGTGTCACCAAGCCCCTCTAAAGCCTCATATCTCATACCTATTGATTAATGGCTCTAATTAAGGAATGAAATCAAGCATGTGAAGACAGGGGATCGCTTTAGGTCCTTGTTTGGTAGTTTTCTCTTCCTGGCGCACAACTCATCCATCTAAATATCACTGCTCTTTCATTTATTACAGTTGGATGATACCAAAAAGGAACGGGAGGAGGTGCATGCTGATCTTGTCATGGTCAAGCAGGAACTTGATTTGGCAAGAGCTGAAGTAAGGAAGGCAATGTGTATGAGCATCATCTGAGTGAATGCTACAAAACCAGCTGGTCATTTGAACCCTTTGCTGTGGTGACTAGTGAGTGTTTCCTAAGATGTTATTATTTTTCCCCCATAAAATAAGGAAATTTTATTCTTAATATCTAGTTTTCCACCTGCTTGCAGAGACTTACTGATTTCAGTGGTAGTACTGTTTACTGGCATATATGTAAGATCAGGATACAGCTCTTATGTAAACTTGCAAACCCCATTTGTTCATACTCATTCTATTTAAATATATAGCTTCAAATTAAAGTTTCAAATTTATAACACACTGAGTGCTTTAATAATGTGAATTTTAGTATTGTGAAAAGGAGGAATGAAATACAGAAGTTTTGTTGTTCAATCTACTTCACTCATGAGCACTGTGTAGTACCATCTGTGCAAGAAGTCTGCTTAGAGAAATGCTGACTTCTTTACTTCCCCCCAATATTGTTACATGTTCCAACTTAATTTTAAATTCTCTAAAAACTTTCAGCTGCAGGAAACTGCTAATAAAAGCAGCAATATGGAAAAAAAACAAACCAAAAAAACAACAGATTTTTATAAGATTCATAGTTCAAAGCAGTCATATAGTTAGACACAAATCAAAATAATTCTGGTGTACTGAAAACTTAGAAAGTAATTATTGAATAAGAATTAATATTTTTAATTTTTCCTCTTTCAGTGCAAATAATCGATAACAAATATATTCAACTCTTTCAGTTCTGTTGAAAATTTCACTAACGTGTTCTAATTGCACTAAATTATATACCATTAGCTTATTTTATTAGGTATTCATGTTGATACAAAACTCAGTGATTGGAGACTCAAACCTTAGTAAGCAAAGGAAAATAATACAAAAATATCTGTATTAACTTATTCATAAATTCAGATTAGGCCTGATTTTTAGCTTGTTGAATTTTTACTCAAGGGCTAAAATGCAAAATTCTGAAATATTTCTAGTGAAGTAATAGAAATACAGCTTCATACAATAAATAATGAATCTGCCATATGGCTGATCTTAACATGTTTAATTTACTCAGAAATACTCTTATTATTGATGATTTCATATCTGAATGTTTAAAAAAGAGATTAAATGGATTCAGTAGGTACAAAAAATTTGTATTCATACACAGATGTATTTACTTGTCTCTTAGTTCACAAATTTGTGCAAGTCCTCTAAGAAAAATTTGCTAACTACTTAATTGTATCAAACACATTAATATTAGCCAATGTTAGATGATTTATTGTTTGTTTATTTGTTTTGGATTTTACTGTTGTAATATTCAATAGTCCCAAAAGATATGCTATGGGATGCCAACAGTAAAAAATGAAAGGGAATACTTTGATTCAGGTTTCATCACAACTGTGTTGTACGGTATATTTTGTTATCTAAAGAAATAACATTATGCTAAGGAGCTTTACAGAAGTTCCTTCCCCTTCACTTGTTTTTTTTTTTGTTATAATGTTTGTTTTGTTATAATGTTTTTATAAATTAATATTATATATTGTTTAATCTCTTTTATTTATATCTTAGGAGCTTTTTTTTACGATTAGAAACAGCAATAAAATCATTGCTTACTGAAGCAAGCAGATTTTGAATCCAGCTATGAACATTAGAAGGATGTTACACACTGCACTCTTTTAATAATGATCATTTAGAAGATAATTTTAGCATCCACACAAGGGAAAAATGGATTTTTGATGAGTTCTTATATGACCATATGTGGTATTAGTCAGTGTGAGGTATTGCTAGCGAGCTCATTGCTTTCAAAAATCAAAGTTAAATGGTTCATCTATCATCAGAATTTGTGTCTGGGCGACTTGTCTGAACATCAGTATGATTTATGGTTTGAATTGGAGGAGTCAACCATGCATGTTTCTTAGTTTATCGTTTTATGCTGTCTTCAATTAAATGTCTATAAACACAGTGATGGCTTTATGACATTGTCCATCAATAAAGACTATCAGATTTTGCATGAGAATATGTAATTTTCAGAAAAAATAATGACCTCTTGACTTCTATGTGCCCTGTTGTACACATGATATATATGGGATGTTTTTATCCCAGATCCATTTGATTTTAATCTTGCCGACTAATTAAGACAGTGGCCATATTTTATTTAACTCAATTCAGATAGACTGCCATCTAGGATTTTTTGATGAAACTATCAAATAGTGATATATTCTGTAATAATAGTAAGATATAACAGGTGCACATCGCTAAAAGTATTTAGAAAATATATTCTTTTAATTGTGCTAAAACAAATTGAAAGTGATATCAGAACAGTTTATTGCATGTTGATTCACCATTTGATTATTTCACCACTCCAAGGTTGCTTTTTCTTTCCTTAAGACAAAATAATGCATATATTAAAATTAAATTAAACCATTCTGTAAAACGGATGACTGCTAAAAAACCACAGGTTCTCATTTTCTTCAGGGACATTGAATAATGATACTTTCACTCTTCATATTTATGAATTACGGTATAGTATACACAGTGGCAGCATATGGAGACTGAATCATTTTCTGCACAGCTGTGCCCTGATATTGCTGTCGACAACTATGCACTGTAAAAAACCCCAGCAACTACTAGTATTCCAGTTCTTAAGGCTATACTGAATATCTTTTCAATGTGTTTTTATTAGAAAAGTGGGTTTATGTGATTTTTTTTCACATGCCATGTAAGCTGAAAGGGAATAAAGCACCATTTAGCTGAAATGTAGTTAGCATATCTTCTAAGTAAAATTTGGATTGAAGAAGGAAATGTTTCACAGGTAAAAATCCAACCAACAGGAATATCCATGCTCCTATCATCCTTCATATTCCAACAGGGGGATACATGAAACATGGGCAAATATGGGTCTGTTCAATGCTTCACCATCTCAGGTTGGTGAAAATCAAAAACATAATGTATGCTCATTCTGACCTGCCTAATATTCTTCTGAGCCTTTGTGAAGATGCCTGCTGTAAATT
>JAOXXN010000395.1:122658236-122696161 GCA_026770055.1 Myrmophylax atrothorax
CTGGAATTGGACCAAGGGTTGGACTTGATGATCTCGGAGGTCTTTTCCAACCCAATCAATTCTATGATTCTATGATTCCATGATACGCTATGGTTAGTCTTCTCTTTTGTTTCACTGTATATATGGAGACATATTTTAAAGCACATAAGAAAAATAAAGAAGCTGACTCATGCAAGACATTCCTTGTTCTTTTAAGCTGTTATTCATCTGAATGAATGAATGCTAATTAGGCACTTAGTCCAAAATTTGCACCTTAATGAACCTGTCAAATTTAAATTGGAGTCATGGCCTTGGTAGGTATCCCACCGAGTTCCTGCTTATCTTTCCTTATATGTGAGTTAACATAGTGGAAATAGAGACCTAGTAGATGATTTTTTTTTCCTGTTAAGACCTCTGTCTTCTTAGTTTGAATCTAAGACTCAAGCTGTGACATTGGAAAAGGCAAAAGTGTGAAAAAACTCATGTTGACTAAAATATAATGAAATAAAATTTATTTAAATGTATCCAGGGCTCTGATTGTATCTCAAATACATACTTATCTGAAAAAGCAGTAATTCCTAGCCAGGCCATATACATGGATACATACCTATATATATCTTCTTAAAAAAACCCAAACAACCAAAAAAACCCAAAAAACCAAAAAAAAACCAACAAAAAACAAACCAGCAAAAAGAAAAGAAATTAAACATCGAATAAAATGCCACATTATTGTGGAGATTTTACATTAACAAAAATAGGAAACTGAGTTTGTGTTCCCAGAACAACCATTATTTAGTCACAGTGCGAATATATGAAAATACAGTGAAGTTAATACTGCACAGTGTAGGGCATAGAAATACAATATAATATGTACAGAAAGTGCAAAGCAGCAGAATTACGGTTGCTGTGGGAACCATACTTGGAATTTAATGACATTTGTTTGTGTCATATCTCAATCATAATGTTGCATTAATGTAGTCATTTGCATTTAATTCTATATTACATTCCCAGTTTAGAAGAACACATTTGCAGTTGCTCATGTCTCTACTTCTAACAGTGATTCAAAATTATATACTTTCTAAGATTATTTTGACAGAATTATGTATAACTTCATGATGGAGCATCTCATTACCCTGGCAAGAGACCTTGATGCAGGAAGTAGTATGTGAAAGGGTTAGATATTGACAACTAAAAGTCTTGTTCTTAAAAATGGTTTATTAACTGTGCTATTATGCTGTACTTTCATGGGTGAATATTTTGTTTGGAGAGATGGAGTACTTAATTATTTCTCCATGACCACAACTTCAGTGTAAGCGGTCTGAAATTGTAAGAAAATAGAATGCATAATCCATCTGAGATTCAGTTTGTGCTTTATGTAGTTGTTTGCTTTTTGGGTTTTTTTTGACAACATAGGGCACCAGGCTGGGAAGAAGATACAGTTGCTTAGGATGGAGGTTCATAAGCTTCTGTCACCTCCTCTACTACAGAAAAGCACTGATGAGAACCGGGCTGAAAAGCAACTAGTCAGGATAAGGAGAACCATGCATGGAAATAATGAAGTAGAGCATAGAATGAGTTTTTTTTTTTTCTTTTAAACAGTCTAATAGGCAATATGACCAATAAAAGAAAATTACATATACTAGGTATACAATAATCAATAATACTTTAAAGGGAACATGAATTTATTTGTGTATTGTACTGTTATTTAAATGGAGATGTCCCTTAAGTAAGCTGTGCTTAGACCAAGATTTTTTTCTTCTAGCAATTAAAGAGGCAAAAGCAGGTGCATTGTTCATAACTTTCTTATAAAGAACCATCACTGTCATGAAGATGCCTATGATGAGAATAAAGATAAAATAATAATTCCTAAAAGAAGTGAAAAAACTCTATGACCAGTTTCAGGAGGAGAGGGACTTCACCTTGAATATTCCACCTAAGTTTCTTTTAAACCAAGTTCTAGAAATTTTACTGCATATACAAAGCACTGAAAGGATCTCAACTTATCAATTTATTTTAAATTATTGAAAGGATTGGGGCATGTTTCCAGGTTGAAAGACAGCAGTCAGGATGAGACCAAAGGAAAAGGAAATAAATAGTAAAAAATTAACAGTAGTGGTTATGAGAAAGAAAAATAACAGAAGAGGAAATAAATTATTAAAAATCATAATATAAAATAAAACAAATGAAAAACTATAAACATTTAAAGCTAAAATACATATACAGTTAGGGGTTTTTTTTCTGTACTGTCTAAAAATTTTGCCACTAGAGGGTAAGAGAAAAGGAGAAGTTCTGCACTCAGGCCACAGTCTGGACCAATTCATCCAGTGGCAATACTCAACTTGTCAAGCCTACATATTTTTAGAAGCCTGTCATGAAAGGTATATAGAACTCTGCTTCAGGAATTTTACGTTGAAGACTTCCATTGTTACAATGTCTGAAATGTTGATACATCAAAATGCAGCAAAGTTATCATTTATGACTTATATTAAAACAAATAATAACATATTTAAAAAGCATTTGGCTATAGATGTATCAGATATATAAACCCCTTCATATGATCTGAAAGACTGTCTACCTCCAACACAAGTAAAAGAGACAAAACCATCTTCTAAGTAAATTAGTAGTGAATCATATCCAACTTTTACTTGGCTAGAGGCAATGGAGGTAGCGGAACAGTTTAATTGTGGAACATATTCAATTAAAAAACATCACAGGGGCCCCTCCTATTGAATTACTTCACCTCACTTCCTATGTAACATAGGCCATAGAATGTTACCTAGTTACTTGTGTTTCTAACCCAGTGACTTCTATTTTCAGAAGTATATTTTTCTAGAAAGAACAGCAGTCCTGAAGAGTTGAACAGATACATGGCTTTCATTGTTATCTTATTTCACTTGTCTAACAGTACTGTTGTAGTAATAAAAAATCTACACTTCTTCTAATGTGAAATTGTCTTCAGCTTCCCACTCTTGTGCCTTTCTCAAAGTGTCTTTTAGTTCTCAGTGCTTTGACTTTTTGAAAGCCCTGTAACGTGTACTGAAGTGATATCTCAACATTTTGGTTTTGATGAGTTAAACAAAATGTTGAGTAATTGTTGGCTCTTATCTGCATGGCTCTTATCTTTCAGGATGTTCTTGAACAATATCTCAGAACTGGATGTAGTATGTGTTCTGTTAATTACATTTGGAGAAGTAACTCCTGGCAAGCAGCAAGAAGAGTCTTGAACAGATTGCTTAGAATCAATATGAATCAAGATTTTTACTTTTTTATCTTCAAACTTGGATTACACAGGTGCTTTGCATTTTTGTTTGTTTGGGGTTTTTTTGTTTGGGTTTTTGTTTGGTTGGTTCATTGCAGTTTTTTGTGCCAACAAATATATCAACACAGTGAGATCAGTTATTGGCATTCTTATCTGTTTGAACACTATGTTTGGCACCATACAAATTTATTAGAATCCTTGTTCTTTTTTCCTCTCCTGACTTTGTTACAGGGTATGATTATTATTGTGCAGCAGAAACTCTCATTCCTTCCTCCACTGAGACTGAAATATTTCAAGACCTAATGCTTAAAATCTGTTGAGATGAAAATCTTACGAAAAGCTTGAATAATTTATTTGATTGTTCCCATGCACCTTTGCCTGTTATGAGTTGGTAAATAACTAATTAAGAAAGCTGAACATCTGCTGAAGGGCTTTAAAAACATGCTTGATGCCTTTGAGGTGCTATTTCCTATAGAAAGCAACTCTTCAGGAAATATACATTATACTTGAGCACAAAGACAAGGCAATAGCATGGAGATCTAAATTTTTTTCAAAGTTGTGGTGACACTGTATTATGAAAACTCAATCAAAACTCAAACACACTCATTGGGAGCTGTTGAGCTAATTGCAACCCCAGCATGAACTTGGTGGCTTCAAATTCAAACCATATTCACAGGCTATTCACTGTGACAAAAACCCTCTGTTCTACCAGTTGCATGGATATGGTCACTGAAGAGATTTGGAATTTAGCTTTAGCTTCCCCACTCCCTGCCCCCCACATTTATTTACCACACACAATTTCTTGGATATCATTTCACAACATAATAACCTTCATTTATTTATGTTTATCTATTTTGAGGGTTTCAAGAAAAATAAGCTTTTCTACTTTGTAGAAGCATTAATTTTTTTCTAGGTCATGTCTTGTTCTCTTTGAAGGGTTTAAATTATTTATTTAATAGAAAGCCTTAGCCAATTCATTTCTGTCTTCTTATTCAAGTTACTACTACATTTTCCCTCTTTTGAGTTGCAGGATTTACTTTAAAAATACACAGTTACCATACTCATCTCTAAGAACTAATTTCTTCACTTATCTGTGTGGCTTATTGGTTATATCAGTGTGTGATTATAAAATCTGTAGGAGTAACAGCAAAGGATTCTTGTTAGTCTTGTTAAGTGGCCGTAAGTAGTTGCCAATTGTTTATCAATGGGCAGCTGATAAAATGCTTAGTGAAGACAAAAGTATTCATGCAGCAAGCAAGAATTGCTCGCTTTGAAGCATTTCAAGATCAAGAATTTTTGATTAGAAATCTGGAAAACAGAATGGTAGAAGGCTTTACAGTAGATGTGAAAAGTTCAGTGGTGCTGTAAGAAATACAGTATGAAGAAGATAAGTTTCACACAAACCTATCCAGAAATAGTTTCAGACTCATAAAACATCTTACCACCAGTAGATTTGTCTTGAATTACTATAACTATAGAAGCAAACAAGCCCTGAGAGCTGTTAGTTTCTCAAAGTACCTTGGCATGGACATATTGGCTTGATGTATCCACAAAGAAGATGCTGAACAGCAAAATTAGGTATGTTATTGTCATAAAACTGTAAAACCTCAAAAGGTATTGCAAATATGATATATCCAGTAGAATGAAGTATGCCACATCTTTTTATCTCTCCTTTTTCCTTCTCAGTTCCTTCCTTGCAGTTACAATTGAATTCCAGACCTGGTGAATTTTAATGGGACACCAGGTTTAAAGTGGGGCACTCTGGCCAAAAAAAGCTCCAAGAAATTATAGTGAATTTTAAGTGTTTTCATTGATGATCAAAGACCAATTGACATCAGTTATGTCATTACAAATGTGAATTGTTGCTATGAACACTTGCTATCATTATTTAAACCTTACACTGAGTCATAAAACAAAAACACTTAAACTATTTCCTGAGCTAGTACAAAATATCTACAGAATAAATCTTTGATCACCTGAAATTAACTGATTGTTAGAGGCACAGAAGATCTAATCACTTTTTGTTGTTCATTATTTTCTGTTGTACATTTGAAAAAGAATATGTTAAACCTGTCTGGAACGTAGATAATGGCATTGGAGAGACTGTCCCAGCAGTTTAAGGTGCTGTAACACTGCTGAAGCTTCCAGACCTTGATCACCTGTTGTTTTTCTATTTGCTGGCAAGGGTCTATACTGGAGAACTTTTCCTGTAATGATAAATTGGCAGGCAGGAATCTGTTTACATTCTAAGACTTGTGTGTCTGTAGGGTACATGTCTTGTTTGCTTTTTTCAGTGAGATCATGTTTGTCTACGTGATAGGTTTGCTTGAGTGGATGGGCTCTGTGGAGTTTTGCTTTTCCTAGCTTTGAGAAAACTGAAACATTGGAAAACATTATGTGTAATTGCAAGAATAGTTAGTAAGCCAAACTTGGAGAGCCTTGGGGCACTTTGGTTTGTGGGATAAATCAAGCATGAAGCCATGGGAGCAAGAATCATCTCTTCCCTGCCCATAGTTGGCAGCGTAGGAGGAATCAGGCTGGTGCAGAAACTGGAAAAGCAAATCAGCTAAGTACCCCTAAGGTGCTGTTCTCATTATCAGCCAGTGAGTAGTTTTGGCTAGAAATAATGCTGCTTATCTACTGTGCGTCCTGCTCCTGGCTATAATGAATCACAGTTTGCCAGGATGATGCATACACCTTGACTTTGGCAGTAATCCACTGTCATAGCTACCTATTCCCCTGCAAGACAGCAGGAAGAGGGAACATACAGCTGAGGAAGGAGTCTGCATGAAGGCAGTTCCTTGTCATCCTGGCATTGTGTCTCTGATTTCACACAGCTTCAGGCACATGGGGTCTCACTAGGACAGTAATGTTTGAAAGAAAGCTGGTGGTTGATTCAGGCAGCTGATTGGTATTCTCAGCTCTGTTTGTGGCACTTCTCATTTCTGTGGCACTTCTCATTTCTGTGGCACTTCTCATTTCTGTGCCTCTTCCTAGCCTTTATTTCTTCTGTTTATTTCTCTTTCCCATCTTGTTTCCTTAGCTTTCACATGAGGTTAGCATGTTTTTCGTCTTGCTCTGCTATCTGATAGTTATTTTACTGCTGACTATCCACCATTGCTTATGTATCTCAACTACTCAGGGTAGAAATGGTAGAGAGGATTAGGTTAGGAAACAGAAACAACCTTTGTTGCCAAAGTCATTGTTACAGGGTTACTAAGCTTTGAACATGAGTAGAACAATGTTGAAAAAAATAAGATTGTGAATACGCTGGAACTTAGCCATTTTCTTTTTCCCTCTCTCTGCAAAACAATGGGGCAGTACCACTGAAGTGAAAAGACAACTTTTTACACTTTTTTCTTATCTTCACTTTATCATTTTGTTGATCAGGGGAACGGAACAGCAAGTGCTTAGACAGGAGAAAGGAGAAAGTGAATGGAACAGCAGAGAAGACATTGGGCCCATGTTTGCTTTCATTGCCAAGGAAAGATGAAGGACATTCTTGACAACGCTCATCACTTATTCGTCCACTGGAGGTGACTGAGATGTATCTTTATGATACCTGCCTGTCAAAGTCCTGACATTTAGGCTAAGCCCAGTGCTATCCTGTTGAGATATAACCATGTCACTTTAAAGTATCATTAGCCTACATTGCAGCTGAAGATTTCATTAGACTCTATTTCCGTTTCTGCTATGCTTGGCAAATTCTCCTTGCTAAAAATAATTCTAATCTCTCAAACAAACCAAGAGTCACCAATTCACACTGGCGGCTTTTTAATACCAAGGTAATTCAAGAAGTAAATTTTCAGTATTTTCTAAAAAGTAAAAATCTATAAAGAGATTAATGGGTACTGTTAAGGATGCTTGTTATAAATGAATTATTTTGATCTTTTATGTCAGTAACATTTTAAAAATAGATTAAATAAACAGTAAAATGAATAAGATAATCTGTGGTCAAGTAAATGCCTTGATAATTTTCAGGTAGAAATTTCTTCAAAAAAATTGACTTTGTCAAAGAATGAAACTCCAGTTGTATGTCCCAAGGAAATGCAATAAAACCAAGAAATAATTAGAAATGGAAATTTCAGTAGTTTCAGAGAAAGGGAGATCTCAGCAAGAGGAAACGTATATAGAGCATATTTATGAATAATTTCTTACAACCCATCTTTCTCTTGTTTTATAAAATTGTGTAAACTTTTGTGAAGGTTCATCTAACCCAGTGAATGTCTACACCTGAGTTACTTGTCTAACTCAGAGACAATGAGAAATGAAGGGCAATTGAGAGATACTAAAGGAGGTGTTTTGGGATTATTTTATTGGCGTCTTTTAGACTAACAATTTGTCTTTCAGAGTTATTTACTTTTCTTCACTTATCACACAGGGAATGTAGGTGACTGGTTCAGATTTAGGTCTTTCCATTATAAATATCAAGGTGTGATTCTGAATTTGGGGGGAAAAATATTTTGCTATAAGTAATATTTGTGTTGTTAAATTCTAATGCAAATATACCTTTATAACATAATTTTGGAATTAAATAATGCATATTTTAAAGTTATATGCCTCATAGCTGGCACTCTCTTGCAATTATGCCCTCAACAGTTAGATGTTTGCTAACATATAAGCTTTGCTTTATGCAGAGAATTGGTAGATGCAATCTTATTGAAGACAGATCTGAAAAGTAAAAGAGCTTAAGAAAGCTGGATAGTCTTTACAGGTTACATCATCTTCAAGTGTAAGAACAGTTCTGATACTCAAAGAGACCTGTAGATGTATCTGGAGACCAGTCTGACTAAGCAGGCATTTCCTGATAGAGCTCAAACCCATTAAGGCAGTACACAGGGGATTGCAAAAGAGATGGGATACTATGGTCGAATTGAAAAATGTTGCCCAAGGAATGTAGGGATAGTGTCAGGAAAGCCAAAATTCAGCCAGAGTTCAGACTTGTGACAAACATTAAGGGCAACAAGAAAAGCTTCTAATACAATGTTAGGTGTACAAGGTTGAACAAGGAACATATGGGTCCACTGCTAAATGGAGTGGGTGAATTAGCAACAGCAGAAACATAAGGCCTAGGTACTCAATAATTTTCTTGTCTCAGTCTCCTAGGTCTCTCTGATTACTGAAAGAATTCATGGAGAAGAACTATCATCAGTGGGTGAGTTAGTGATAGCTTGTGAGAACTTTGCTCATGAAAGTCCATGATGGGCTGCATATAAGCATGCTGAGAGAATTAGTTGTCCTTGCAAGGTTGTCCTCCTTGACTTAGGAGTCATAAAAATTAGGGGAAATATTCCATAACTGGAAGAAAGTATGTGTTCCACCAATCTTTAAACAACAGCATAAAAAATATCCAGGGAACTGTAGGCTGTTTCAATTTCACTTCAGTCTCTAGAAAAATCGTGGAGCAAATCTTCTTGTACCAGGCTTCTGAACACACAAAGGAGGAGAAAAATATTAGGGAAAGCTGGCATGGTTTAGAGTAGGTAATTCATATCTGATCAATCTGATCATCTTCCATGTTAAAATGTCCGGATCTGTGAACAAGCAAAGAATAGTAAATTTACCCTGACTTTGGGAAGACTATCAACACTATCTCCCAGAATATTCTCATGTTCAACTTATGATATTGCAGTCCAGATATGTGGCTAGTAAATAGATAAGGAGCTGGATGTACAGGCGGGACCAGTAACTGGAGAATTATAAAGAGGGTCTGTATTGAGATCTGGTTTGTATAACATATTTATCAATGACATGGAGGAAGCAATAGAGTGCTTGTTCACCATGTCTGCAGATGACACCAAATTGAGGGGGCCAATCAACACACTCAAAGGAAGGGCTGTCATTCAAAGGGACTTGGACAGGCCAAAAGAGTTGACAAAGACATTCCTTATGATATTCAGCATGGACAAAGGCTAAGTTCTACACCTTGGAAGGAAGAACTTCTTGCACTGATACAGTCTATGGATGGACTGCTTGAGGATCAGCTCTGTTGGGAAAGACCTGTAGGAAACACATCAAATTATGAAGAGTGGAAGAATAGGTTTTAATTGTGGACCTCGAAGACAGGGCTGGAGAAGCACCTTGAACTACTAAGAAACTTGTTGCTGAAGTTTTATAATTGTAGTTTTATTTGTAATAGGGTTTTTTAGTTGCAAAGTTTATGAATCACGTATTTCAGTCTGTTACCTCTTCCCTGTCGGGCTGTTACAATCACCACACCCTGTCCACTGTATCTCTAGGAGCTTTCTTTGTTCTCCTGATACTCATCCCAGAAACCCCATTTAACCGGTTTGACTCCTTCCGGGTCAGGCAACCTCCCCCCACACAGGGAACCCCCGGGATCAGAAAGTTCCCAGACCCCCTCCTCTCTCTGCACTGCCACAGTGGGAGCCAAAGGAAACACATCAGGGCTTGCCCTGCCAGTCCAAGCTGGGCAGTACTTAGTAGGATTTTCCTATGCCTCGTGGACAGAGCAGCATGCCCAGGGCTGCAGCCAGCCCCACCCCTGTCCCAGTTCCATTGGTTACTGCCCCTGTCTATCCCCAATCCCTGGTTTTCTATTGGTTATTACCCTTAGTTTCTCCTACTGGCTAGTCAGGGTACCTAAGACCCTTCCCTTTCCTGAGTTTTCACCCAATCCACCCCAGATCTGGCACCTTCTCCCACAGATCTTTTAAAACCTGCATGTATTTCCCAATAAATGTCTCTTTGCCTGGACCCTCCGGGCTGGTCACATTGTTTCCCTTCGCTGCACCCTCTCAGATCCAGAGGCAGGCAGAGACCTCTCCCTTCTTTCCAACGCGGCATGAAGATCTGTGGCTCTTCCCAAGCAGTGAGCTGAATGTGAACCAGCAATGGGCCCTGGCAGTGATTGGGAGGATCACAGCCAGTAGATAAGGAAAGTAACTATGCCCCTTTGCTCTGTACTTGTGAGATGGAGTCTAGAATAGTGCATCTAGTTCTGCCACTCACCTCCCCACCCTCATCCCCCAAGTATAGGACAGATTTTGATAATGGAGTGAATTCAGTGGGGGGCCATCGAATTTGTCAGGGATTGGACCTGCCCTGGGCTTGTCCAATCTGGAGAAGAGACAGCCTTGGAGATACCTAATAGCAGTATCCTACCAATACATATGAAAGACCATCAAGAAGACAGAGTCAAAGTCTTTGCAGTGATGCATGGCAAGAGAACAAGAGAAAGAGTTATAAAGTATTGGATATAAGAAGAAGTTTTTAACCTGTGATGATAGGACCCTGTGCTACAAGGCCAAGTTCAAAAAGTTCAAGTGCAAGGTCCTGAACCTGTGTCAGGGCAATCACCAGCATCAGTAAAGATAGATAAGTCATTGAGAGCAGCACTGAAGAGAAGAAAGTGGGGATACTGGTGGATTAGGAGCTGGGCATGAGCCGGCAATGTGCATTTGCAACTCAGAAAGTCAGTCAACTCTGAGCTGTACAAAAAGAGTGTCTGGTATGTAAAGGGAGATAATTCTTCCCCTCTACTCTCCTTTTGTGAGATCCTGCCTGTAGTAAGGCATGCAGACACAGTGTCTCATCTCCAGAATGAGATGGACCTCTTAAAGTGGATCCAGAGAAGGCCCATGAAAACAATAAGAGAGTTGGCACATGTCTCCTATGAAAAAAGGCCACAAAAGTTAAGCTTGTTTAGATTGAAGAAGAAAAGGCTCTGGAGAGACCTACCTGTGATGTTTAAATACTTAAAGAGGGCTTATAAGTAAGATGTGGATAGACTGTTTACCAGGGCATGTAGTGATAGGACAAGATGTAGTAGACTTATACTAAAAGAGGTTACAAATAGATTGCATATAAGGAAAAAATTCTTTGTGATAAGAGTAGTGGGACACTGGAAAAGGCTGTTCAGAATAGTCATAGATGCCCCAATCTCTGCAAGTGTTTAAGGTCAGTCTGGATGCAGCTTTGATCAATCTGACCTCATGAAAGATATTCCTGCCCGTGGCTCAGAGGTTGAAATTGGATGATCTTTAAGGTCCCTTCCAACACAAATCATTCTGAGTCTGTGATTCTGTGACTCTATGATTCTATGACAATCCAACAGTGAAACATCTTTCACAGAAAAATTGTGCAGTCTCCATTCCTCAAGGTTTATAAAACACTGGTGTAAGTCTTCTCATTGTACAATGAGATGCCCTTCCACAAATACTCAACTATTTTGTCAACGTGCATCAAACAAAGTCATTAAGACTTAAATTTTTTGTTAATTTATTTTAGCAATTAGAAAAGATACTGAGTTTTCAGCAGTTTGTGTCAATATTCGAAAAGGATTTCTTAGGTCTTCTTTGATGTAGTGCTTGTCAGTAAGTTTTGGATTTACTCGGTTTTTGTTTTGTGTTGTTTTGTTGTTCTGTAAGGAGCCAGTAGAAAAAGTGGTATGTTATGAAAAGAAGAAAGTTTTCCTTTGCACTGAGAACTAGTGATCCTTAGATCTAATGTCTCTTGAAAATGAGATATAATGGAGAGCCGTGCCTAAAGGACTTATAATTATACCGAACATAAAAAGAGAAAGATAAACATAATCCATGTAAAGAATCTGAACAAGAAGTTAACATGTTTGAGAGTTATCCTGTTGGATAAAACAAAATTGAACCTTTTGTTTAGTAGTTCACAATCTTCCCAGTTTGATGACTTGAGAAAGGTAAATATGCCAAAAAATAAAATATTTTCACTTGCTATTACATATATCAAAATTCTGACAGTTCTCAGCTGTTATAGGGAATGGATAAATACAGTTTTCAGTCAATCTGTAGGTTAAGAAATTGAAGTAACTTGAGATTAATTAATCTAATTGTTTTATCATCAAAGCAGACCAGGTAAGTCATATTTAGAATTGCAACCTTCATGAAGACATGTTATAATAATATTCAAGAGTTTTAATATGTTAGTTCAGCATAAAAACAATTTAAAATTATAATTTAAACAAACATTACTCAATATGAAAGTTTTGCTTTTTTGGTTGTCTCTTGTCTGCCTTGTAATCAAAATATGAAAACAATGAATACAACGATGGGCCCAGCAATAAAGTGTGTTAGATTTTAGTTAACAATGTTTTGTGGCTCCATATATACATTTATGCGAAACTGGAGTAGAGATCACATTGTATTTAAAGTAATTGGTGAGATACTTTGGCAAACTGACTCATTTCTGAAAACTTTTGTGAGTCACATCAGAAAGGAAATGCTTAAGACTGCAAAGGCTTCAGTAATGTCAATGAGATCTTAGCCTGTTAAAAATAAAGCTGGATGCATGATGCCATATGAAGAGACACTTACACTGTTGTGAAGGTCAGCTAGATATTGAAGTAACACACAGAATGAATTTTAGAAAGAAAAATGTAACACCCAAGTAGTTTCTTCCTCTTGGACCTTTCTTGTTACTTACCAGGAGGCAAAGGCCTCCCTCTTCTGTGTGTAAATTTTCCAGTGGTGAAAAAGTCAGCTCTAGAACCACAGAATCAACTAAGTTAGAAAAGACCTCTAAGATCATCAAGTCCAATCTTTGACCTAACATCACCTTGTTTACTAGACCATTGCACTAAGTGTCACATCCAGTTTCTTCTTAAATACCTCCAGGGACAGTGACTCTACCACCTCCCTGTGCAATGCCCCAATGCCCAATCATTCTCTCTGTAAAGAACTTTTTCTGAATATATAACCTAAATCTCCTCTGGCACAGCTTAAGACTGTGCCCTCTTGTCCTACTGCTGGTTGCCTGGGAGAGGAGACCAACCCCCACCTGGATACAACCTCCTTTCAGGTAGTTGTAGAGAGCGATAAAGTCTCCCCTGAGCCTCCTTTTCTTCAGGCTGAACAACCCCAGCTCCCTCAGCTGCTTCTCATAAGGCTTATGCTCCAGTCCTTTCATCAGCCTCGTTGCCCTTCTTTGGACCTGCTGCAGCACCTCAATATCCCTCCTAATCTGAGGGGCCCAGAACTGAACACAGTACTAGAGGAGCAGCCTCACGAGTGACAAGTACGGAGATTCACTTGTCTGGTCCAGCTGGCCACGCTATTCCTGATACAGGCGAGGATGACATTGACTTTTTTGGCCACCTGGGCACACTGTTGGCTAATGTTCAGCCTCCTGCCAATCCAGACCCCCAGATCACTTTCTGTGTGGCTGCTCTCCAGCCACTCTGTCCCCAGCCTGTAGCGCTGCAGAACCCTCTCTCTGCAGCGCTACAGGCTGCAGGACTCTCTGTCCAGGTCTCTCTACAGAAAGAACCCTCTTGCCTTCCAGCAGATTGACACTCCTTCCCAACCTGGTGTCATCTGCAAATTTGCTGATGGTACACTCAATCCCCTCAGTCATCAGTAAAGATATTAAATATGAACAGACCCAACACTGACCCCTGGGGAGCCCCGCTAGGGACCAGCTGCCAGCTGGATGCAGCCCCGTACATCAGCACTCTGGGCCCAGCCACCCAGCCAGCTCCTAACCCAGCAGAGAGTGCCCCGTCCAGTGTGCCCAGTGTGCTATGGGAGACTGTGTCAAAGGCTTTGCTGATGCCCAGATAGACATATCCACAGCCTTCCCCTCATCCATCAGGCACGTCACCTGGTCATCAAAAGAGATCAGATTGGTCAGGCAGGATCTGCCCCTCCTAAATCCATGCTGGCTCAGTCTGTTTCCCTATCTGTCCTGAAGTTGCTGTGAGATCTCACTCAAGATGAGTGGTCACTCTTCATCCAGGATTGGTGGTATTGTTTGCATCTCTTTAACCCAGGCAGTCATTAACCTATCATATTCCTGTTTCCCTTTTTATTCTGTTATTAATTAGTACTATTATATGTCAACATGCTTTGTTATTGTGATGTACCACAAACATTTGTATTCTCTCAGCTTGAGTTGTCTTACTGGTCTTATTTCACAGGTGCTTATAATTAAGCCCATATTCCATTTAATACAGAGTTTAATCATCTACAGTATTTTTATTTAGGTAAAATTTCCTGAAAATTATTTATTTTAAACATAGATAATTTGTTATTTATGTAGCCAAATATATATGAGGTAAACTCATTTATACATTTGAACGGACACATTAAAATAATGTTTTATCTACTCTAATTCTGAAAATTAAAAATCCTGTGTTTTCATGTTTCAAATTTAAAGCAAATCCTTCCTCCCACATCTGCTATCACATAATAGCTCCTTAAGCTTTTACAGAGGTTATTTAACATCACTATTAGCACTTTTTTCCTTTGCAGCTGCTTAGAAAGTAAGCCAAAATTTGGGGATGTGGGTAATATTGGAGTGTGGTTGGTTTTCCAAGGGAAATACCCAGTTGCAATATTTTGTCACCTCTTTTGACATTTTCTAAAATAAGGTCTTTAAATCGCAACTATGTGCATCATATTCTTTATAATAAAGTAGCTTGTCCCCAGCAATTATCAGATTACAGCAGTCCATTTTTCAGTACCCATTTCTGTCAATTTTGTGAGCAGAGGTTTGTTCCACAATACCTTGATGCTATAAGCCCACCATACTTTGTTATCTCTTGAGTTCTTGCAGAATGAGAACCTGCTTGAAAATTTCTCTACATGGTTTGCTATCCCTTTTGAATGACCATAGCTCCTTCATCTCAAGCACTGTCTTATATTTCATTGCAGACCGACATGCTCTGGGCGTGGTGACCTCTTTAAATATCTCACCTATAAACCTTTCATTCTAGTGAATGCTGCATACTGTGGCAATTTGTCTGTTGAGATCATCAGTCTTGCTCTTGAGGTTCACATATGCTCTCTTCAGATGTCTTCATCCAGGAAACACCACATCTTATTCTGCTCACAGATCATAAGATTCCTCTTTGGTTCAGGTCCCTAATCCCTCAGACTCAGAGTCTCTTTTAACTTGTAAGAATAATACTGAAAGGGTAAAAAAAGACAATAAAACTGGATGTAAAGACAGCCAATCAGTCAGTAACCCCCTCCCTTAAACCTCCCTTTCCCACTTACAATCATCAGCAGCTGTAGTGCAATTAAACTCAGCAGGTGTTCGAAGGAATTACATTTTATCACCACCATCCCCTCTCCTCCTTTGCTCCCCCTTTTCTGCCCCACTCCCACAAGACCACACTGCCTTTCTTTATGGGTCTATAAAAAAAAGAGCTAGTCACATATATAACAGCACTAAAGAAACCAAAGAATTAGTAATAGAAGATGATGACATATGGGAGAAAATGGGTTTACAGACAGTCACAGGGAATTTTAGAATAAAAACATTAATATTCCTTAAACTGATAGTTATAAACTGTTCAGAGTGTCTTCATGGTCTTTTCACTTCATGTAAAGCCCTT
Organism: Myrmophylax atrothorax; assembly: GCA_026770055.1. Taxonomy (NCBI): domain Eukaryota; kingdom Metazoa; phylum Chordata; class Aves; order Passeriformes; family Thamnophilidae; genus Myrmophylax; species Myrmophylax atrothorax. The sequence continues at coordinate 122,673,806 of JAOXXN010000395.1, forward strand.
AACTTGATTGTAGAAGGTTCTGAATGTCCTTGTCTGGATTCAATAATGTAAATTCATCACATGCTTGTGAAAACCATGATGATGCTTTCATGTGGGCTACTTGCATGCTTATAATTACCACTGAATGCAAGTGCCTGATGATCATAGTGCTTAGCACCTTGCAGAATCAAATGTGAAATAAGTAATATTATTATCAACTCATGAAAATACTAAATCTGAAAGGGTTGAATGGAATACTCAACCTTCATGTTACTAGCCACTACCATTAGTCACTTAAAAATTAATTCATAATATGTTTTACACTGTACATTGCCCATTAGAAGGAAGAAAATAAATCGTTCCTGTTTAGTATATTTTTCACTGATTCTTGTCCAGTGTTTCTTTGGTTTCTTAGGTTTCTTCAGTCTTTTTTTCTATGATCAATCTTCATCATGTTTTCTTCTAGATGTCTCTCTTTGTATTCATTCAGTTTCACCAGTATACTGAATCACTGTAGGACAGTATCCAGGCAGCTGACAGTGGAAGTGACAGAGTATTCTAATGTTAAAATGTTAAAATAAAGTTTAATATAAAGTTTAATGTAAAAGTTATCTCTTTCTTACTCAAAAATGTGACTTTTCTCAGAACTTGCTGCATGTAAATTGAAATCCACAAAGAAAAGTTGTAATTTTGAAACATTCTGGTTGTTGCTAATCATTTTATAGAAACATTTATTTTGAATTGATTATTTTAAACACTTTCAAAATTCTATATTTTATTTTACAGTTTACCTTTCTCTGTGTTATTGTTAATACAGTAGTTTTCTTTACAGTGTGATCACCTAAGAGTTTAATCAAAACTGGATCTCATGCTCCTCTGCTAAGAAAATTCACTGGGGTGAAAAATAAAATAGTTTTAATTAGTAGGACCACATGTTGCAGCATCACATGGTACATTTGTTTCACTGACTATGTATCCTTCTTTTTACTGGAGCTGTATCTGCATCTGAATTAGGTATTTTAGCAATAGCTAGTAACAGTTTTATTTTGCCCCAAGAAAATAAAAATATAATGTTCTAAAAATTTACAATTGTTCTTTAAAATCTTTAAAATACTAATAAATATTGGATTTTTTTCTTAAATGGGGTTTAAATATATTCCAACAGGAATTTGTTTATAGTTTTTAATTTAATTTCATATAAGATGCTAAAAGGAGGTGTACTTCTAATGAACCAAGTCAGCGCAAAGATTCCATACTTCTCATGGAATAAGCATGAAAATGTCCCATGAGAAAGGCAATCATGTATTCAAAGACTGTAAAAATACACATAGAGACAGGTGAACATTGTGCAGCCAAACCTAGTTGCTGCATTTTTTATCCTCAGACTGTTGAAATGTATATTATTTTATCATATCTTTTTTTTTAATATAATTGTTAAGTATTAAAGCAGCAAACATATGAGCAAGGAAAACTAGAACCTCACTGACTCCTCTGAACAGCTTTAGTAGGACTGGGAAATTTAGAACTGATAAGGCTTTTCAACAAGTAAAGCTTTGGAAAAATATAAATAGTGAATTTTGGCACATTCTGTGGATTGACCGGGATAGTAGTACTTGGCCCTACATTATAGGAGTATATAACTGCTTAACCCCTACATCAGAAAAGATGTGAGGCTTATTAAGAATCCAGGGCTGTAGTTCAGGTTTTATAAGGCAGTGTGCTAAAGGTCTTTCTGTTCTCTCCATCCCAGTCAGTTTTTTTTCCCCATTGCCTTTGCTTCAGTCTGTCTCTTTCTCCCTCTAAACAGCCAAGAAATCAATTGGTCTGGCATTCCTTTCCCTCTGCATATAGTTGGAACATTTCTAAATCTTAGTTCATTGTGAAGTTTTCAGTTTGGCTTGAAAGATATCAAAAGATAGATATTTCACCACATTTCTCACAGCAGTTTTACTTTCTAGAACACAATGAGACATTAAGAAATAGTGCAGTTGCCAAAAAATATGACTTACAGATAACAATGGAGTTAATTTGAACTTACCAAATATTTTCCATTCTTCAATATTTAATATATAAGTTACTAGATGTGTAGTTTCTTCTTTTATGCTTTAGCCCAGTGGCTGAACAGTCCTGAGGGTTATGAAACTCAAATTTGATTTAATGGATCTGAACTGCTCTCTCTCCTTTTTGTCTCAGTGGTACATTACATAATGCGGAGTATGGAAATGGCTCCAACAGGATATTCCATTTTGTCTAAATTAACTGACAGCATTCTTATTAGGACATCTTAATGAAAGTTCATTAGCAAAGGAGAGGATTGCATCTGTATCTCTATTTCAGGAGTGGTGTTTAAAGAGATAAATAAATCAGTTTTTTCCTTTTTTTTTTCTTCTCCCTTTTTTTTTTTTTATTTTAAACATCACATCAGGCATTCTGGAGTGGGATGTGTTAACTTTAGTACAGTAAATGGATGCTGCAAGTCAAAGATGTTAACCTGATCCCATCTCTGTATAATAAGCAATTAAACAAGGTCTGGGATTTTGAGTACAAAGAGACTTTGGTCTGCCTCACAGAAATTCCTGTGTAAGTGATCACCATGGAGTAAAGCTTTTTTGAATTATTTCTCAAGATGGAGAGAAAAATGACAGTAAAGTATTTTAAAAAGGAAGTACTGAAAAATGCTTTTATTTTTAACAGTTTCCTCATTTTGTTTTCTTTACTGAAGCAATCTTTATAAAGGAAAACCTTTTAATGCTGTAGGTCAGACAGTACTATGTGCAATTCTGGTCTCAGTGTTTCAAGAAAATACCATGGAATTAGAGAAGGTACATGTAAGGGCAATTAAAATGATTAAGGGGATGGAGCATCTACTTTATGAAGAGAGACTTAAAACACTTGGCCCTTCAGTTTGGAGAGGAGAAGACAGAGGGGTGATGGTTTATAACTGAGGTTTACACAACTGTAGAAATGGTGAATAAACTGAATGCAAAACTGTTATTCATTAAATCCTGCAGTAAAAGTAGAAAGTGCTCAATGAAAAGAACGTGTGATTAGTTTAAAACAGTTAAAAGAAAGTAGATAGTGAATTTATGGGATTTGCTGCCATAAGACTTTGTAGAAGTAGAGAATATCAGTCAATTCAAAAAAAGGATTAAGACTAAAAGATGGACAATAGGTCCATAAATAGATACTAAAAGCACTGAGCAGAGATCTACCTCTTATATCTCTAACAAAATAATTGTGGGTGCTGGTGAAGGAGATGGACTGTAGAGTGTCCAGTCTTGTGCATTCTCCCTATATAGCTTCTCCTATTATCACTGTTGGAGACAGAAAGCTGGACTTGATGGTCTGACCCTGGAGAGCATTTTTTTTTTTAAGTAACTGTCAGTGTTTTAAGTGTGATTGCAAAAGCTGGAAGAGATGGGAGTAATGTCATCTTGAGTGAGAGAGTGGTATCTATGAGAAGCAGTGATGTCCACCTTCTGATGTTATCTTAATTCAGAATTAAGTACCAAAAGAGATTTTCTGTTTCCCATAGCTGCAATATAACAGCTAACCATTGGCTTTGTTTTGCTTTCTTGGAAGGCAATTTTCTAGTCTGCTAAATATTTACTAGCATCCAATCTTCTTTTTATGGATGAGGAATACAATACTCCATAACATATTTGATCATTACTCTCTTTTGAAATCATTTGGAGTAGTAGTAAAGTTGTTTTGGTTTGGGGTTTTTTTGTGTTTTTTTTTTTTTTTTTAACGATGTGGAGGGACAAAATTAGCTGGTTGATATTTGCTACTTAATATTGCTTGTCATTTAGCTTTGCTCTTAGACCATTCTGTATGAATTGGATTGACACAGAAAGATAACAAAAATGTAATTAAATAGGAGGCTCCAGTTTGATTTCTGTCACACATAGTATAGAAAAAATAACTAATATGTGTGCTCTACATAAATATAACATGAAGGGGCATGCCATAATATTCTGTTTTATTTCAGACCTGTTTGAGCAAAGCATTAGGAGGCTTGATGCCCTGCATACAAAGGTATTTACTTCCTTTCATAGAGGAAAATAAATGATTCACCATTGCCAGGGTCTTATAAACTATCTAACCAGACTATGGGTCGTTAATATTGTTTACTGAGGTAGTATGAAAAGTGTATCATATATTTCCCTGGTGCATTTTATCTGTATGTGAAAATTTATGTGTAAATTTGTCAAGATAAAAAGTCTGGTGGACTTAGTAGTTTTAGGTTAATGATTGGACTCAATGATCTTAAGGTTCTTTCCAAACTAAATGATTCTATGCTTCTATAATAATTCCTAGCTCACACACTGGCAAACCTCCTAGTGACCTGTCATTCCTATATTCTTTTGTGCATTCTCTTTACCTGCTACCATTAAAACTTAGATTGTTTACACCTGATTCCTAATTCTTTCACAGAAGGTTTGAAAACCTCAGAAAACCCATAGTCTTCCATGCTGTATTTCATATTTTCTGCTTCCTGGAGGCTGTCCTGGGGTAAGGCTACAGGCTAATAGATGTCGATTTGGAGTTAAGGCTCTGTTTCATGTTCCTGCCTGTATTGTAGTTTCTCTCCTAAAACTTCCTGCCTATGGCTCAGCATCCATTATGGACTTCACTGATCTTTGTCACCATTTCATTCTCATACAGACTGTATACTCATCATCCTAGACAGCATTGCATAAATTTACACAATACCCCAAAACATTTACTTTTTAAAAAAACATAGCTAAGACTCCTACACAGTGTGGGAGCAACCTCTTACAGTGCTTTCTGATCCTCTCTCATTCTCTGATCTCCCCGAGAGAGGTCTAGGTCTTAATTTTCTTTTTCGCTTGAGAAGGGAGTATCATTTTACTCTTCTCTCACAAAAAATCTCTCCTAATCGTCTTACCTGCAGTCAGCTTTCATGCATTTCTAGGGATAGAAATCTATGCACTAGTCCTGCTCTTGAGTCAGATGAGCATTTGCTGCTGAATTTCTAGCTATGGGAACCAAACAAGCTAGTCACCAGGGAATGTATAAGGTATAAATGTTTTATCGGTTCTCCACCTTACCCCATCAATCTTTGCCTGAGGCATCTGGTATTTGGAATGGCACTGTTGGCTAACCTGAAGGACTATCTACCTATTATATTTCTTAACAGTGTAATTGACCTTACAATTACAGCCAAGGGAGTACGTCCAGATTTTTACAGGGTTTTTTTTTTTGTTATTGTCAACTTCTAAGTAATCTCTGATTGTATGCCTAATTCCATGCTTTTCCACCTCAGTTTTTCCTTCCATTTTTCAGAAATTGTAAATATCCATTAGGTTTTAGAGGTGCATCTCTTTAAAGTACTAATTATGTTTATTACTCCTTATGACTCTATCTTTTCTTTGACCATATTGAAAGTAAGCACTTAACAATCATGGATTCTTAGGTGACCATCAGTTTTCAGCTCAAAAATGAAACAGTCTTTATCTCTTATGATGATGGTCAAAATGACAATAACATTAGGCAGTAGCTGTATTTCTTAAAAAACACTAATGATGTGTTCTTGGTAGATACTTTAACACTAATTTCTAGTCAGTTGGTTTCTTCTTGTTGTTTCTGTGTGAACAACTTGGACAGTTTCCATTCTCATTTTTGTAAAAGTGCCAGAAGCACTTTCTGTTCAGTCCTTAATTTTCACTTCTGCTGTCTGTTACTATTAAAACGCCAATGTGCAAATAGTAATCACAGAAAATTCTGCCAAATTTAGCTGAAAACTGATCTGTTTCAGGTAGGCTGTTCAAGCAAATTGCAATCTAGGGGGCACAGCATTTTACTGGGGTTGCCTGCAGGGCCCAACCTTGGCAAAATGGAGGTATAACAGTAGCTGACAATGTCAGGAATGTAAGAGTAACAGGGTGGATGAGTAGGACAGTGGGACAGCCAAACTATTCACCCCAGACTGATAATTCTGAAGAGGGAGATGATTCTCAGCTGGATTAAATGCTAACTGAGGAACTTCAGACACTTTTGAAATAGCAGAATCAACTTGAAAATAAATAAGTCTAGAAGAGAAGCTTTGAGACTTGTAGTATTGGGAAAAAGGTGAGCTCAGCAAGCAACAGGGGTGACATGACCCTGCCAGATGTGACCCAAAGGCACTGGGGACTCTGACTGGCCCTGGAGCATGATGTGCCTGGGGGTGCCCCCAGGCACTGCCTCCAGCTCACTCATGGCCAGCATGGAGGCACTCAACTTGCACCTCATGAAAGGGTGTTTAGAGATTAGTACATGTGTAATAACATTTTGTAGCATTGTGGTATATCTGTTGTGTTGCTGATACATATCCTAATGTGTAGATAATGGTTTTACAGTTAAATATTTAGTAAATAAATGAACCAGTTTGAACCTGATTTGATTTAAATAATACAAATATTTTCCCATTTTTTAGAGGGACATATACTAAACACACATAAAGTACTCAGCCAGTGTATATACATTCTTGAACAAAATGAGAATGTATAAGGAGATTATTTGTGGAATTAAATTAAGCCACAGTGGATAGTGTAAATACAACAAAACGTATTTTTGGATACAAGCATACATTCAGACGTTACTGAGTTAACGCCTATCAGATGAACAACTGAACACTGGCAACTTCATCTCCACCTGCTTCATCATTGAAGAGCAATTTTAAGTCAAGTTTGAAGCAACAAGCAGCATATCATTTAATTTCTTATCATGCACATTTGATTGTAATGATGTTCCTATTTTTACATTAAAAAAGTAATTCTACTGATTCAGGTTGATATAAAAATTTAACAGGAATATATTTTTATCACTAACCCATTTTTTGAATTTTTTACTCTTTAAGATGTTTTCTCTTAGACATTTCTGAGGAAACATTCCACTGTTGAAAATAAGATCTACTTTTCATAATGACAATGAGAATTTTAAAGGATTATAATTAGGTAAACTCCCAGATGAGTATCTCCTCAAAAATAATTAATTGTAAGGACTCAGAAGGAAATAACCTTGTAATTTCTGATTTCTTTGCCTGTAAAAATCTGCTATTTACATTATATTAGTTGAAAGTTAAAAAGGTATAAAATCTTTGTGCTGTTTTTTCTGAACTGATGTTTGAAGTCAGACTTCTGTTAGACTAAATAGTGAAAATCAAATTTGTCATGGATCTCAAATATTGCATAGACAGAAGAACTTTTAGGTTGGGAGGTGAAAATTGCTGGGTTCTTTCCTGTACTAGAGACAGGAACAATTTGCATTATATTAGCTAAAGTTTATTTCTATTTTTTTCTTTAAAATTGTCATATAAATAATCTTTTAAATTAAAAACCTTAAGAAATTGAAATCTGGAGGAATTTTTGGGTTGCATTCTTTTTTGTTGTTGTTTTTGTATTGGCTTTTTTTTCAGTTATAAATCTATAAAAGACGTGAGTTACTACTTTGTAGGAAAATCATTTGTGCTTCTCAAACATTATCTTCTGATTTTGTACTCAGTACTGTCATAACTTGGATGGACATTCCATTTTTTGCAATTTATTTATTTTCTTATTTTCTTTATATGTATCCTGGTATGTCAGACACTGGCAGTGGCTTCATTCCTCAGTAGAGAATGCCAAGGCTATTAATGTTGATGACTTGCTTCAATTATGTCCTTTTTTACAGAACACAATTACGCCAGGTGAGTCCAAAATTCTTCTTTCCAACCACTGTAATTTTTAAAAAAAATTTAATTGTATGCTCCCAGCTGATGGTCTTTAAAGGAGTAGAGAAAGATTTCTTACTGTTCTAGGGCAGACTAATTAACTCTAATTTTCATCCTTTCGTCAGAGGAAAATTCTTGTCCAGTAAGAAAAAGGGTAAGCAAAAAGCACCCAACTGATGGTTTCCAGTAGCTGACCTGAGGAAGGTCAGTTACTCATGGCTGTCATTCATAGGATGGGTGTCTTACTCTTATTGACACTATTCCAAATCTTTCATCTTCTATAGATGGGACATTTTTGCCAGTATATGTGCTTGTATATGATTTGCCAAGATGTTCATTGGCCTTTAAGAATGCCCTCCTTGTTTACAGGCTTTCTAATTAAAGGAACTACTTATAAGAGCACCTGTTTCTTGAAGGCAAACATGTTTTTAAGTGTACCCCTTTTACTGAGAGAAAATAGGATCCATTGTGTGTATACAGAAATAATGACAAATCATCTTGACCTGAATATTTCAGTATAATATGCCAGACATACAGTTCTTTAAAAAGTACTTTTTCATAACTATGACCATGCCACCCTGACACCTGATCCCGTCAGATCTCAGAAGCTAAGCAGAGTTGGGCCTGGATGGAGTCTCCTTGGATGGGAGACCTCCTGGGAATACTGGGGGCTGTAGGTTCTAGTCCCGAGGACTTCACTGTCATGGTCCAAGCTCGCTCAGCCATGGCAGATGAACCTTAGGAGTTAAAGGGTGGGGCCAGTTCTGCGCACGCTGTGCCTCACCTAAAAATCCAATGTGCAGGCTTGAAGGACACACCCATGTGGGTAGAGCCCTTCCCAAATCTTTATTTGTGAAGCCTAGCCATGATGATAACGTTTTTTCATGTAATTGGCACACTGATACATTCTGAATCCTGAAATTTGCTAACTTTTTTAACGTTGTTGAAAATATCTATTCCGCAGCCCTACGCCAAGCTACCATGGCTGAAGATCACTGCTTGCTGCTGGGGTAAGTGCTCCATGATTACTGAGCCTCTATTACTGCTCAAAAGACAACTTTCAAAGGCAGATATTTGTCTTATATTTGTCTGCTGCTGTAAATTTACACTTAGCAGAACAGGCAGTCAGAAAACAGAAAACTTCAGTAGCTTACTATCATTAATGATATTCCTCAGTTCTAGTGGTTGTATACAATACTTCTGGACAATCAGAGTGGAACTTACACTGACACACTTGAAAAAGGATGAATGTCTTCTTATTCTTGAATTGAAATCCTCATAGATGTTTTCAGTGTAGCTTATATTGCACTCTCATTGATCTTGCCTTGAAAGCTTTGATTTGCACGGGTACTGAGGCAGACACATGGTGGATTTTTTTAATTAACTGGCATGGTAGTACAATTGTGCACAATTATCATAGAGTAAGGGTCAAATTTTCCTGAGAAAAAGGTTCTAAATGAACTGTTGTTCTAATAGAGCACCTACTTCCAAATGGAAGTAAACTGTATATTTGTCAGTAAGATTTTCCTCTGCCCTCCAAACTAGCTTATTAACACCACCGGAGTTTAATATTTTATGCATGCTCCCTTCCCTTGCAGGTCTGCTAATAAAATTCCTATCAATGTGGTTATTTTCCTGTATATTGAATGATATGAGGAAACTGTTAGAAAGCTAAACTTGGATATTAAATATTTACCAAGCCTCTTTGGGGTTCTTAAAAAAAACTAAAGGATGGATGACTATTGGATAAAAGCTTCTACCTGCAATACTGTTACCTTCCAACAAAAATACCATGTTATCATAGGTGTAATTAAAGGACAAGACAAACAATTATAGAACATAGAAGAAGATTAGGAATCAAGAAATACTGGAGTGAAATTCTTAATTAGGCTTGAAACCATTTATTTTAAATATATTAATACATGACTCACAGAAAGAACAATTACTTAAAACAGGAGAAGTTTAGATTGAGTAATTATTTATTTTGATGCTAAATGCACGCTTTTGGATAAAATCCTGAGCACATATTTTGATATTTAATTGGTAGAATGTGAAATATATTTTATTCAAAATAATATACACTGAAATATTCATTAGTCTTTCCTTTGATTCTCTAAAAGGACATACTGTTCAGTCATCCCACAGATACATAGTTTAAGGAAAATATATTGGGAAAAAATACTATGTAATTTGCTCATAAAGACACTTTAATGGTATGTGTCTTTAATATGATTTGCTTGCCACATGCCACGTGTAAGTTTTCTGTGCGAAGCAGACAGAAAGTCAGAACAAAGGTGTACAAGTAAGAGAGTTAGAAACTTGTTAGTAGGCTACATGCATATAACTCTGTGTGAGAACTGACTACATCAATTGAATTCTTTTAGTCAATGGGATATAATGAGATATTCTAAATTGAATTCAATGTCAGTCATGCCATTGAACCCTCATTTCCTTATACGTTAGGCCTTGTTCTTGGTTTGAAGGTTGCCTTGCACCTTACTTGTTTTCAGTGAACTGAGGAAGCCTAGTACAGACGTAGGTATCAGGACTAACGCAGATATTGCATTAGAATATGGACTGGATTTGCATACCTCCAGAAGATCTCTCCCATTTTGCTGTAACTATGACAAACTTTTTAAAATAAGGACTGGTTCCACAGAGACTTGCCATTATGACTCCAACTGTTGGAAACAGTTAATGTTCAGGAAGTCAGTTTGCAAGGTGGAAACTGTGATGTAGATGTCATTTAACTTCCCTTATCCCACTATGTGAAGAATTAGATGCCTCAAAATTGGGCCACAGGTAGCAGTATAAATGAGAGATGAAGCTGTCTACTCTGGTAAGCAGGGAATGGTAGGAAAATTAAAATGTAACCTATCATCTTGGAATTTCAACAATCATACTAGTCTACCAAAGTAGGGTAGAGGGAAGGAGAAGACGACCTTCCACTCTATTAAATACAAGTAACCAAACTTTTGCAAAAGTGTGGGACATTTGAATTCAGTAGTTCTTTTTTTTTTTTTTTTCAGGGATTGTGAGGAAGACAAAGCAAAGTAAACTGAACTGAACCAGATGTTGTAGTTTGGAATGATAATGTAAATTACCTCCCTGACACTAACCCCCATGCGATTAGTTAACAAAATAAGTAGTTAACTGCTACCAATTCCTTCTTGATCATTTTGGGTGGGGGCAGACTGGGGGAAGGTGTGGCAAAGAATGGGTTTGCACTGTCTCTTTTGGTTTTGGGGACATCTTACAGCTCTGGGGGTAGGTTGCAGCTGTGTGTGTTGTCTGTCGGAGAGAAACTGTTCAGCTGCTCCTCGCTGCTCCTGTGGAGTAAGCTAGTTTCTTCTTGCCACTGCTGTTTCTCCTGGTTTTGGCACTGGGGCCCCAGCCACCACTCTGGCCTCACCATTGACGGCAGTGTCACGGCTGCCCACCCCACCAGGGCAGCGACCCGGGAGAGAGGAGTCACAGCTGCTTCCTGGGACACACTAGGGCTCTCCATTCCCAGCTTTCCTTCTTCATTTGGGACAAAGGACGCAGAGAGAGAGAGAGACAGAATTCATCTGAGTGCTCATCGCTCATCTCTGTCTTGCTGGAAAAAAGACTGAGAACTCACCCTGCAGCTAGCCAAGTTGTGACACTGACACTATCCATAAATATAACTTTCTCCAGGAGGAACCTACCGGTTTTGGGGTTGTTCTCCTTTATTTGGTTGGTGTTTTTTTGTTTGGTGGGGTTTTTTTGTTCATTTTTGATTTTTTGGGTTTTTTAACTTGTGGTGTTGGGGAAGCAGTTTGCTCTGGTCTGTTTACAGTTATATCTATACATATATATATATGTATATAGTAGTTAAGAACAGTTATCCTTCTTACATCTATTTTCTAATTAAAGTTCCTTTTCTTAAATTTAATAGAGAGAGATGTGATTGTTGTGGAGGAATCCTCTCCTCTACTTTTTGGTAAACATTTTGGGTTTTCCCCTCAAACCAAGACATCAGAAAACAGAAATTTCAGATGTCACTGAAATTTAGTTTTTATTTCAAGCCTTCTAAGCTGCTTAGCACTATTTTGTTGCATTTTATATTTCTCTTAATCAAACCAAAATTTGCATGAAGTTTTCAGCTTTCTTTTCCATAACATTTCTGTTACTTTTTTTCTGAAGAATCAGAAGCATCAGAAGTATCACAATCAGAAATGAGTGACTATGTCCGGAAAGACATGGAGAAATGTCTTATAAGTACCTTGGAAACCCTTCTGAGAAAAGAACTACTGAAAGGGGATTCACTATGTGCCCCAGCTGAAAATTTTATTCTTCTGTAACAGATTTTTTTTCACTTAATATTAGCAACTCATAAATGACACATCAGAAAAGTCCTAACCATAACCCTAAGTAGTTGTCAATGAATATACAGGTCATTTCAGATTAAATATCTGTACACTTGAATACACTTGAAGAAAGCAATGTAAGTATGTTTCTTAAATTCTCAGCCTGCTACCAGTCTTCACCATCTCAGCCAGCAGGTATCTATAAGGATTTTGCTGGTACCTGCTGCTAATTGGCAGGTAATTATCAAATGGTTCTGGTTAGATTCCTTTCAGACTGGGCTCTGTTTCTTTACAAGGGAGCTGCTTATTCTGCATTCTATATCACCAGCTCAGAGACAGTGTAATATTCCATTTTTTTCAGTCCTCTCTAATCACTAAAATGTTTAAAAATCAATATACTGTTTATTAATGTAATTTTGTGGCCTTTACTGTCTTTTATGTTTGGTATTCTATGTTTCATACTTTGAAAAAAGTTTACCATCTCTTGAGACCTAGAGTAGAAAAGTTTTATCTCTGCAGTAATAAAGGGTTTCCTGTCTCAAAAACTGTTTGCTACATCCAAGTCTAGTATTTCATGGCTGTATAGGGTAAGAAATTGGAATTCACTGTTATTTAGGCAATCAATCCTCTGGGGACACTACGTGTGAAGAATGGAAAACATTGCACCCAATATGTAAGAGCGCTATATAAAAATTACATACAGATGGGAAGGACAGATACAGCCACAGAATGTTTGATGTTGGAAGGGACCTCTGACGGTCAACTGGTCCAAGCCCTCTGCTCAAGTAAGGTTGATTAGAGCCAGTTTCCCAGGACGGTGTTCAAACTTCTGAGTATCTCCAAGATGCAGACTTCACAACATTCCTGGGCAACCTGTGCCAATGTTCAGTCAACCTTAGAGTGAAAAAGAGTCTCCTGGAATTCAGAGGAAGCCTCTTGTGTTTCAGTGTATGCCCATTGTTACTGGGAACCACTGAATGAGCCTGGTTCAGTCTTCTTTACACCCTCCTTTCAAGTATTTACAGGCATTGATAAGAACTCCCTGAGCCTACTCTTCTCCAGGCTGAACAGTCCCTGGTCATAGGAGAGATGCTTCACTTCTTTAATAATATTTATGGCCCTTTGTTAGACTTTCTCCACTACGTCCATGGTTCTTTTGTACTGGGGAGCCCAGAGCTGGATGCAGCATTCCAGATGTGGCCTCACCAGCACTGATTAAAAGGGAAGAATCGCCTACCTCAACCTGCTGGCAATATTTTGCTTAATTCAGATGAAGACACCATTTCCTTTCCTGTCCTTGCTGCAAGGACACATTCCTGGCTCATGTTCAACTTGGTCTTCACCAGGAACTGCAGGACCTTTTCGCAAAACTGATTTGCAAATGATCACATATATTGGTTAATGAGTTTATTCCTCCCTGGACTTTGTACTTCCCCTGGTTGAATTTCATGGCGTTCTTGTCAGCCTGTTTCTCCAGACTGTCAAAATGCCCCTGGATGGCAGCATGACCCTCTAGTGTATCAGCCACTCCTTGCTGTTTTGTGTTATCAGCAAAATTGCGGGGAGTACACCCCCTTCCATCATCCAGATTGTTAATGAAGATATTTAACCAGACCTTTGTAAAAGCTCTTCAAAACATATTCCTAAGAGAAAACCCTATGCCAAATTTATGATAAATCCTGTTTGATGGAATGGTTTCATTAAATAATCTGGGAAAAAAACCCCAACAAACACCCGCCCCTGCCGTCAAACCCAAATGGTATTTTGCAGAATTTGTTAGAAATCTCTTCTATCAATATTCTTCCCTGGAGCAGAATTTACTAATGCTGCCACTATTTTGTTGTAATAATTCAAAAGCATTAAGCTCCTACAAATACTAGGTTATTACACAGTTTCAGAAAAAGCTATTCACATAAGACAACTTCAGATTAACCATTAGAAGGTGAAAGCCTTTCCAAAAATTTCACCCTAATCGAAGTTTGATATATACGGACTTCATACCTGATAGTTCAATCTGATTAATTCATAAACTATGGGATGAGAATTTAAATAAATAGTATAGTTCTAGCTCAATGCACATCAGATAAAAATGAAACAGAGTTTTATATTTTGATACTTTCTGATTTTTTTAATGTTGAGTAGATTACGTGGAAAACTAAGGCTTTATCAGATTTGCACCTTACATAATAAGCATAGATGCTCTCATACAATAGGAAATAGCAAGCAAGATAACAGTTGACTTTACTTGCAGAAGATACATGGAAAAAGCACTTAAATTTTTGCTTTCTTATGTTTTCTTTCATTTTTCCCCTATAACATCTCCAACTGAAATATTACAAAACCTTTTTATCTTTAGTTTTGTTTGTGTACAGCATAAACCACAGTTAACACAATAATTATTTATTAGGTATTTGTTATACAAGACAGAAGTTCTCTACCAACCTGCACCTCAGGAAGTCTTCCATCATCCTCACATCACCATAGGTGAATCAGAGCTTAAGTCAGTCCAGCAGTTCACCTGTCTGGGAAGCATCATTTCCTCGGATGGTAAGACTGACAAAGACATAGAGAACAGGCTAGCAAAGGCATACAGAGCCTTCGGAAAACTCCATAAGAGAGTCTGGTGGAATAAACACCTGATGAAAAGAACAAAGATTAGTGTCTACAGAGCCATTGTTCTGTCTACTCTTTTATATGGGTCTGAATCATGGGTCATCTACCACTACCACCTGCAACTCCTCTCATGCTTCCATCAGCACTGCCTCCACTCAATCCCAAACATCCGCTGGTCTGATTACATGACCAATGTGTCCGTTCTTGAACAGGCAGGGGTCACCAGTATGGAGGCCATGCTGATGAGAACACGGCTGTGCTGGGCAGGGCACGTCTCCAGGATGGAGGATCACCGCCTCCTGAAGACTGTGCTCTGTGGTGAACTTGCCACTAGCTGCCACAACAGAGGAGCCCTGAGGAAGAGATATGAGCACTCCCTGAAACAATCCCTCATCCTTGGCCATATTGACTGCCATCAATGGTCCACTCTGGCCTCCAGTTGGGATTCATGGAGACACACCATTCACGACGCTGCTGCTTCCTTTGAGAATGCATGCAGAGTCAGTCTCGAGGAGAAAAGACAATGTAGAAAGAACCGTTCCTCGCCAATATCACCTAGGATGTTTTGCTGTGCCTTTTGCGATCGGACTTGCCTATCCTGCCCCTTTAGCCACCAGCACACTTGCAGCAAGTGTGGGTAGTGCCCTTCCCAAATCATCATTCGCAAAGCCTAGCCATGATGATGATGATGAATGTTATGAATGTATTGAAACCTCTATTTAAAGAAAATTATATGTATCAAAATGTCTTTTAAAAATTAACTTAAACCATTAGGATTTTATTACAAAATATTTCCTTAATCTGTCTTTTGATTTATTATTCTAGATTAGCAGTAGTAAATTTAGTCTAATTTATTCTCATTATCTAAGTTGTTTTAATGCTACTATAAGAATTTTTATTGTAATTAAACATTATGAGAATTGGAATTTTGATCATGACTCTTTCCCTATAATACAACTTTTATCCTAAATGGGAATTACTGGTCAGCTAGAAAAAATCCCTTTATGGTTTGTTTCTCAAAATCATTAATTATGCCCATATATAATTAAGATTTAAGCCTTTTTTTTTTTTTGAAAACGAGGTAATTTCATAGAGGATGAATAAGTATACATGTTGTGCTGTCTCATTTTCTGAATGGTTTCTTCAAGAGGAAATAATGAAAACAGAATGATGTTTGTGTATGCAAATATATGTGAATGGACATGTACCTGCTAACAGACATGTTTGAAAATATGTGCTATAGGTCAGACTACCTTTTCCAACATTTTTTAAGACCCAAAATACTTCAAAGTATTTATCCTAAATCAATAAAAGTTCACCTTTTCCCTTTTCTTTCAAAGTACTCTGAATGGACATATATATTAATATGTGTGTATATGTAACCTCAGCAAAAGTTCTGTGAAAGGATTAAAATAACACTGAAAGAGTTGAAAGACCAGATCTACAAAAACTTTTAGTGTCAGGCATACAAAGGTGCTGCTGAGTCTATTTTCTAAAATAGCATTTACAAAAGTGAGTTGAGACATGAAGCTCCTTATGACATGAAAGGAAATAGCTAGCACCTAACCATGTATCCACCAGAACCGTCTTATGCTTGCCAACTTCCTCTACTCATTTTCTGCAATTAAGTCATGATGGAATCAGAATACTGTTTCAACTGATCTTGTGCACAAGCTAGTACAGATGTTCTGTTACTGAATGAGTAACCCACAACATATAACCTGTGAAATGATGAGATGTAGGTAGTTGCATTCTTCCCTAGAAGCCATGTGAAAGACTTTAGAATGAAAAAGGCCATAGGAATATTTAGGAGACTTAAATATTACTCTGATTTCCTTATATTACTCTTAAACCTCCCTTGTCAAAAATATAAGGAAAAGAAAAAAGAAAAAAGGATCAGTCTTAGTAGGTGTTGGAACAAAAATTTTATATTTTACTACTCTGCTTAGAGTTAATTCAGCTCACAGCTTCCTCTACCTGCTGCCATTTTGTGTGAATTTTTAGAAGAGGTTACTAAAGACTCCAGTAATTGGATTTCCTACTTTTGATTCAGCCACAGCATAAACTCTGATGCCAGAAAAGGGAATATTAGTGAACTATCCCAGAGGACCATATATTACTGTTTTAAGCAGCTTTGAATTGCAAGAGGCACTTGTTCAGTCTTGATAGCTTATGAGCATGTTAAAGTTATTGCCTTGGAGACCACAGTCACTGTGTTTCAGTGTGAAGTTTGCATAGACCCCAGGCTGAGCTTGAGAGATCAAGACAAGTCCTCTGAGTTGGAAATTCCCTAGCTGGATGTTCAGTCACAGAAATAATGTCATATTTTAGGCTATTTAGATATAGTGCTTTACTGTAAGACCTCAGACACAAGAGAACTGAAGCAACAGCGTGCCTCTTAAAGAAGAGTCCATGAGCAAACAGATCAAGAACTACGACTAACAACTACACTACTACTAGAATTACAATTACAACTACACAATCTGCCTCTACCTCTTTATTTAGCAGCATATAAACATACAAACATGTAGGTAGGTTTAACAATCTCTACATGCATACCTCCTCTGCACTATTCCAGAGTATGACTCAGGGAAATGGCTGGTAGTTGTGACAGACTCCCTCAGCCTTCCTGTTGAAACAAATTTCCTTTAGGTCTCAGTTCTTTCTGTATGTCTCTGAGGTTTACACATCGTTTTGCTGCATTCTTTGAAATCCAAGCTTTTAAATTTCCATTTAGTTTGTAGGTTTTTTTGTTCTTGGACCTCATTCCAAGTACGAATCTTCATGCTTCAGTCATCCAATTTTCCAAAGGTACCTCTATATGAATTTCATTAACTGATACAGTCTATACAGGATATGAGATACTGCAGACATATTGTGGTGCGCACAACATCCTCACAGAAGTGCTTCTAAAATATGACAGAATCAATCAGCATATGGATTCTTCAGGATGGCATTGAGATGTCCTTCAATGAAGACCTTAGTCTAAGTGTTTGCCTTGGCAAAACCAAAAAAATATCAGTGACATAAAGATGAAGATCTTTAATATGCAATACAAAGTTAGGTGATTCATTTTCAGAAACCGATAATAATTTTTAATGGAATACAGCTTTCAAATTAAATATTTTTTTCCACAAGGAGAGTTTATAATAGGAATGATACTGCACATGAATACAGAAAACATTGAAGAAGAGATTGCTTGAGAATGGTTTATTCTTTTAGAGAATGAATACACACAGGAGAAGAATATACCTAAACAGGATGCCCT
The DNA here is from genome assembly GCA_026770055.1 of Myrmophylax atrothorax. NCBI lineage: Eukaryota > Metazoa > Chordata > Aves > Passeriformes > Thamnophilidae > Myrmophylax > Myrmophylax atrothorax. The sequence continues at coordinate 122,691,714 of JAOXXN010000395.1, forward strand.
TTGAATTTATTGAGAGAAGATATTCTATGCTCTGATTGCATGACAAACTATAATGTATGCCTAGGAATTAAAAGGAAGGAAAACCCCCCAATCAATGGCCTTTCCCCAAACCCTAGATACCTGAAATAATCTCAGATATTCAACAGAAAATACAAGCCCAGAGTGAGTTTTAAACAGCAAGTGATCACATCCTCTTTTGTCACTTCTACTTCCAGTCCCTAGACAGTTTATAGAAGTTTGAGGCATCAAAACACTTACATTCCTTAAGAAATCAATCTGTTTTGCCTGTAATAATTTTATGTCAGAGAATTACAGGATATACACATAGTGAATTCTTGGGAAGAAAGTGTTATGGTAAGTAACAGAAATTGGAAAGGACTGCCTCTGACATAGTGCCAGTCACACATTTTGTTCCTTTAAAGGATTGTCTTTTTTTGTGTGCCTGACTGTGCTTTATAATAAACAATCACAAACATAGAGCAAAAACTCTCTTTTTTTTTCAGTGGTACAGAAGTTAAAATATTAATCCAGGGTGTGTGAGTTTTATCACTTTCCTTTGCTGAAGCAAAATTTTCATTTTTGAGCAAATTCTTCAGCAGACATTAGGCCTTTCTGTAGATCTATTATGCCCTGAAACCAACAAGATTCAGGCACAGCAGAGGCAGCAGATGGTTCCCACTGGATGCTGCGAAGAGTTTAACCATAACTATACAATTCTGACATGGCTCTAGGACTCCAGACAACAGTGTCCTTCTGTAATTTTCTTCTCAGTGGGATGGTGGTGAAAAATCCAAGACCAACCTGGAAAAATAAGATGAACACAAGTAGTCTGCATTGGTTTATGAAGGGAAATTGATGATTTACAACCTGAAAGGATTCTACAATGAAATGTATATTATGTGGATGAAGGGAAAGCAAATTTAGCAAAGTCTTTAACACCATCTCCCGTGACATCCTCATAGACAATCTGAAAACGGTTCCATTTTAGATAAACCGGACAGCAAGATGGGTTGAAAACTGATTTAACGGTCATGTCCAGAGGATTGAGATCAGTAGCACACCATCTAGCTGGAGATAAGTCACTAATGCTATACGCCTGAGCTTATTACTTGGTCACGTAGTGTTAAAGCATCTTCATTAATGACCTTGATAACAGAATCTGTGGCCTAAGGTTCCATATTTTGAAGTAAAAAACCTATGGAGTCCCTTATGACTGGACAAAGAGACAATCAGAAAAAAGGAGATACAGATGTCATTGTCTTGGGAAAAGGCTTCAGAAATCAAAGCCTGGTACAACATCACGGAGTGATTAGAGGAGAGAGAGAACAGACTGAGACAGATTCTTAAATAGAGTCTTCAGACAATGTTTAATTTCTAATAAACTGCTTTGAAATACATTTTTTTGGTAAAGTATTACAAAATTCCCTTCTTTACTAATAAGTTAATTCTGAAAGAAATGCCATCCTGGTATAGAACTGAGTAAAATTTCCATTAGAAATCTCTCTTGCTTTGTGATATTCAGACAGTACTGAAGTGTACAATGCCAGAGCAATATGTTTACTTCTTCCAACTGTAACATTGGAAAAACTTTTTAAAATATAGGACAGTTTGTGTTTATCTATATGTACATGTATATATATTCAGGCACACAAAGAGAGAGGGAGAAAAGTACTAAATCACCTTGGATACAAAATACCCTTCAAAACATAATTCTTTGCAGGGACATACGGACAGAGCTGGTTTTGAATGACAACGTGAGTCCAGAGGCCTAACCTGCATCTATGTAATGAAAAAATCAATCTGTCTTATTCTGATAAATTAATATCTGTGCTGATTTTCTCCTGCTAGGAATTATTTTTGCCTTCATTTGATCAAGTTTTATTTAGAGAGGTCACAGCAGCAACTAATTTATTTCAATTGGTAAAAGAATTCTACCTGAAAATTGGTTTTCTCTTCTCTTGCCAGTTGAACTGTTTCCTCAACAGGCAAGCCATATTTTCTTTTGTGTGTGTGTGTTTACAAGATAAACTTCTTTCAACTAGTATCAGAACAATAACTGTCTCTCCAACAGTTCTTTTTTATTCCCTTTCAAATTTTCATTGTAGCCATATAAACAAAACACAGGCTGTTTGATAAATGGGAATTGTCATTGCAAACACTCGTGTATCATCTTAATAGAACATACAAACTAAAGTAACATGCAATTTTATTTTAGATAAGTGTGGTAAAGCAAACATAGAGGTCATCATTGGTCAGTGTAAACAGTATTCATTTACATATTTTAAACATCCCATAATTCAGAAAGGAGTATTTATGCTCAATTTTGGGGGGTTATTGAGCTCAGAGAATATAATCGGTGTATCCTGGTAAACTAGCCCCAGTCATGCAGCTTGGTTGTGGAACCATGTTAAAGACAAAACACAGTCAAATTTTTAAGGATTGGACAAAAACCTTTGAAAATATTTTTTCCACAATTTTGAAAATATTTTGTTCATAGTTTCCATAGCAGAGAGAAAAACAGAGGGCAGACTTAAGGGCTAAGAACAGATGGAAAAGGCTGTAACTAACAGTCCTTTAACAAGCCTTTAAGTTGTGTGCTGCAGAATGCTAAATCTTTATCCAGTGGAGAAATAAGTGTAGAACTGCTGCAGAAGAAATTCTGCAGTGACTTTCAGGTAACTATGAGCTAGAGAATTCTTCTTTGCCCTCCAATTCCACAGCATTGTTTATTATCAAAGGAAGGAAAAATTTCATTTGTTTCCATATTTACTCTTCGGTATCGTGCTTTATCTGCATCTGAAAGTCTGAACAGGCTTACAAACAGACTTTGATAACAAAACACAAGGCATTTGTATGAAAGTGTAACAGCTCATTATCTGTCCCTTCATGAGGTATCTTGCTGCTGTCCCAGATGGAGCTGAAGGCTAAATATAAACAACCTCAGAGTACTAATTAATAAAGTACAAAACATGTCTTTTAAAAAGGGCATGTTGTATACATCAGATCCAACTTTCTTTATAATTTAAAATTTCTAGTTGAGGATATGTAATGCAATGCAATGTCATCTGACATAGATCTTACCACAAAATTCTTAAGATTCAGTTAATTATATATATGATGCCAATTTTTTAATAACAATTAAAAAGAGAAACAAATAGTGCTCAATAACATGAAAGTTTTAATTTGACCTTTCTCACCTCCATCAGGGAAAATTACCTTTTCTCCAGATTCATCAAGGCAGAGTATTTGCTTCCCAGTATTGTCTGCACCTGGGCTCTGGCCAGTACAGCACTGACCAACAGAAATAGCGAGGATATGAAGAACAAGATCTTACAGAAAAGGGGCTCCTAATTACCTCTCACACAGATTTTCAGGCAAAATTACTGACTAGGCTCAACCGATGAGGACACCACATCTTGTGCTGTAACTCTTAACTATGACCTCAACACTCGCAACTGAAAAAAACAGTCTAACTTTTGGAAAAGCCACTTGGGTATAACTTGAATATTTAGAGTTGTTTGATCAAATTCTAGGACAAGAACTACAATAAAAAGTAACAGAACTCACCTACTCTATTTTTTTTATATAAGAAGAAACACTCACCCTCTCTATAAAAAGATATTTAACTTTTTGATTTAAAAAAGAATATTTTGCTATCTTTCTTCTTCACTTATTTACAAACTGCCAAAGTCTTACAAAGAATTATGCATAATTCTGTATTTTCTGTAACATAAGCTTGCATAAGCTTATGAAAGGCTTCCCCAACAGGAGTTTGGCATAGATGCTATTTTACATGCAAAACTACTTTGCCATCTTGACTAGGTCAGAACCTTGAATAATTTTAATAAGAATGTTTTGGTAATTTGGCATATGCAGATCTCCATTACATAGAAAAGTAGAGAGAGATTTTTCAGAACAAAATCTGAAACACTTTAAGTCTTTTCAATAAATGTATTTTTAGTGCAGTTCTGGAAAAAAATCAATATACTTTACGAATAACCTGCTGCTCTATGGAAAAAGTAATCTGACAGTGAAAATATTTTCAAAAGCACATCTGGCAAAAATAGGAGTATATTCTCATTTTTTTATATATAGTGATTAACATCTTTTACAAAAACAAGCACTAGATTCTTGTTTTTTAATGAAATCAGATTTTTGTGTTGCCTAGTATAACTTGGTACATGTGTATGACTTAGACAAATAGAAAGAATAAATCTTTATATTTATATAGACTCACTATATTTGCTGTGATTGGCACACCATTTTAACCACGAAGAAAAGAAAACATGTACTTTAATGCTACTTATATCTTATATACATGATTATATTAGAGACATAGTCAGAGTAATAGTGAAGTGGCTCCTAACATGGTTTCTTGTTTGTTTCTGACATGAGAAGACATATATCAGTGTTGATCCCAGATAGAGCTGAATTTCATTCTCTGATAG
>JAOXXN010000395.1:122707392-122727794 GCA_026770055.1 Myrmophylax atrothorax
AGCTGGGGGACCTGAGAAAATGTACTATAACATCTGAAGAAGAAATTAGTGATTACAAGTGAGTTACTGCTTTTTCGGTATTTGAGAAACAGAAGGCATTAAAGTCAGCAGTAAATCTTTTTAATATGTACTTTATTAATAATTTCTCTCAGGTAAGATGTAGAATAAATGTGTTATGTAACTCTATTGAATAAACTATAAAATATAAATGACTGATTATGCTTTAAAATACATTCTACGCTTAAAAAATTGAATGTTGAAAAATACTGTTATTAGGGGTCTGGGTTTTTTTAAAACTAATATTCTGTGGTATTGAAGTAGAATAGCATGTGTAATTATTTATTGCCTATCTGTTAATGGTATTCTCATCTTCCTCTTTTTAGAGACTAAAGGTTACATATGGGTCTTATTGTCTTCTTCGTGTTTTTTTTGGGGGGGTGCTTTTTGTTGTTTTTGTTTTTTGGGGTTTTTTTGGATTTTTTTTTGGTTAGAGAAGCTGCCTCTAAGCAAAAGACTCCCAAATTAAAGGAAATTTGGTGTTCGAACTTTTAGTCACAACAGCAAGGCATATATGAAGTTGCTAACATAAACAAACAAAAAAGAAGCAAACTCTATAATTTAGAAAAGTTTGCACTGAAAAAAAGTACTTTTGCTCTAATCAGCCAAATTTAGCATCTATTACACTGCATGCCAACTGTCAGGATTTTATTAAAAAGTATCGGTGTTCAACAATTAGATTTTATAATTTAGCTTAACGCTAATTGTATTTTTATATTGAGCCACAAAGTGTTTCATTATTTAGTTTTCAAGATTTAGAGTATAGTAAAAATGACTCACTGCAATTGATTCTTTTTCCATGCAAACTCACTCTCTTCTTATTAAAGTTATGTTACATTGAACAATCCTTATATATACAGACAGAATCTCAAGCTGTTTTATAATATCACAGAGCATGATGAATACTTTATACAAGATAGTTTGGCTGTTAAAAAAATGTATATTCATTTGGTGGTGGACTAAATATTTAGAGCTAAATGTTTTATCTCAGATTTGTGGCAAGCATCAAATATTAACACAACAAATCTCTGAGAGGTTTGCTGAGTTCAGATACAACAAACATCATGAATCTCAAATAAAATATGATAATATATGCTCCCTATAAATTACTTTTAGACTGGAACTTCATCCATTCTGTAGTTCAAATGTTTTAAGCTAATTTTTCTGCTGAAGACTCGGAAAAGCTTCATGGAAAACAGTCTTCAGTATGTCTTCAGTAATGTGTCTTCATTTCTTCAAATAAAATAGCTTGGTGAGTTTCAACCTGTAGTTATATCTCTAAAGACATAACTAGTACTTCTCTAGGGAAAACACTAGTTCCTAATGTAACTTGAATCTTTTGTCACAGTACGTTTTCTTTACCATTCCAAGTGATTCCTCAATTGCCAAAATACCATGTTATGCCAATTCTTGCAGATATTTCTTTGAAAATAAAAAGGTCAGAAACTTCTAGAATTACTGATTGTGGTAACTTAGTGAGAGATGGAGGATGGGGGTAGGGGGGAATGGAATTAAAACTCCCAGCTGTAACTGATCGTGTCATGAAATATAGCTTTTGAGAGAGCAGGACTTTTGCAAAAGTTCAGTGAAATGAGTTTCACTAACGTTGAAATATAAGACCAAATGATAATCATTAGAATTTTTTTTCAGAGGGACTTTTTAATAGTTTTTGTTTGTTTGTTTGTTTGTTTGTTTGTTAGTTATACTTTGCATGAACAAAGAAAACTGAAATGAGTATTTTGATATGCCAAAGTTCTACACTTTGGAAATTTGTTACTTTGGTACATGACCATAATAAACTTTGAGTAAGGAGAATCTTCTCTTAGCTCTATAGATTAACAAAACTTTTTTTATTTAATCTTAAGTGAAATTTTGACCTAAATTTTTTTATATCATTGCTTTTTAAAAGTATTCTGACTCATTGCTGCATGATCACCATTAGCAAAGTATTTTTTGAATCTGGAAAGTTAAAACTGCTAATTCAGAACAATAAGTTTAATTAAATCGAACTAATAAACCTAAAAAATGAACAACACAGTTTGAGACTTTAAATATTGAAATTTCCCTTTAAAACAACATCCTACCGTGTACCTGAAAACAGTAATCCTGTTCCAGTCAGTAACTGCTCTGTTCTGTTCCTTGGGAGACAGAAAGAACAATGGATCTCTGTCCCCTGGGTCTTTTGGGACACAGAATGTCATAAAGGTTGTGTTCAGTCACTATAAAGGGGAGCACATGTGTCATAAAGTAGCATCCCTTTGGTGCTGACTTATTCAAAGTCATGCAGTCCTGGACTTTACCTACCTTCCTACTTAGAGAATCTGACAAATGCAGCTGGTATCAAGGCGAGAGCACAGCACCATACAAAGAAAAATGCAGTACAGCATGATTTGGTCAGTTAAAACTACACTGAGACCTGAGATTCTGCTAGAGCTGTTGTAAAGCCTTTGAGGGGAAAAGGTCCGTTTCTGTATGTGTTTATTTCCCTTTTGTGATATCCTTGTTAAAAGTTATTTTTCATGGAAATGCTGAAAAAAAGGAAATGGCTGACTAGGATTACAACAATACAAGGACCATTATATTCATTAATTTAACGGAATGAAAACATTTCTTTTTAAAACAAAGTAAAAGTATTTTCTTCTAATTTCAAAGGGCATCCAAAATACATTCATTTCATAGCGAAAGAACTGAAAGTTTTTAGAAATCACAAGCTTTGTTTGTTCTATACTCATCCTGGATGAAATGAACCTGAGGTAACACACCTCCAACCTCCCTTACTTGTGTGTGTGTCCCCCCTCTCCCCCCCAATATAAGCCTATTACACCTGAAAGATTTGTTCAGAATGTCCAGTGGGAACCTGGAAATCGTAATAATTTGTAGTATCGATTGTGTGAAGCTATGCAGCTGGGGCCTCTAGTGAATAGACAGGAATAGACATTTTATTGATTAACTTTTACAGTCATATTTTCAGGACTCTGCTGCAACATAATTTTCACTTCCCAGCTTTGTGCTGCTGCATCATGAAACTTGGATTCTTCTCTCTTAACATTTACCCACCTGAGAGAAACAGTACAGACTTGTCTTTTTTTTTAAGCTGTGCTCTGCAGAAATGCATAATATTTGGTGCAGTGGATTCTTTTACATTTCCCCTCTACTGTCACAATAAAATCAAAAATCCACACAAGTTATGTTAGCAAGTATTGAATAAGTTGAACAACCCCCCCACCAAGATGCTATTGTGTGATACCTTCTAGTAGTTCTATTTCTTCCTTGCATTTTCATTTTTATTTCTCAGTGGATAAGATTGTAGCAAAAGCAACTCCTCTCCTTACATCCACAAATTCCAGAAGTGCTTAAAGGAAAACCAGGTCAGCCCATAATGAAACAGATGTTTTTATTAGTGAGTGGAATTTTAAAAGGAGAAGACAAAATGTTCCCTTGAAAATCTAAAAAGGAACTTTTTCATTTTCAGGAGTGACATTCTACATAACAAAAATTGCTTATAAAATTACTGAGAGAGCAGGATTTCAGTACAGTTATTAATTAAAAAAATACATGTACACATACTGAAGTCTAAAATAAAGAAAAATCTTTAAAGGAATTGGTTTGCATTTCTGGCACTAAAAATGTAAAAATGGCATTGTGCCATTGTGCAAAGAACTTTTGCACATTTGTTGCTCTTTATAGCACAGGTTACTCAGTACTTTAGATACCTAAGCCATTTCTCTTTTATACACTTATGAAATTACCAGTGAAAATCATGATCCATTTTTATTGATTTAGTGACTGTTTATTACTAGGTTTTTTTGGTGCTTTCACTTGGGCCATGTTTTTAACATAAGTTTAATAATGACTTACAGGCTAAATATTCACCACCATCATCACTGGTCCTAATATGATTTAAACCTCTGTCATCCCACTATTTTTTCTATGCTATGTTGTTGTTAACATCTTCTAATTATATCAGTGTTTAAGATATTTGTGGTCATGTTCGCTTTTGTCCTTCCCCCAGAGACATGATGGTGTGCACCATATGGAACTACAACTGAGACAGAATTTCTCCCAGTCATCACAAAAGATTTCGATTTGTTTACCATTGCCAACCTTATTATTGAATAATTCCCATTTTGTTTAAAATATCAAGAAAAGGGTGCAGGAGTTTAAGGTAAGAATAACAGCATCAAAGGAAAAGGATAAATAGCAGGTTTCTAAAGGCTTCAGTGTCCTCTGGACCTGGAATAAGGTGAAATGTATTGGATGAGGTGAAGAACTAGAAAATTGGAAGAAGCAGGTAAGTTTCTTCTTAGACATGGAAAATTACTGTGTTATTTAGCAAGCTGAGTGAAGTTGTATGAGATTTTAATGGCATCCTAGGCTTCAAAAAAATATGAATGCCAGCAGTTTCATGAAACCACTTACCCTATAAACATGTGAAAAGCTGTTCACAAATTTGCAAGTTTGATGAGGAAAACTCTTTTATGTATTGGTCATGGTTTTATTTTGTAGTTGTGATGCATTATTATAAAAGTAGTGAATTATAATGTAAGGATTGCAGGAAATCAGTGAAGTGTCTGATTGTATTTTAATTTAGATTAATTTGATTGAAATCCAAATTAGTGTTTGTGTCTGTGATTTAGCTAAAGAAAGGAGAAATATCTTTTTCTGAACATTTGTGAAGAGGTTAAACAAGATCAAAGTACTATTTCAATAATTTTTTATATTCTAGGTAGATAATCCCTGAAGTGCTCAGAACTCCATGCATAGTATGTTAACTGAATTGCTAGATTTTCTATTTAGTTTATTTCTCCATTTCTATTTTGACATATCCATGCTAAGGCTTCTTGCAGTTGTGGTAACCTTTTAATTATGACTTAGGCAAGGTAAACTTCAAAATTTGTAAGTTAAAAAACTTGAGATGTTTTAAATGTTTATCAATATTAAATTTAATAGATGCAAAATACAATAAATTGTTTCTCAGACAGAGAAATTTTTCATACTGCAAAAATTCAGGACTAGTTAGAGTTCTCAAATTTGATCAGAGAATTCTAAGGTTTGTCATGACAGCTAAAGGCTGATTGACTTCATCTACTGTTTCCCTAAGAGAAATTACAAATCTGAAACATTTTAATAAGATTATTCCGTTTAGCTTGATTTTAATTTCTAATTATTCCTGAAAAAATGAAGACATTAAGTAAATGGAAATTTGTGTTTATTGTCTTCCACAGTAACCATGACACAACTATTTTTAAAAAAAGAATTAAATAATCATTACCTAGGAGATGACTTTTCAGGCATAGGATATGATCCCATACATTTATTTCTTACGAGACACTATAGTTATGACTGGGAAAAGCTGAATTGATTGCAACGGAAATCTACCTGACAGTAACTATTTGCAGTGGCACGCAAAATTATTTAAGAAAAGAGAATATAAAATTAAGAAAGACAGATGGACTCATAGGAGTGAAATACAAATAGTCTGAATCAGGATTGATTTCAACATAATGTGGTGGAGGAATCCCCATTTATTGATCAACTTTAAAGCCCATGCACAGCACTTAAAAAGATAAAGTAAGCAAGGTCAGATAATCAAAGCATTTAAATAGTAAAAACAGCAACTGCCACTGTAGACTGCTAAAATAAATCCATAATACAAATTGCTTTAGCAAAAAGTGGATGAGCAGCTGATCTTCCTATTGAACTTTTATACTGTTCAGTGACCACACTGGGGAAAGGATTGGAAGAAATGCCTTGAAGATCAATATTGAGTGAGATGTAGCAGGGATTCATTCTGAACATGAAAGAATTACGAGAGTGGAGATCTTGAGGAACTGTCATCAAGAAAGGATTTTTCTTTTAAAATATCACACATTATATGAACATCATATTAGTACATATTCTATTATGATCTCTGAGCATTCAAAGCTTACTAAAGCAGAAATTTAGTTATGCAAAACATGAAAATAGGACAAAGATAACTAATAATTTTAGTGAAATTATTTCCAAGAATTTAGTAACTTCTGTCTCCAAAACAATAAGGGTTTTGGACACATTAATTAGTATAGTATTCAGTTGAGGCTGCTACTTTCCAGCCATATATATTTCATTTTCTTTTCTGAATAGTAATGATAAACCAGAATATTTAACTTTTGGTTTTTGTTTTTTGGGGTTTTAGTTTCTTTTTTTTTAATATACTTTTGTTTTTTTCCAAGGTCAACATGAACCTGTAATTAACACGTTTAATGTAAGTGCTTTTTCTTCAAATCTATTCTAAATAGAATTTTCCTAGACATTTAAAATATTTTGTAGGAAATAGAACACTCTAATGCAAGTACTTCAAATTTCAATTCCTCCTCAACTTGTATAGGCTTTTCTTTTTAATATAGATGTTAAAAATGTACCATTGCTTATATTTATAGGTTAATTTTTTCAGAACTCTTCAAACAGTATTTATGAGAAAGAAATACTACATGTAGTAGTACTACAGTAGCTCATTGTTTCAAATACATTGTTCTCATTCACAGTTTTATTATACCACTGCATGACAAATATTGCATTTTTCAGAGACATATTGCCCCTTTCAAAAGCAGAATCCTTTTTTTTATTTTTGATTGTAATCTTCCTTTACTTTCAGTTTCAGTACCCTACCTATAAAAAATTGTATTATTGTTAGAAAGTAATGATTCAAGATTTGAAGGTATTTGTATTTTAAACAATAAAAAAGTAACATTAAGACCAGAACATTTAAAGAATATAGAAAGTATTTAAAAAAAAAAAAAAAAGTAAAGGGAGGACTCATGTTCCCTTTGAAAACCTTGTTTGACAAAATACAATTTGACAAAAAAAAAATAGAGGAACTGATGTCCAAAATCATAAAAGTTGCTTGCTGTGTTAACTGTACAGTGCCTCTTCTTGTAATGTATAATTTTTTATGAGTAGTACTGCCTCCATTTTTGCAGTTTCAATGGTAAAATTATGAAACCAAATTCATAGTTATCAAAGAAAGGTCAGCTTATCTGCATTTATTAGGAACTTGGAGGACATACAACATGCTTTTCCTCTGGGGTGTTTACAGTTATTGATTTGTATACAGCTGTAGGAAAAATTAATTAGAATTATATTTCACTTACCACTAAAGGCAACAAAGTTCTACATTGAAAAACATAGAGCCACAAAATTAAATAATTGTAATTTTTAAAAGTTAAAATTGTTACACTTAACTTATTTAAAATAATCTCTTTTGAATAGCCTGAGGGAATCTCTTAGTGAACTTTTTTAATACTCACAGTACTTTTATTTGCACACAAATGCATAGGCACTTACATTAATATGACATTAAGTATTCAAAATTTTTCTATTTAGGAGTGATCTTTAAAGATGCTTATAAGCCAAGAAAATATTTAATCATATGCTTAAAATCCCTTATATAGTGAATTTTTCTACATGACTGTTATATATTTACTAACTCCAAAATTTAATTTAAACATATGAATAATCCTGTCCTTTAAATGAGCTTACACTTGTACTCTAGTTATTAAAGACCTTTCAAGACCCAGAGCTACATAAAATTGTGTGGAAATGTTATAGCCATCATTGGCTGCAAGCTCTTTAGGTCTCAAAACTGTGTGTAGTGACTTCAGAAAACTCTACATGGTAAAAATACCAACAATGTCAGACCAGGAAAAGCACACTGTTAGACTGAGACAAACCCTTGTCAAAATGGAAAGAGAGGTGAAGAACTCCAGATTTACTGATAGCACTGTTGGTCAGGTGGTATGCATTTGAAATCCTGTTTGTATTACATTGATAAAAACTGTATGTGGTAAGTGCATAATTCTGTGAACTTTTAACACTTCAAATTGATTAGAATGCCTTATTTTGATTATATCCATATTGTTCATTGAGATAAGATTAAGTCCTTAAAAAATGTCTGGCTTATTTCCATTACATTCAAGAATGTTTAAAGTAGAAAATATAGAATACAGTTTTCCATTATGTGCATATACAACACATGTTTAAGATTAATCAAATCATAGTCACCTCTAATTAACAGCAGGGAGCAATTCCAAGATGGGACAGAGCCAGATGACAAAGAAATGAAGCATATATTTAAAAGATACAGCTTACTAAGAAATGAAAATTTAGTTTATGACTTCCTTAGGAGGACTGAAAAGTTTTTAAATCTGTGTTTCTGTGCATGTGATTAATACATTTTACTTTGCTTTGTTTTTCAGTTGGGCCAAAAATGTTCAGAGCTCTACAGTTACAAAACTGTAACTGTAAGGTAAGGACAGAGTTTTCTTTCAAAGTTAATTGTTTTCATTCTCCGTTATTAGTAGATTGAAAAAGAAAAAAAAAGACCTTTGCAAATTCAGATCAACAGCTTTTGTCACAAAGTCTAAAAATGTCTGATTTGCACACTAAAATTCTGTCCTTTTCTATGGCCCTTGCTTAGCACCACAAGAAAGGCAATGGTCAAGGAATTGATCAAGGACATACATTGAAGTAAGCAAATTTAGTCTTTCCTCCAGTTTTTCTTGAGTAGGAAATTGTATAGTAGATGAAGAAAACTCTAGGAAAAGAAAAAATAAAGTGGTTGTGCAATGGAGACAACTGGAAAACTAGATATTTTCCTGGCCTCCCCCTCAAAAATAGCAAAGATACTACCTCTAAACTTTCCTGAATACCCAGTCTGAGATTCTGCTGTCTGATGAGTGACAAACTGAACTTTCCCAAGGACAACTCCAGCCAATGATAATTTGCTATGAACAGTTAAAGGTCTTTACAAAGAAGCATTAACAAAAGACATGAGAAAACAATGTGCAGTTGTGTCCTATGTCTAACTGGGGATTTGAACCAAGGTCACTCCCATTGCAGTAGAGGACAATAGTGCCTGACTGCACATGAGTTTTTCTCTCTCTCATTGATTCAATGAGTACTAAAATTGCCTATGAAAAGGGGAAAATTCTCCAAGAAAAAGAAAGAAGAATCCTTCTCAGATCAGCCTGAAATGTTGTTGGTTCAAACTGCTTCAAAATAAAAGAGAAATTAATATGTGTTCTCATATATCCGAAGTGAACATTTTGATGGAAACAATTTTATATTTTATTCTTGTTTTATGTGAACTTCCTCATCTTCTTTTACCCCATTTCCCCAAATCTGTTTGCTTCAACTGTCTATGCATAAAATGATAATAGAGCCATATTCTCATGTCATTGGATGCTAATACTTATGAATCATTCAGACACAATTGCACTGAAAATCGGCAGCTGCATTTGTATTGTATTTTTAGTTGTGTCATCTTGTGAGCCATGTTTCTCAGTTCAGGCAGTGTAAGCTGGTGTACATGGACATTTTAGGTAGATTGCAAGTTCAGAATTTGCCACTGAATGGATTAGAAATTTGTTCTGGAATCTTGTTTTGAACTTTACTGGTTTATGCAATGACCACAATTTTTAAAAATAATTACATACGAATTAATTTGTAGGTTTGGGAAACTCCTGCAGGGTGAAAGATATTTTTTTAATTCATATCAGCACTTAAATATTGTACTTTAAACAATAAAAGATAAATAATAAAAAATCAAAATGTTGAATTATTTGCCTCATAAGTGATAAAAGTCATACAAGCTGGATGTTTGAAAGACGTGATAGCAACAAGTGGTACAGCTACAAACATGCAAATATGCTTAAATAGGTTGGGCAGAAATTATTATACTCAGCATCATTAATTGTCATGTATTGGGAATGCTGAACATTTCACTTCGCCACAGTAATTTTCTTTTAAAGTAAAATCAGCATCAGAACCTGCTCACAAGTCAAATAGATTTCAGGAGGTACCCACCCTAAAAGTAAAATTGCATTTACCACTTTGATATGGATATTTTTCAGAAAGTACACCTGGGAAGGGATTCCTTGCTTCGTGTTGTGTATTCTCTGACATGACCAGATCAGGCAGAGATTGGCAAGCAGATGCTAGATGCTTCTCTAGCAGGGAAGTCATAAGGCAAAAGTAAGGCAGCAAAAAACCAGGATATATAAGAGCCATAGCACAGCGCTGACCTTCTCAAGACACCAGAACTTTTCAACAGAATGGATAATCAAACTTAGTGAGGATGTAGTTTGCTATCCCTGCATACACATACCCACATATTTGTTAACATCTTTCTTAGAAATATCCATATTATTTTCATTTATACTTCTCAAAATAATTTGGCCTTGAGCAAAACCTCAGCAAGACAAATTTCAATCCAAACAGATAAAGTTGGGCAAAGTTCTAGGCAACTGAAAAACATGTCTAATAATGGAAACTTTGTGGTAGGCAGTAGAATGATACACCACTGTAATAGCATCCTGGCAATAAATGAAGCTAGAGCAACTGAATTTTTTGATGACATCATCTTGATGAAACAGGTGAGAGTGTGCAAAGGTTTTTTGTTCACAGACATCAAATGAAACAAAATAGCAAACTCTAATGAAAGAAACTTAACCTTGATATAAAAGTAATAATTCCTTGACTATAATTTTCAGAGCTATATTACATGTTAGTCCTTTAAGAATAAATATCAGCAATATCATGCAGCAATTCAAAAGAATGTATTTAAAGCAAGGAAATTTGTTCTTTCTCTTGAATTCTTTCAAAATTACACTCAGCAATTTAGGACTTTAAATTGGCATCTCTTGTTGTCCTTAATAAAAGCTGTAACAAACAGCACCTCTTTTTAAAACCAAGAGGAGGGTTAAGAGGAGGCCATGGTTCTGTTTGATTTAAGCTTTGATTTTAAGTTAATTGATTTATGTTCATTCAGGATTCCCTTTCAGAAGGATATTTCAGTTGCCAGAATCCATAGTGGCAATATAGGTTCTCTTCTAAGTCTGGTTACCCATAGAATTACATGATGGCCCTTCTCAAGATCTCTAAAAGACCATTAGGCCTGCAAAAAATGATGGAATGAAGTAGAAACTTTTACCATCTGACATGACAATATTAAGTCTATCCCTGTCATTACAGATTTTTTGCCAGACTTGAATGTTCTGTTGTAGATTGTATAGTTGAACTCTGTTAATAGAAGTCCCTTCAATTCCTACCAAGAGTGAACAGAATTTGTCTGAGTGACTTTGTCTTGTTTTGCTTTTGTTGGTTTTCTATTTGTTAGTTTGTTCAAGGATTTTTTGCCTGTAGAAGAAAAATTTTATCAATGGATCTTATGGCCAAAGAATTTCTTATGCAAGGTCATAGGATTTGTCTTTTTAAATCTAACAAAAGGTCTATTCAGCTAAATAATCATAATATTCATCCATCCATCACTTACCATTTTGAGTAACCCCTCACCTGTAACTGTCTCCTGAACTGACTATTAACATTTGTCTTCCAGAAATATCAGCTTCCAATGATTCAGTAAACCCACAGTAAATTTCTGGGGTTTTTTCCCCTTTTTTGTGAAAAACACTAGTTCATAGTCCTTCCACTTTTCCTGTTATCAGTTTTAAGTATAATCACTGCAAGTTTGTTGATAGCAGTGACTCACTGAGAAATAATAAAGAATTTACATTTTCTTCCCAAAGAATGAGAGGGAATGCTGACCACAACAGTAACAGTCACTTCCTCATGCATTCTCCTACTTTATTGGAAGACTTTTTCCTTTGTGATCACGTTTCACATCTCTCCAGTTATCTTCTGCTGAAAAAGCTATCAATTTGTTGTGTTGAAGCCAGTTACCTGGTTTTTACCTCAACCTCTCATTTCGCTACTTTTAAAAGCTGATCTGTGCATTCTCACCATTTCCAAAGAAAGTGCCTAGAATTACATGAACTTTAAGTGTGATCAGAACTCCATGTCTTTGAGTTTCTTTTTCTTCAGATCCTTATTTCCTCTGTAAGTGGCAAAAAAAAAAAAAAAAAGACTATGGTCTTCTGAAACAAGCCATCCATGTTTATTTTTCTGGTCATCTGGACTGCTCATCATGCACACATGACCTGAAAAACTTTTCAGGTGGAGAAGCTGAAGTACATTTTGTCAGTGTGGAAGTGGATGACCTCATGTCTTGTTCTTGTCCTTGTCCTATGGTAAATCAACAGAATGGAAGGATAAAGAAAATAATTCTGAATTTATGAACATAAGATACTATGAAAGTAGCACCTTTCCATGGAAATACTGAAATAAGTATTTATTTAGCCATGATATTTTTAATGGGAAAAATGATAGTTATATATTATCCAGATAATTGATGGTGAACACCTATGCTCCTAATTATTAAATATGTGTTCCAGATCACATGACAAACAAATATTCATCATATAAAAAGCTGGAAAAATATTTTTGTTACTACTTCTGGAAAAGGGATTGGCATCATCCCATTTTGAATTTAGGCCAGTTACTGTGCTGAAATCTTTACAAATACAAATTTTTAAAAGTTTATAATTGCTATTCTACTCAGGCCTACTTTCAGAAACTCTTTAAAATAGTGACAAATTAATCCTTAAATATTTACTCCCATAAATATCTCTATCTGCCCAACATGTACTTTTAAAAATGTATGAAGCTTAGTAATGCATAAAGAAATCCAACACTAATTCAAAAACTTAAAAAGAAAATTACTTACATGGAATATTGTTTTGATTCAGGAAAGATTAAACTGTGGAAGATTTGCAATAATATTTTTGAAAATATCATTTGAACTTTGTGGGAAAAAAGTTATAATGCTTTATGACTTTAGGTAACACTTTTATAGAACTTCATAATTCCCTCCAGTTTGGACTGAGAAAAGTAATTGCATTATTTAATACCTAATGATATTCCTAGATGAAAAAAAAAAAAAAACAAACTAAAAATTTTAAAGAACACATGAAAAATAGTTGTGGTGTTAACATCTAACTCTTATCTAGCACCTCACATTCAGAGATTTCATATTTTGCTAAGGATGTGTAATTTAATTTGAAATTTTAATACTAGGATTTCATATAGATGTGTGTGTAATCATATATGTATTTCTTGGGGCATAAAATTGATTTTTAGATAAGGATTTGGGAGCACAAGATAGTGAAGTGAAGTGTCTTGTCTTAGGCATCAGCAAAGATAAAAAGATAAAGACCACTTGAATATTATTTGAATAGAGATGTGAGGAAGGCCAATTTATAACACTGAAGGCACCTACTCTACAGAAACTCTGTATGAACTGAGAGCCAATGGTAAAAAAAAAGCGATGACTTTTTTCATTTTTCTTTCAGTGAAAACAGGAATAGGCTACTCCGAGTTTATTTAAACGGAAAAAATGCACACAAGCTGACAACATTTGCATTCCATCTTACTGTACTGTAATTTTCTTGCCTGCTCTGAGGGTTTGGTTTAAATTAATTTTCTACTGATAAAGCCATGTAAACTAAGAAAACTAGTTTTCTCTGCCTCCCCTTCTCTTGCATATGTATTTATAGAGACAAATGTCTTTTTGTTTGTTTATTTATTTTTATTTTTAACTCAACACAGATGTGTAAAAAATAATGTAGTTTGAGTGTTCCTACTTTTCATCCCTGTGGTTAATACACAGGGAAGAAAGCATTGAGATAAGTGGAACAATATAATAAAGTGTTGGTTTAAATTGGATACATCTAGAAAAAGAAATGATTTGGCAGGAATCAAAGCTTTTCCATCTAAATTATACATGTAATCTAAACTGCTTTTAAGCTTAAAAAGCATGCAAATCAAATAGGAAAACTGGAAGAAAGGATTGGCTGGACACAAGAAAAGCACTGCCATGTGCAGGAGGAGCTTTTAGAAAACGAGTCTCAGCTGAGAATGCTCCAGCTGGATTGTGGTGCAGTGGAAAAACTGATAAAATACTACAGTACTCAGGTAATAGCCTTGGTACAGTATATAAAATTGAAGCTTCAGTTGGTTTGTTTGAGTAGTGAGTATCTTTTTTCTAATGGGAAAAAAAAGGATGAGAGAATTTGGAGAGATGAGCAAATGGGAAACTAAAACAAAAATAGTAAAATGACTAATACTCTTTTCCACTCTTCTGTTACTATATGGAGCCAATGGAGATGGATCATTTGCTGTATTATTTCACTAAAGTAGCATATTAATTCTGGAGCTTGACTGAGCATTGAATAGAAAGAATATAATAAAGTTTATTCAACTGAAATTTGTTGCCACCTTTGAACCATATGGTTGCAAAGTGTTTCCATTAAAAATATTTAAACATTCAGAGGAAAAGAAAATACTAGTTGAATAAAAAACATTTTAGTTTTTTGAAGGTTTCCTTTTATGCTAGTTCACTGGAAATAATGGCTGAAGAAATACTACACAAAACTGGGATTAATTTTTCACCTTATTTTTAATAAATGTTTTGCATTTCCACTATTTTTCATATATAATCTCTTAGATTATTAAAAAAATAAAAATACAATAAGTTTGTAGTTGCTTTCTTTTATAAGTCTTTTAGAATAAGACAATTTGGTAGTATGAAAAGATTTAATATAGAGGTAAATATGCTGTGAAAATCAAATCGAGGAAGTGAAACAGTGACTCATGATAACACTAGGATTACCAATGTATGATAACACAAGTTTTTTATGCACATTGATTCTCACTCAATAGAGTAAAAATTGCCATTGGGAGAAAATGGTTTCATTAATCTTCCAAATTAGTCACTTCCCAAGGTATGTAGCTTGGGAAGGTACACTGAAGGTTTCATCTTTCCAAAGATTCTATTTATTATCTTTACTTATGTAAAGAGTTCATTAGAAAGAATTTTACATTGAAATATGGTAACTTTTTAGCCTCTTTTAATGCAGTCACATATTTCTTTAACTACCAGACATAAAACTGCTTAATTCAGTGGATATTAATAGATTCATATGTCATAAAGCCAGAAGAAACACTATAATGGAGTCTCCTATGTGACACAATAGAGGCCATAGGACTTCAGTGAATTAAGTGGTACGCCATATCTAAGTAAATGTGACTGAAATGAAGCATATTAAAATAGAGCATACATTTTTTAATACATTCTTGACTTTAAAAAGTCACTGCAACAGAATTCATGACAATCCTTCATATGTTCTGTCAATACACCTAGCTTTTGAAAACACACAGTATTTGGTTCTGTATCATTTTAGCCTCTTACTCAAAATGTCTTGTGAATTCTAATATAGAACCAAAGTATGTTATCTTATCATCCTAATCAACAATATCTGAAATATCATCAAATCAATATGCAAGATAGTAGGACAAGATGTGTTTACAGTACATTCACAGTAATTTGTAGTAATTATATTAATCTAAATTTGTTCTTTTTATCTACAGTCAATGCAAATTAGTGTAGTTTTATGGTATCAGCCTTTCAATAGTTTGAGTGCAATAGATTTGTTTCTGCCAGGGCTGAATTATTTGAATCTCACAGTTAAACCCCAAAAAGTGTTAACAGAGAGTTAGTAGAGAATTAGCATGTTAGTTTCTTCTTTTAGCAAAAGATTTCACAGTTTCCAAGACCACACAACCTAAAAATGGTCTAGAAATTTTTTCTAATAGTTCTTCAAAAAATCTTAGGTGTGCTTTACCTAGGCAAGTTAAAATGTATCTATACTTCCATGGTTGCAATAATTTTTGTCCTATGCTAAAGTACTGTGAATTCCATTGTTACTTTAGATTTCTTAAATTTCTTCTCTTTTGGAGGGGAGAGAGGCAGATCTATATAACGCTATTGAACAAATTACAGAAAGAATTTTTTGCAAGAGGAATCATTAACTTTTAGATTTTTAATTAATTCCTACTGATGTGTTTTAAAATGCTATCCAAAATAAAATCAATCAGCTATTTTAAAATTAATTTTATAGTCGGTATCATTTATCTATGGGAGCAGTTATATAAAATTTTTCAAGTTAAGGAATACTTTGATAAACATACTCTAGCATCTCCAATGCACCAATTTTCTCTAAAGTCTTTGAGGAAAGCTCAGATTTACTCCTCCAAGTCTAGTTCTAAAAAACATGTTTTAAAACTCTTCACAAAGATGTTCAGAACTTTAAATTACCTTTGTTGATCATGTTTTTGAGAACATTGTTCCATTAGTGATTTGTAAGTCAGCAGCATTATGATGTCAAATGTTTCTAAGTAGATCAAATTACTCAAATGGATAGTTTGTTTATTCACTTGTTTGTTCCTGCCAACAGTGGTTAATTGGTATACTGATTATGAGAACAACATTTCATAGTGCTAATATTCCATCTGAAATTATAAGCAATTTTCTATCTACAGTGTTATCAATAAACTTCTGTGTATATGTTATTCAAAGAAACCTTGTAACTAACTTCAGATTTTAAACAGTATGCTCTAGATATATCTAAAATAGACAATATTTCTCTGATAATTCTTTTGATTCTGTTTCACTTTAACAAATAGCTGCAGTCAAAAGTGAAAAGATCTTTCCTTTTTCAGTGGAATTGCTTTTCATTTTTCTCATTGTTATGGATTTATAAATGAGCAATTTCATATTTATTTCAAAATAAGTGGAGGCAGGTGTCTGGAAGAAGGGGAGAATGGAATACTCAATTTCCATGTGGCATGTATCAAATTTAAAAAAACCCCACATTTTTGCCTGGCCTTCTGTTGGATTTAGTCAAACTTTAGCTGACAGGTGAGTATGCATTGTATAAACATTTTCTTTGTTGTACCAAAGTTTAACCTCTCCTCATTCAGACTTCATGGTTTCTGCATTTTTGCATATGGTAGATATGTTTGTTGTTAGCAACCATCATAGGAAAAGCATACTGTAAAAGAAAAGTCAGATAAAGAGCTAAATTTTCAGAGTGAAAAACAGGACATTGGCTTTCATATTGTTTTAATACAGAATAAGCAATTTCTAATAAAAAAATTTCATTGGTTTCCTTGTTATTTACTGTTACTGCAATTCTATCAATAGTTATTGAACTGTACTATTTCAGCTGCTATAAGATCATATATTTTAAACATCTTCTAATTACTCTATTTCTTTGAACTGTAGCTTTATATTTGAAAAGGATAGTACACCTTAGTTACATCAGTAAGCTGACTGTTGCCTAAAATGCATTCAAGTAGAGGTGGTGTTACTACCTGTACAAAGTGGAATTAAGGGTATATGATCCAGTTTTGTTTCATTGCATGCTTAGTATTGTTGGAAAAATTAGGCCTATAAAGACACTTCTGAGTGAGTGCCTAAAAAAGGGAAAAATATAGATGTTTAAAAAATGAGTCCAACGAGTCTGAGTCATGTCTATGAAGTCCCTGTCTTTCATTTCTCCTTATTATTCTTTAATCGGGACTATTGCTTGTAAGTCATGTGAGACCCTTCTCCAAAGTGCATGCCAATGAATAATTTACTCCTAATTTGGTATAATCTCAGGAGACATTCCAGGCACCTCCTACTGTGTAGTAACAGCCTGAATGTGAGGTTTGAGTATTTGTGTGTGTACTGCTGCTCTACCATTTCTGCTTACATAACATTTTCACTTCTGTATCTAAAATACTTTAGAAATTACAGTTTCAGTTTAATTTACTTTCCCCCCTTCATACCTCAATAATAATTCTCTTTTCCATGTTAATTTTAGGAAATCTGTAGAGAGTTACATGCAAATGCCTTGCTTGAAAATGAAAATTTCTAGAATTATAGCCATTATGTACTTACACAGACACCTGATATGCTATGTACTGTAACCACTCTATAACAATTTATGGTTATGTAAATTGAGATGTAGAATAGCTGATGTCTTTTATGTTACATCACTTCATGACTTTTATCTTCTAGGTCAAATATAATTGAAGAAATACCTCAGGCTTGCTAAATTGACTTTGCATCACACAAGGTAACTACACAATAAAGTAATATTAATTTAGAGACAATAATATAATATGAGAGGACTTCTAGTCTGTTCATATGTGAGAAGTCGCATTAGTACTAGAGAAACTAGTTTGAAATAAATAATGCCCTACATCTTACACAACTTGAGAGGAAAACCATGTAGGCTAATACCTTCTTGCTTCTTTTTATGCTGTCCAAGTGTGCACATAATTTTCATTACACTTTATTTATATGTTTAGAAAAGATCACAGTTTGGTAAGGTTAAAGTTCCTGGAGCAGTTTCACAACCATTGTGAAAATTAAAGGATTTAAATATACACTTTCTATTTCATTTTTCATCATCCATATTAAATATAGATGGAACCCAGATAATATTTTACAAAGGATAGAAAGCCCTACATTTTCAAATGTATTATCCTTAAGTCTGATTTTTAGTTTTCTTTTTTTGTAATATGTTTGCCAATAAAATATCCATTGAATTTGACAAAGTCATTATGTTTGGGGGAAGTATTAGGTCATGCGTGCAGATAGGGAAGAGCAGAGGATGAGAAAATAATCTACATTGAGAAAACATTATGATTTCATGCAAAGTTTGTTGAAGGAGAAACAAACCAAAGCTTGTCCAGCTCTGTGCATTCAGGCTAGATTTAGGAAAAGATGGTCATAGAAATAAAAGTAATCTTACATAAGTGTACATATACTGTTTATGTACCCTTTTTGCAGAAGAAAAAAAAGGTGTATTAGTATTCACATTTGAATTCCAAGATATGTTGACATTACTAAAACGTATAATTCAATTAGGAGGAAAGAAGGAAAGGTGACATAGTGTTGTTCAAACACCTGCAGGTATAGATCAAAAAATGTAAAATTATGATGTAAGGTCAGAAATTATGCATGTGTATTTTAGTGTGGAGAATCTCTTTACTCATCAAGTAATGAGCGAATGAACCTCCTGCAAAAAAGAATAGTTAATAGCCACTAGATTTACTGAACACAATGCTTCATTTTTTTTTTTTTACTTCAAAGAAAACTTGTTTAATCTTGAGTTTTTAAAATTTCTTTTAAAAATTATAGGGAAGGCTGCAAGGAGCCAGTATTATATATACATCACTAAAAATCTTGAATTCTTTTGGAAAAGAATATTCAAGATTTAAAAGGGCATAAGTTTATGGGAAGATAACTACAAGTACATGTTCATAGAACTGTAGAGTCATAGAATGGTTTGGGTTGGAAGGGACTTTAAAGATCATCTAGTTCCAATGCCCCTGCTATAGTCAGGAACACCTTCCCCTAGACTAGGTTGCTCAGAGCACCATCCAACCTGACCTTGAACACCTCAAGGGGCGGGGCATCCACAGCTTCTCTGGGTGACCTATTCTGTGCCTCACTACCCTCACATAAAAGATTTTTTTCCTCATATCTAATCTAATCTTTCAATGTGAATCCACTCCCCATACATGCCTTTGTAAATGTCACATGTCACTACATGCCTTTGTAAAAAGTCCCTCTTCATCTTTCTTGTAGGCTCCATTCAGGTATTGGAAGGCCACAATTAGGTCACGCCTGAGCCATCTGTTTTTTTCCAGGTTGAACAAACCCAAGTCTCAGCCTTTCCTCATAGCAGAGGTGCTCCTTCTAATCATCTTGGTGGCCCTTACTCTGGACATGCTCCAACAGGTTGACGTCCTTCCTGTGATATATGTGTTATGTTGACAAGCTAATGTTTTTTCATCCTATAGCACTGTGTAATCATTTCCATATGAAGTGTTGCACATAACTACAAATAAAAATATTTTAAATATCACTGCTGACTCTGTATTTAATATAAATTACAGTTACGAAAAAATGGGAAAACATAACAGGTGTCATTACTATTAACCATTTGAAAATATTTGAGGGTGGAGAAAGATGATTAGCTGCTTGGTAAAATAAAAAGTTCAAAGATATTTGGTAACAAATATATCCTCATTGAATTCCTAGCAATTCTACTATCTTTGTCTCTCAATAATGTCTATGTGTTCTTCTCTCCTTATGCATTTTTCTTACTCATTTTTTCTCTTTTAAAGCAACTTTTGAGTTTTTCTATTATTTTTTTAGTTTCAGATTTCCACTGTTTCACAGTCTCTCTGTTCTGACTGTCTTGCATCTTCCTGCTTAGAGTATCAGGCTTAAAATTCTCTGATGGGGTGAAGACAGGTTTGCCACAGGACAGAGTACCATGGAGAGGTGCTTAGAAGTCTGAGCTGTTGTCCCCATTCTGCATATGCTATGTATGTCTTAATTATCCTTGTAGTCATCCACAGTAAATGACAATGTAAAACCAGGGATAGAAATCAGCTTGCTTTTTTTTTTTTTTTTTAATAGAACTATTCCAAATTTTGCCAACCAAGTTTATCAGGCACAAATCATGCTTTAAAATAAATTCAAAACTTTGTGGTAGGTGTGAAGGTCATAAGATTTCTTCAGTTACACAAGGTGCTGATTTCTGGACCATTTGGTCAAAGGAAAGTTG
>JAOXXN010000395.1:122742151-122753664 GCA_026770055.1 Myrmophylax atrothorax
CGCAGGCTGGAAGGGCACAGCCACGTGGGGGAGAGTCCTTCCCAAATCTTCGTTAGCGAAGTTTGGCCATACATACAAAACTGTCCTATAATTGAAATCATTGTAGAATTGAAGTCACACCCAATTTTCACATAGTTAATAAAACCTGTTCAGAAATTGGGGATTCAAAAACAAACAAACAAAAAAGCTTTTTGATGCAGCTTTAGTTAGAAGGCAGATTTATTTTCTAATAGTATCTCTTGTAGCTTCCCTGCCCTCTTATGAGGTGTGGAGGGTGCAATTCCAATGACTCTGCTCTAATTCTTCTGTAACTCTTCCACCGATGCTTTAATGTCAATCAATCCCATCTTTCTGTAGTAGCTGACTGTCCCTCTATCGTGGTTATTCTATTCATTCAATTCATATTGAATTCTATGGATGTATTAAAGGGACAGTTGGCTGGCATGGGGAGGACAGGGTTTATTGACTAGGCTTCTCTGCAAGAATTACAGTGGGATTACAGCACAGATGCAGAAATTGCAGCCTGCTGCTCCATAGAAGCATTTGAATGGAAATGGTGCTGGAAGGGAGGAATTGTACCTATCAGAGACAGTGCTAATAGTAGGAAAGTTTCCCTAAATTTAATCCTCATTAAAAACAATTTGGAAAAAAATAAGAAAACTGAAATTTATTTTTAAGTATAGTGGGTTTCAAAAAGAATACAAAATCATTAAAAGATGCAGTATTTTTTAAACTACCATTTAAAAAGCTGTTATTCTAAGGATTGTATTAATATTATACTGTTCTGACAGCAATACTACTATATAGCTTTGATCATCTAAATATCAGGGATACATTAAATCTAAATAGCAGCTTTTGTAAGGAAAAACATTATTAAATATTATGTATTCATTAAAACACAGTTAGCATTTCCATCCTGATTCTTCATTTCAGTGACAATTTAAAAACACACATACCTAGTTTTCTTAAACTGCTATTGCTGATTTTAAGTGCAGAATAATAGATATTTAGAGGAATATCAGCTATGTTATTAACATGCACAGAGCAAAATCACTTTAAAACCAGACAAATCTTAATTTTGGCTTTTGAAAGTGATTTAACAGAATTGTAATGCTTTTGAGTTAATAAACGTGTGTTAATATAGTTGTATTTTAAGACAGTAAGGTCATTACTGCATATGGGCATAGTACAATGATTCAAAAACCTCACTGACTGTCATCTTGTTTAATTTGCTGTTATGAAATTCAAAAAGATATTGCCTATGCTATGAGAGACACATTCATTAAAAGATTTATATTATCCATCTATATCAGTATCTTCAAAGTATTTTTGCAGCATGTCATAGCTTTCAGCTGCTTCCTTTTCATTTTTTGAAACAGTAGTGATCTTATATGATATTATATAAAACATGTATTAACTCAGTATATTCTTCCATCTGAAGCTTCCAATCTAAAATATTTTTTTCCTACAATTTGTGGGTTATTACTGTCATTACTCTTTTTACCTATTTGGGTCCAATTCTATTTTTGTTGTAAGTATTTAATTTTTTACCTCTGTGTCAGTCTTGACAGTTTTGCTCCCTGAAGTAAATAAGATGTCCTATACATTCAGATCAATAGGGAAAAAAATAGTGTAATAGGAAATAAAGTTTAGTGGGTTTATTTTATTGATACAAAATACCTACTCCAGAACAGATTGTGTATAAAGTTATTACAGAAAGAGTATCCAGGCTTTGATTAACTGTTCTCCAAGCTAATAATACTGAGAGCAGTTCTCTAGTATCTAAATTTATACTTTTTGGTATGGATATGGATAGCGTTACTCAAACCAGCCTTTGGAATATCTAGATACCCTTGTTCTCCCTGATCATAGCTATTATATGCACAGTTATGTGATTGCCACATAGTTATGGCTGGATGGAATAGTGTTCTGCTTCTGGCAAGGCACAAAAATATCAAGCTCCTGAAATGCGTGGTTTTGACAGGAAGACAGAGAGGATTCAGTGCTATTTTGTTCCGGTGTTTATTTGCCATCACTGATAAATTAATAACTCTTCCACTCTGGAGAGTCAATTGGCATTACTACATCCAATACATATCAGTTGTATTTGGTTGATTGAACAAGATAGTTCAGCAGGTGACATCACGTCACACACTTTGCCTAGTCTGCACTTATAATTAAGCTCCACTCTGCAGAGTGACTTGACAGAAACAGGGCCAATCGAAGATGGTGTGCTGAATTTCCATGCTTAAATTTCAGTGACACTTCAGGCACACAAGAAGACTCATCAGCCTTTTTGATGAGGTAGCTCTGCAGCATATGGCTTCAAATCTGGGAGTATCAGAAATGTGGTTCTCCATATGATGTCAGTTTTGTTTGTGCTTTCCACTCTGTCCTTGCTTTTGTAGACTTGGTATAACTATGGACTTGAAATGGGATACTACACATCTATTGAAAAGGTCTCACCACAGAAAAACTGTTACATTTTTTAACTCAATGAGTTTTCCCATCACTTGCTCACAGGAGGATACAGAATGAAAAAGTGCACAGAGTGTAGTGCAGGGGCAGGATGAGCCAGGTAAAGACAACTTTAGCAAACATTTCTTTTAAAAATTGCTTTTCCTTACTTTTTACACTTTGCTATTACCAGCATGCTGGGCTGAGACAGAAAGAAGGTGTCATGGTCTTCTTGGGAAACAAAGTTGCCAGAACACCAGCAGGGAAGAAGGAAACAAGGGGTTTTTTTGCAAAGTGATGTTTTTAACCACATCTGGCTTCTAGCTTATTGAATAATTCTCTTAGCAGAACTGTCAGGACACAACAGATCGCATGATACTATATTTTCTCTCTTGATTAAAATCTAGGATTAAAAGTCTAATTTGGTATCTCAGATGAAATGCTGGTTGAAACATATTAATTGTTTGTTGTTCATTGAGATCCTTATTTGTTCAGTCCTACCTATTAGTGTTTAGCCTTTTCAAACTGTTTAGCATCTCATCTGGAAGCTTCTTACATAAATACTAAGTACAGGCACATCACAGTGGCACCAAGAATTACTCTCTACCACAAAAACTTTATAGAGGGGGAAAAATTATTATCAATGTTAAGATTTCCCTAGAAGAGAGCTAAGCCAGAGAAAAGCACTTACCTTCATCAAATTTTACAACCAAATGTAGGAACTGCTCTGACAATGAAATTAAGTTTGTAAATGTTGACTGTTATTGCAGATAGTTTATTACTTGCTTTTTTATTGGCTGAGTCCTGAACTTGGTTTTCCTTGAGTTTTTTATTGTGTTTTTACTTTTTTTTTCCCTTTTAAAATTTTGTTTCTTTCATGGAGGGGTAGGGGTTTTTGAGTTTTTAGTTATTTCCTGTTTATTCATGACCGCTGCCAGACTACATTTTCTCTTTTGTGGAAGAGTGGAGCACTCAGGCTGCTAAAGTTCATGTCTTTGGTCTGCTTTTCCATAAAGTTAAGTACTTGCATTACCAAAAAAACAAAAAAATAACAACAAAAAAAAAAAAACCAAAAGCCAACCAACCAACCAACCAAAAAAAAAACATCAAAAAAACCAAACCCAAAAACCCCAGGAGTGCAGATAATCAAAAGCCTTCAGTATCATTCTACAATTATTTCCTCATGACTACTTACTAATGCACCTATACCACTACTAAGACTTTATTCTTTGATAGGGTTTTTTCCTGAGAAGCTAGACCTTATTT
Organism: Myrmophylax atrothorax; assembly: GCA_026770055.1. NCBI lineage: Eukaryota > Metazoa > Chordata > Aves > Passeriformes > Thamnophilidae > Myrmophylax > Myrmophylax atrothorax. Next base: position 122,745,875 of record JAOXXN010000395.1, read on the forward strand.
TTCTTAGTCCTGGGTCCTAAGATTGTAGTGTACTCTCTTCAGTTTCTTGTATCAATTCTATGGTCTTAATAATTTCTTATGTTTACTGCTTACTTAATATTTTCACATTTTATTTCCAGTTTTTGCCTTTACTTTGGTACAATTGAACTTTCATCAAATTTTCTCCCTGTCTTGAGAGAGGGTGATCTCTTATCTGTGGGTCTTGCTTGAACTCAATAGCAGTCCTTTTCTTTCAAAGATATTTCTTTACACAGGTGTAAGACATTCTTGCATTTCCATTTGGTTCCTCAAGGGAAGTTGTTTTAGTTATTACTCTGTTACTTGAATTCTAACATATAAGGAAGGTCATTCGGAAGTCTGATGAGAAAGCATATGACATTATGCTTCCAGTATGCATCCTCACCTTTGTATTATTTGTATGCAAGCTACACTACCTTTGCCAGTAGAGCAAAGGTAAAGATGTGTAAGTTGGCTAGTGTGAATGGAAATATACCGTAATAACATATACTTGTACAGATTATGCTTTATGTGTTCAGAAAAGGTTTTAGAGTGTAGTTTTCTTATGTTTGGACTACACAGGTAGAGTTAAAAAAATAGTCATCAATTTGCTTAGCTTTAGGCTGAGTCACATCTTAGCCCTGGATAAGAATTAGGTCAGAAAATGTTATAATATCAGGTTTATGTATTTAAATTTATTCAGTGCATACAGTTGGATCTGTATCAGGTTTTACAATGTATAGTCAAAGATTCAATAGAATTCTAAAATGGACTACTTAAGCATACAATACATAACATATCATGACATTTAAGTGTTTCATTACTATCTGAAAATAAAAACAATCAGTGAGATGATAAAAAAAGGACATAATTTAATGAGCATATTAGTAGTGTGATATTACAATAATTTCCACAAAAGAATGTGAATACAGATGTTTGGAAGAATTTGTGTTACTACTTTAATAAGAAATGACCTTTTACGCACCTCAATAATACCTGCAAAAAACCTTGTGTGTGTATGAGACTAGTCTAGACAATGGAATTAGTGACTTCAGCTAACAAGAGATGCAGTCTGGTTTGAGTTCATTCTAAAGAAAAGTAAAGAGTGCATAGCAGCTTACAGGAAGTAATTGAGTCTGAAAATAAAAATAAAACATCTGAGATTTATTAGATGTTTCTTACTTAGAATTATTATCATAGTTTTAGAAATTTAACCATTACTGGTTGATCATATAATAACAATGATCAGGAGTGCTTTCCATTTCCCCTACTTAGAAAATTGCAATATTTTCTGCCAAATATTTATATTATAGATATCCATTCCTTTATCATCTCTTCACTGAACTACAAAGAAGAATAGTATGACCAGCAGGACTAGGGAAGGCGTTGTCCTGCTGTACTTGGCATTGATGAGGCTGCAACTTGAGTACTATGTTTACGCTCCTCACTGCAGAAAGGACGTTGAGGTGCTGGAGCATGTCCACAGAAGGGCAATGGAGATGAGAAAGAGTTTGGAGTACAAGTTTTATGAGGAGGGGCAGAGGGAGCTGGGGTTGTTTAGTCTGGAGAAGAGGAGGTTCAGGGGGACTTCATTGCTTTCTACAATTACCTGAAAGGAGATTAAAGTGAGGTGGGGATTAGTCTTTTCTGCCATGTGTCAAGTGAAGAACAAGAGGAAATTACCTTAATTTGTGCCAGGGGAGTTTCAGGTTAGATATTGAATTTTTTCTTTTCACTGAAAGAGTGGTCAGGCTTTGGAATTAGTTGTGCATTGAAGTGGTGAAGTCACCATCTCTGGAAGTGGTATCTGGATGTGGCAGTTGGGGACATGGTTTAGGGGTGATTATGGTGGTGCTGAGTTGATGGTTGGGCTGAGTGATCTTGAGGGTCTCTTCCAACCCTTATGATTCTGTCATTCTGTGTGACTCTGCAAAAAATATTCCTATTGAGACTATTCAGTTACTGAAGCTGGAGTTAGATGTGCTGCCCTCATGATATCTCTGGCAAGTTAAAATGTTATGTGCCTATCCCACTCACTCACCTCGTTTGTTGGTTTTCTCTCCCTCCCTTCAGCAGTTACCACTCCTAGAGTCCTCCTTTGTGTGATATTTTGATCAAGTTCTAACAAAATGAAGGAAAACTCATCATTGAATATGCAAGACTATTTGTATTTTCTAGGCAGAATCTTTTTAAAGAGCTATGATTCTTGCATATCTGCCAGCAAAGCAGAGGATGTTAAATTAGGAAGAGGAGAGTTTCTATATGTGACCTGGGACAGATAACCTGTTTGCAGAACTCTGCTGCAGACAGAGCAGTTTGCCTTAAGAAGTTGACATGGTCTATAGCAACCTTCAGTACTTTGGGTACTTTGCAGAGCACTGAATAAGTATTCTTTACCAGATGGTGCTTAGTATGTGTATTTTGACTTTAACATAAAAATCAGACTGCAATTTGCCTTACCTGAAGGGGTTCCTCACTTTTTAACAAATTAAATGCAAACAAATTTATCTACCCTTTTTTTGTATTTTAAGAATCCTAAGGTAAAAGTGCTCTGCAACATTTTTCTGAAGATTTATTTGTTAATATATCAACAGAAAGAATTCTCTGATATGCAGCTTGTACTTTTTCGTTCTTACTTTAATCCTATTACTGCTGTTCAAATCCCTGTTTATCATCCTGTGTGATTCTTCTGACTTGGATTTACACTCCTAAGATATTCAGAGACTGTTATCAAGTCCCCTCATTTCAGCGAAGAGAAAGTCTGAAGTCTGGTATATACTTTATATATGCATATGTATGTACGTATATGTGTGTATGTGTATATATATATATATTTATATATATCCTATAGTTCTATTTCTGTATTGCTCTACCTGAGTTACAGTTTTGTAATAGTTTTTGTGGTCCAAAAGGTCTTTTGTTTCTGGGTAAGGTTCTCATAATAAGAAACCTGCCAAACAGCATGCATTGAAGCTCTGCTGTTGCTTGAGTGACAAAAAACCTAATAGAAGTTAAACAACTGGTTTTATACTGGGTACAAAGAGAAGGACTATGATCCTATCCTATAATGTGTCTATTAAAAAAAAACCAAACAAAGAAACCCAAATAACCAGAACCAGTGGTGCATTTATAATTTGTGTCTATGATGTAATTTAAGTTTTATTATAAATGCTTGTCCAATTCAATACTGTGATCAGTCAAATACTTGTTATGTTTTAATGGCTGCATTGTGACAGTTATGTAGAAACCCAAATCTGCAACTGAGATCCTCTCATGCCAGGCTCTAGAAGAACACGAGAGGAAGATAGTCTTTTCAGCAAGGAGCCCGCAATATTTATGAGCCCAAACAACCAAGACAAGATGGCAGAAAAGAAAATAATAAATAATAAGACAAGAATTAGAAGAAAACAAAAAATCATAGTGGACAGCATGGTGGGCAAGAGTTTCAGAAATGGACAGTCCTTGGGCTCTCCTAGGGCAGTTACAGAATCACAGAATCTCGGAATGTATTGAGTTGGAATGATCCACAAGATCTTTGAGTCCAACTCCTGGCCCCACACAGGACCATCCCCAAGAGTTACACCATGTGCCTAAGAGTGTCATCTGAGTGCTTCTTGAACTCTGGCAGGTTTGGTGCTGTGATCACTACCCTGAGGAGCCTGTTCAGTGCCCAATTACCCTGTAACCTAAAGCTCCTCTGACACAACTTCAGCCCATTCCCTCGGGTTCTCTCAGAAGAGATCAGTGCCTGCCCCACTTCTTCCCTTCACAAGGAAGTTATAGACTTCAAGGAGGTCTCCCCTCAGTCTCCTCTTCTCCATGCTGAACAGACCAAGTGCCCTCAGCTGCTCCTCATATGGCTTCCTCTCAAGGTCCTTCACCATCTTCACATCCCTTCCTTTGGACACTAATAGCTTAATATCTTTCTTATATTGTAGTGCTCAAAACTGCATACAATATTCAACGTGCAGCCACCCGAGGGCAGAGAAGAGCGGGACAATGTTTTCCCTCAATTGGCTGGTGATGCCTTGCCTGATGCCCCCCAGGACATGGTTGGCCCTCCTAGCTGGCAGGGCACTGCTGACTTGCCAGTGACCAGGACCCCAGTAGCATCCTTTCTCTCATTAAGCGTGTGTCAAGTAATTTCCTTTCAAATATGTGCCTGAAAAAACACCTTTCAGGTTTCATTTTCTACATTTCTGATCTCTTCAGATGACATTTTATTAACTCTTTTTTCTAAATTATCTGTGATTTTTTACTTTACCTATATCTTTGATTTGTATTTGGTCATCTGTCTTCAGTACTCTCTAACCTTTGCAGATAACAGGATAACATATTGGTAATATTTTACATTATTAAAACTTTTGAGTACATTTTAGAGACAGTAGACATGTATAGCATTTTTTTTATCAAAAAACAAACCAAAGCAGATACTTGTGACTTGCAAAGGATGCATATAGGTAATCTTGGGCTCCAGCAACATTTCCTTTCAAAAAGGAAGTTACACAGTGTTACATCCAGTCACTGTGGCCTGAATGTGGATCTGCTGCAAAGGAAAGGTGATATCTTCTCTTATGACTTCTGTGTTACAAATTGATGTAGCTCTTTTAATAATGAAAACAGGAATAAACCATTGTCACACACAGAAAAAACCAAGCTATTGCTCTGGATTGCTAGACCTATAACATAAACTCTACCTATTTTAAGAAAAAAATAAACTTAGAGTTTATTTTTAAGTTATTTACAAGAATAAAAATTTTCAGAGTTACATATTTTTATGTAAAAGTTATGAAAACTAAGTCTGGATTTTATCACTTATGAGGTCTCTTTCATCAAGCAAATCCTTTTATTTTATATTAATCTTCACCCAAAAGGTCAACAGCCTTGGCAATATGGTCAAAATCAATGTTCAGCCAGAACTTTAAAAAGAAAAATAAGGTCCAGGTAGTCCACAAGTGTCATCAATATTTCAGTAGTACTGGAATGGTAGAAGATGGGATAGTGGAATTTTTAATGCTGAAGTGTACGTAAAAGGACCATTTCATTTGAGAAACCTGGTTGTTATGCAAGATATGACAAAGGCAGTGAGGTGATCAGCTTTGCTACATGTTCAGAAAAAATAAAAGAAATTTTCCTTTTCAGAAAAGTTTCTCTATCACTAAGTGTATTGAGGGAAATATTTGTATGTTATTCATTAGAATTCGGATTTGGAAGATTTTCCTATCATCTCACTAATTTAAAAGTGAGGTTCCTTCTATTTTCCCTTAAAGAAGAATGAAACGGTGGCTATTGTAATATTTACAAAGTTGCTGTATGCTTTCTCTTTGAAACACAAGTTACACTACATTTTATAATGTTAGGGATACTGTATATATTTCCCCCCTCATTCTTCAAATTTATGCACCTTATACACCTTTCTGAGTCAGTAGGCTGTGTACATGCTTTAATGTAGCAGAATTTCAGTTAGTTTGATTTTCAGCTGCACAGTGAAACACATTGCACTGTTTTGTACATAGGCCTATTTTGTTGAGTTTTATCTATACAGCTTTTAGTATTCCTTTAAACTGAGATTATAGCAATGCTGATCTCCATAAGTGTAGTATTTTTTAATCTCTCTATAGGGTAGTGTGAGTGATTTGGTGAAAACTGGACCAAACCAATATATTTCTATTAACCAGACATTTCCACTAAAGGTAAGTCAGCATCTGCTCCTAGGAGCATTTCTGGGTATAATTTAGAAAGAGAATTTTGAAATGTTGCTCTGTTTGAACTAGAATAAAAATACATCTTGAGTAAACACAATAGGAATTTTCTCTTGTGTTTCTTAGAATTGCAGAATAGGTTTTGTAGAGTGATAGGTAGAGCTCTCTGCATGGTGTTATAATTGAAACATTGTTGTATGTTACAAGATTCAGTTTTTGATCTCTTCTTCATAATAGTCACTCTTTAATCTTTTTCTCTCTGTTGCCTCATTTTGCCTTCTCAGTGTATTACGCATGCTGAATACCATTATTGCTTTTGGCTATTAACTAGGGATGGATTTGGAAAAAGTAATTTTGTGCTGGCTTGATGTAGCAGAATAAGCTGTCAAATATCATACCAGGTGACAGTATGATGTCCTTCTGTGGAGCTGCAGCACAGTGTGTGTTACAGCTGGAAGGTTATAGGTAATCAGAGAGGATTACCAACGGCAGCTTTATTAAATATCTGCGGAGGTCTACTGTGGCTGTGACCAGATAATATGAGCTTCTAGTATGAAAACAGGAAATTATTAATAAACTGGATTGGCTGTTCTGAATGCCCTTGCAAAAGTTTATCTAATTTTATTTTCTTGGGAGATTAATGTCAAGTATTAGATTTATTATTACTTAAGGTGTGGGCCTCTTATGCTTAGAAGTGATTCCCTTTTAATTTGTTATATTTCCCCGGATGTTTGATTATATTAGCATTGTTTAAACCAGAATGTTTCTATTCTCATTTTCTGGTAAGTAAATTTTGGCAGTTCAGAGTACATTGGTTTATGTGTTTGGTTGTTTGGCTTTTTTTTTTTAAATCTTGTTGTTGTTGTTGTTTATTTGTGTTTTTTTTAGTTTGGAGTTTTGTTTTGGTTTGATTTTTTTGTTTGTTTTAATACACAATAAAGTACAGTTCAGTAGAGCCAGAAGCCAATTTTAATGTGTTTCATAGTCTTCCTGTCCAATACTGTGTTTTATGTATATAAAATGTACTTTTTTTCATTTCCTATAATTTGCATTGTCCTCATTTTTTTACATACTGAAAATTTATAACTGGTTTAATCCTATACTTTCAGACAAAGCTAATATTTTTAAGGTAGAACTTGCAGATTTACTTATGATAAATTACTGAAACCGTTTTGCATAAAACTGTAAATTAAACTTAAAAGTGTGAAGAAATCATACTGTTAATTTAGATACACTTTTATCTCTTCAGAAAGATTAAAAATGTAACACCTTAGGTTTAGCACTGTGAAGTTTGACAAGCATTGAAACAAAAAAGGAAGTGTAAATTTTACTAATCAAAACATCTGTACTATGCAGCCATTTACATTTTCCTATCAAGACATGAGAGAAATGTTAATTTTAGACGACTCTTTTTATGACCTATAATTACTGTCATTAAGAAAGCTCTGGAGACGTACAGGGAGCTTTGACTGAAATACAGTTTGACATGTTCTATAATTAATGCTGAATTAACGCACTACGTATGTGCCTCAGAAGAAAAAGGTTTCTTTTTACTCAAAGAAAAGTCAAAGAAATTGTGCCTGCTACCATCACTGTATTTAAAGTTATGTCACTGGTTCCTATGCAAACCCCATTTTTCAGTAGTATATCATGGAGCTATTAAATGATCTTTGGATTCAGGCACTGACTATATGTGATTTCAACCCATAGGCCTTGTATTTCTTTTTGCTTAATATTCATATGCACCTTTCATTAAATGTTGATTTGACAACATTAAAATTTCTTGTCTATGTGAAGTACATCTATGTTCTTCACAAGTTTGTCTTACCCTTTTGAACTTGCTATAAACAAAAGAGGTATCTCTTGCACTAAATATATTATGCTTTCATGTGTATTCACATTGTGGGCCTGAAAGGTCATACAAACTCAAAAAAAAAAGTCCTGTTAGGCTGTTGGGTTTTTTAAAGTATAAAGTTACTAATGTACTATTATGCAAGTATCCCTTTCACCCTTATCTGTGTTACTTTATGCTTTCTGTGGAAAATGCCATAATTTAAGAACTATTCTATTTTTACTGAAAAAATTCCTAAA
>JAOXXN010000395.1:122763845-122776104 GCA_026770055.1 Myrmophylax atrothorax
GATCGGAGTGGAGGGAGCCTTCCTTGGCTTTGAGGGGCTAGAGCTGAATCACATAGAGCTGAATCACACATAGCTGAGCCCCTCAGAGCAGAATTGCTCACCAACATTTGGTGGAAATCATCCACCATTAATTTATTTTATGTAAAGTGAAATCAAAAGAATTTAAAACATTTTTATTGAAGAATGTGGTTCTTAAAACTAAGAGTTCAATGCAGCCTGTATTCTGAGCTGCCACCTAAGCAAATAACCCAACTGGCCTGCAATTGGAATACAGTTTCTTGTAAATAGGAAAGTGCCCAGCTACCACATTAGTTTGCATTTTCATCAGACCTAATCCAGATAAACTGGTGCTAAACTGAATTCAGCAAACCTAATATACATAGCAGCCTCAAGTCCAACTTAAAACCCAGTATTAAAGCACATGGGCTCTTGGTCTAGTAATAAAGGGTAGTGGGAGTGGTGGATGGATGATATAACTCTTCCGTGTGAGACATGCCAAGCTGAGCCCAACTCAAAGCCTTGGGGAGCTGGAATGGGCAGACCTGCCACTTCTCCTTCTGAAGTCAGCTCACTGTGCTGCCAAAAATACAAGACTTCTAAGACTAAAAAGGAATCAAGCCAAAAGGAAGTCTAATCCCTAGTCCCAAAACTATTTTTGCCCAATTTTTTTCTTCTTCCTAATGACTAAGTAATATAAACATACAGATAGTTCAGGAAACAGGAACCAGAAGTTTCTAAGAACTAGTTTTTTCTATTCAACTATATATTCATGCTGATGTGCACTTCTTTTTTGCACCCACAGCATGAATTTTCTGTGGTATTCTCTTAGACAAGAAGTTAAGTCTACTGATGCATTATGGATTTGTTAAAACATGAATTAGAAATTGTGCTTCTTTTAGTGAACTCAAAGGGAAACCTGGATTTTATTAAAAACATGCAGCCAAATTGTTAGTAGCTTTTCATCTTTATTCCCCAAAGCATAGCAGCGAAGAAAAAGTTCACTGTTTAAGGGGAAATAATACAATATGGGTTTGCACAAGCAGCATAATAGTCCCTTTCCTAAATTTCTCAGAGCCCATTGTGGCAGCCTTTCCCCATAAAAAAAATATTTGGTCTTTCTCCACATTATTTGCATATTTTTTGTATTTCTGCAGGAAACATCCTTTCTTTCTTCTTCTTTTTTTCTTTTTAAAAACATTGAAATTAGCTCAACCAGGAGTTCAAAGTAAAGCCCCTCAATCTTATTCCTCCTCCTTTTTTTGCCCATAAGCTTCTTCCTTCAAGAAAACTTGGTACTTGGACAGGTATTTCCAGGATTTAAGTTGAAAATATTTGGATGTTGCTGTGTCTTAACAGTAGAGAACTTTTATTTTGAGCTATTACTGAAAAAATCAATTTTTTTTTATTTTTTATACAAGATGTAATGGATGTATATTTACAAATTGGATTTCAAAATCAGAAATGTCTCAAAAGTATTGTATTGTCTTGAAGTGCTTACAGTGCTTAAAGTATAAAGCACTGAATCCTTTTGATTACTTTCGTGTTTCAAGAATATACTTTAATATACTGTCTGTCACTTTTCCTTACCACATGTCAGAAAGGGAAAAAGAATGAAAATGGTTACTGTTATAATATTATATACTAATATACTAATTGCATACCATTTACTACCTTCATCCTCAGAGCAAATAAGGGTGAACAGTAGACAGACTGTGTTCATTGCCTTCAAAACACAAGAGAATTTCTAAGAAAGGTGTTGCACTTATGAGTTTTATTAGCTGTGCCACAAACGGCATGTTTTTGCCTTCTGCTCAAGAGAGGGAAGGGAAAATTTACTGTGCATTTAAGGAATGTGACGGAAGATAGTTTTCCTTACAATAATTAAGACACCTCTTGGGTTGCTCAGTTTGATTTAATCTATAGCAGAGACAGCTGAACACATTGTGAGCTGGCATTGATGTTACATCTGAAGGCAGCAAGACAGAAGTCATGCCATCTTCTCTCTATATCTACTGATTTAAGCACCTGAGTGTAATAAATATTCTCTTAATCAACTGACTCTAAGCCTCCATTAAAGGGTTCTCCTATAGGAACTTAGATATCTGTGCTTACCCATATAGTCAGTAAAGAGAAACAGGTGTCAAAAAAAGGGCAGATCAGGGATCATGAAATTGTGATTCTGTTTGTCTCCAAAGAACGAGAAGGCAGATACAGAATCTCCAGACATAAGCTGCAACAAAGTTAGATTATAGTCACATGGCCCTGTTGGTCTAAAGGCATAAAACAGAGCAAAAAAGTAATTAAAGATAATATATTTCATAAGATAAGCAGTTAGATAAGATGAATCCAGGTACCTTGGGACACTCAAATGGGCTTCTGCAGAATGTGAAGTGTCAAATCCTGTCACACCCAGTGATCCAGCAGAGGTTATAATCTAGCTGTCATAAAGATTCCAGTGCTCTGGATGCTGACCCATGCCTAAGAGTGACAAACCTCTGGAAAAAATCAGATTGAGAAACAGTTGTTTTGTCTATGTTGTCCCATAAATGATACACAACTGAAGAAGCTGGAAGAATAAGGAAGTTGTGTGGTCAGGCCAGACAGGTGTCCCACCACACAGGTGTCCCATCTGCCTCTACTGAAGATGTAACCTGGAAAAGAGTATAGCACTGGGTCAATTTTTAAAACCATAGTGACCCCAAGACATCTTGTTTGCAGAGCTGATGAAGGCACTGGTATGATTTTCACTTGATCCCGAGGACAGCATGCAGTTTCTTTTAAGGAATACTTAAAGGAATTAAAACAAGCAGCTTCATTCCTGTATTTAGGAATGCTCCACCATATTATACTCTTTTTATAATGATAAATTTGAATTATGATGGGGGTTTTTTATAGGGTTTATTTTTTAAACATCACTTCAGTAAGTAATGAATTACTAATTCTACAATTACATTATGTAGCATGAGTAATCCACTATTTCTGATTTAAAGTAATTACATGAGTCAAAATTCATTATTAAATTATGCCATTTTTCAAACTTCAAGTAAGGGGGGGTGTTTTTGTATTTTGTGTATGTGTGTGTTTGGGGTTTTTTTTTCATTTTTTCCAAAGTAATTAATGAATTTATTAAAATTTGTTCATTCTATAAGCAACATCTTTAGTTCTAAGTGTTTCTAAAAATTCTTTCATACAAAAATTTCAGAATTGTTTTTTAATTTTCGATTCTTATCTCGACAAACCAAAAGAATACTTGAAATTTAAACAGTAGGAATATGGAAAGATTTAATAGCAGAAAAAAATGAATACCCACAAAATTACAGATTGTCTTTCAGAAGTCTTATCTGTTTGAAAACAAGCTGTGAAGGGGAAAAAATCTCTAGAGCTATTTTACATTGCATATCCTTCTAACCTGGCCAGGATAGACAAGGAGACAGAAGAGGGAGCTGACATCCATTTTTCATTAACGTGGTTCACATTTCATGCCACATAATTCCACACTCTTGAAGCACCTCAAAGTCTTTTCTCCTGTGCATTCACTGATTATCTAAGGAAAAATGTTGGTTAAATGTGAACTTACCAGTACATTTGGTACACTGCTTATTAGGAATTTAATAGAGAGATGCTAATAGTTATATATCTAAGCAGGTTTGCAGGACTGACCTTCCTAACTTTCTGCCTATTTGCGTAACATAATGTACAATATACTGTCTTAGAAATTCTGCAGCTTCCTATCTTAGATGACAAAATACTCCACAATTATGATGAAGTGATATGGGAAGATTTCTTTACAAATTTCAATGGCTTTGAAGGATGTGTTTCCTAGTGCAGTGATTGCTGATGCCATCTCCTGTTCTGTGTATCCCTGAATAATAAAGACTCCTATATTCCTCTCAGCAATAAGAGATAACACAAAAGTTAGTAGAATGTTCCCTAAGTCTCTCTGCAAAATCATGTAACTATGTTAAATTTACCTCAAAATAATACAAATAATATTTGAAAACATGAAGTAGTGGTTTTCAGTAAAGAAACCATGCATAAATATAGGTTAAAAAGAAATGTAAATCAAAATATTAAGGGGTTTGTCTAGCTCCTTGTATTCATATTCTTTTAGTTGCATAAGTTTTTTTCCCATTAATGTTGCATCTTTCTTAGGTAGATTTAAATGATAACTGCAAGAAGCTACTCTCATTTGAAAAGTACAAGAATTACTGAAAAACACTCAATATATAATTATAATGATATGAATATTTGTGCACCAGAAAAAATGTTGTGTTTATTTGTTTGTGATTTTGTTCATCCAGTCATAAAAATCTTATATGTAAAAAAAGAATTACATTTGCCCAAGTGGACAGACAGCCTGAGACTTAAATTTCCTTACTGGAAAGATTGACTACTGGATGACATGTTATAGCAGAGTTCAAAATGAGGAACTTTTAATTTGAGTTATCAATATGGAAGTTGGTTTCTTCAGTTGTATGCAAAGTCTGAGTATTTTAAGCCAGGCCACTCTTTCTCCTAGATATACAGATTTTGCCTACAGAAGCATTGCAATACCCAAGTATTTCTTCTCCATTAAACTACTATGTCTTCCATTCATAAAGTTGTGATCTTCTATAATCAATCATCTGTCTTAATTTATTATGGACAAGTGTTACCTCATCATTATGGCTAAAAATGGGATAATTCTTTAGGAATACGTTCTGGTAGGGATAAAAGATTTGAAGGAGGGAGGTGAGACAGTACTGAAGCTTCTACCTTAACACATATTGTAAATTGTTTCTAAATAGTCATTTTCCAGAGAAAATATAAGATAAAGATTAGGAAACAAAAACAGTTTCTAAGAGATATGTTAAATAAATAGGTTATGCTCCCATCACCTCTCTGAACTCACCTGTCATACTTAAGGTAACTGACTGTCCTGTCAGCTCTAGAGAGAGATTCAGCCAAACTAAGACTGCCTTCCTTAAATACTGGCTCATGTCTATAGAGGGGCCAACCAAAGTCATAATGTTCATGTTTCATGAATCTTTTTAAGACAACTGCAATTAAACTATATTAATACAGGTTACAAATCCAGATACAGAGAATAATTTCCTCATGTCCAACCTTGAACAACAATGAATGGTTATGAATTTTCAGATTTTATAACAGTAGAAAATCAGACCTACTTAAAATTAAACAACTGTTTTAAAAACTGATCAAAAATGCTATTTTTATTTGTGATACTAGTTATTATACACTGTAGGCAACTGATAAAATATACTGTATCTTCTACCACTCTCAAAAGTAGAATATCACTGTCAACTCAACATTTTGTTATTCATGCCTTTATTCACCTCTAAAGGCAAAATCTATTAACTTTGCACAGCCTATGAACTTCACTTTTGCACTGAATTACACTTCATTACTAATTGTACACATTTTCAGCATGCTTCTATTAACTGTGCCATTTAACATCGTCAGTAATTTAACATCATGAAACTTGGCCTTATTTTACATAAACCTGGCTACTTTAGTTCCCAGGAAAACTTTCAGTAATGGAATTTCCTAAAGGCTCTTGGGAGTCAAGGCTGAATGCTTTGTATTACGCATATCCACTCACATCCCTCAGTGACTATCCACTCTACAGCTTTGGTAGCCTTTCCTCAGGACAGAAAAATTTACTCAATTAGTGGTAAAATTCATTTTGGACAATGTTGCAGACTTTCTGGTTGCAAAAACACACCTCTCAGAAGAGCAATATAGCCACTCAGAACTGTTGACAACATTTGGGAAATATGATGAATTACATGCTGCAGAATAAAAGCCTTTGATCCAGTAAAAGCAGCTTCCTACTAAGACTGGGCCTTTCATTTGCTTATCTTGTTAATTTAACTCATGGTAGGTAGCACACTGCACACTGGGATAGCAAAGGGACTGTTTGTATGGAGCTGGGTTCAAATTCTTTCTTAAGACAAAAATGGGGAATGACTTTGTTAGCTTAGTCCTAGTTTTTCTACTTATGCATGTTACAATGTGTTTGCATATCTAATCTCTTATAATTATGCAAAATTATTTTACATTTGGGTTTTTTACATTTATATTAGTGCATCTTGGTGTACTTATGAGGTCCTGGGCTTAGATGCAAGCCTTAACTAACTCCATATTGAAACAATGCTTTGGGAGACAAGATTTCCTCCTTTCTCAATCACTGGACCTCACTTTTCATGCAAGCCCACCTGGGCAATGGCATGCTCACACTGATGAGAGAACCAGGAATGCTGAATGTGCCATAGTGGTTACCAGCACATAGCTAGACAAAGAGAATATTCCGGTTGAGGAAGGGACAGGCTGGAGAAATAAGAGAAAGTTTCTTTAGAGATCACTATCTCCCACTTATCTAGGCTTCCCAGGAGAAGAAATAGTGTGGTAGAGACGTATTTGCTGTCTACTGGGCTCTGCACTGTTCTGAGTGGCCAATACTCATCTGCTGACATGATGAAGGTGGTAAATGTATACCTACAGAATTGCCCTTAACCATTTACTCACTGCTGAGATCAATCTCTAAGCAGCCTGCTGGCACCCAGTCTTCAAACAATGATTCAGCAAAGACTAATCAAGAAAAGGAGAAATAGCTGGCAACTATCACTTCTTGCTGCACAGTATGTTTTTGTCCAAAATTACTACCATGTATTTACACATTCCTCTGTCTTTTCTATAGAGGCACCAGGCTAGATGGGAAGGCATGTAGTGCAGGTTGAACTGATGAAAAATGCTAGAAGAATGTTTCCTCTCTTTCTTGCAAGGTCATGGCTTATCTACCTAAATCACATTTATTGAAACTTCATTTTTATGAGGACTATAACTTACTCACAATTTTTTGAAACCAAGAAAACCAAGAGGATACTGTCAATGATTACCTTTCAAAAATCTAAATAAAAATTACAGAATTATGCAGACCACAGTTCTATTCCTGTGGAGTTTCACTGTGTATCCATATCAATTGTTATTTTCTCATTATTTTTTTAAGTCAGAACACTTGAAGTATGAAATTTCTTTCTAACATTTTTGATAATGCAAATATAGAGGTATGCCATTTTCAGATATTGTTTCCAATTACTCTCACTTAAACATATATAGACATGTATATATATTATATATACGCATAATTTATATATACACACACATATATAACACACTCATATTTATAACCCTTCTTAAACCTTACAGATCATTGTGTTTTTGTCAACATCTCTTTGACATATTTTATATTTTTTGTCACTACATCAGGAAATCATAACTTGTCAAATAGTAAATCTTTTCTAATTTCACATAATTACAAAAGCAACAAGATATAAAGTGTGTAGTTTAATAATACATGCTAATGTTTTAAAGGTATTTAGAAAAAGTAAATTGTTTTACAGCATTAGTGTAATATATTATATAACATTAATATGCATAACAGATGGCTCTCACAAGTGGGTATTATTTAGAATTTATTTTACTTAGATATATATATTATCTTCCATTATATATTATACATTTTTATACTACCCAAGGCTTTTATGCAGAACATTTGAAGATTTATTGCATTCAGAAATTTTAAATGTCATTGATATGAGACCACTATTTTGAACAGCAATCAAACAGGCACACTATTTCTAATGTTAATTTTTGTTCATTTTAGCAATGATAAAATGTTATCAAAGGAAGTGATAGTTTTAAGTGTATGCTCTCATTTGGAAAACATATATATATATGTAAAATCTATATTTTTTTTTTACCATAATACTCTTATTTGGCCAGTAATTGTTCCTAAATCTATTCTAGCCAAGTGGATTCAAGAGCAATGCGTTCTGCTCTTACTTGTTTTTTCTTCATGTAAGTTTTGATTATTTGTTAACAGAAGATTTCTCCATTCAAGATTTTGTTTTTATAGTGAATTTAGTTTTTTAGAAGTTCATTTCTACAAAATTGTTAATTATTGTGAATGGTTTTTAGTAATGGCTGTGGAAGATAGGTTAGGAAGGGACTACTGAAAAAATCAGGTTTTGACCCATTTAGAGTGTGCTGGGGCAATTCTTCTTGTGATGCATCTTGTTATGTAAACTGGAGTATACCCAAAACTGATAGTACAGAAATCATCAAACCATTTTGTCCTTTTACCTAGGCCTCAAGTATCTATCAGATGTTAACAGATTTTCACCACTACTAACTTGCATTTGATTACACTTGGAGATATAAAGGTGAAAGCCTGACATTCAACTTCCAAGTTATAGGTTGTTCAGTCTTTCACTATTCCCTATTTTTTTATATATTGAATATACCAAAATAACTCCATTCGTTTAAAATTCTTTCTATTCTAAATGCAATGAGCCATGACCAAAGAGCTAATCTTAAAGAAATACATAGCAAAAATAAAACCAAAAGTGGAAAGAATAAAACATTTTAACTGAAACATAGTAAGATATAATGGTTCCATTTTTATAAAATAAATCTGATTTCAATTAAAACAACCTCTGGAGGTAGACTAGTGCATATTATAATAAACGGGTAAATGTAAGGCGTGGGAAAAGTTCAGACATTCCTTCTAGCATATTGAATCAATTAATAGCATGTACAAGGAAACCCTGATTATTTGAAGGAGTGGAGAAAAATGACTTGATTCTTTACAAGTAGTACAGACTATTATTAGTATTCCAGATAGACTGTGTTCTAGGGAGTCCATCATATACTTTGATCTCTCTGCATCCACAGCTGGAAACTTTGTGCCAGTCTCTGGAAGCAGCACGAACTGACAACAGTCACCTCCATCAGGAAAGTGAGTTAGTGGTTGCAAATGTTAATCAGTGGATCAAAGAACAAAAGTGAGTAAAATTGAGTCTTTTTTTTTTGATCTGATTTCATTTCCTATGACCCCAAACAATTAAAGCATTCATAAGAACTCTCTTCTCAACTTACTGCCATATCTTTTATCTGAAGCTCTAAAATAGGTCTTAAGAAACATACCATCGAGGGGTTTTTACCATCACATTTATGTCTTTATGAACTAGCAGAAATACTCAAATAATAAATAATTTATCTCTAAAACATAGTACATTTTCCAGACCTGTTAATAAAGTAACTGAACTCTGTAGATAAAAATTTTATGTATACATTCTTATGCTTTGTGACTTTTTCATTAGATTTTGTAAAGATCCTGTAACAATGCTTTCAAATTTTAAATGTATTTTTGTCTATAGCGTTTATGAAGATATCATTAATGATTAAAACTAATTTACATTCTCAAAAGTCAGTAGCTAAATGAACAAGTCAAGTTGGTGATAAGTATTTAACCTCTACATCATTTCTCATAAGATACACATATACCTGTAATTCTGTACATACATAATGCCATAAAACTAAACTTCACCTTCCTTTGATTATTTGAATAATTTAAACGTTTAGTTTCATCCTTAATATTAAACTATAAGCAGCATCTATAATGGTTTTTGACAGGTAATAATAGGTTGCTTAATTAAAGCCTATAGTTTCTTATGCATTTCTACAAAAACTGTCCAAGAAGAGAGTGGAAATGAACTAGATAATTGAATGACCTGGAGTCTATATAATAATAATATATGGTATGAGAATGCAAAAATGGGTCCACAAGAACGTGTAAATTCTCTCTAGAAATTTCACAGGGTTATGGGAAATTATTGCAAATTTATCATGTCTCTTTGCAAGCACCTTGGCCAAACATATAGAAAGGTGTTACTAAAAAAATGAACAGTATAATGAGTTAAGTTGTAGTTCAAAATCATTCTATGTGGAACTGTTTTCTTTTAATAGCAAGTGCTTCTGTGAGCCAGTTGGCTCCCTTTATAGGTCCCTTTATGTAGTCTGAAAAGCCTATAACTTAGGTCTCTAACAAATCTGATCAGTTTAAAGGTTTTTAAAGATAAAATGACTAATTTCAAGAATTCCATTGTCTGTGTCAGTTAACTCCCCATTGACTACATAGAAAGTCCAAACTACTTTTGAAGATGTAGCTACCTGCCTTATGATTAACCTCATTTAAAAAACTCACTGGCACGGTCAGAACGTCTAGTGCACTGGAAATCATGACTGTAGCCCTATAGATTCCTTAATGCATCTTTTGCTTTCTGGTTTAAATGGGAAGAGTCTACAACAGAATTATATTGGATTCTTTTACAAGACAGAATTCCTCAATTACATTTTTTACTCACTTTGACTAAAATTTTTAGATCTTCTTCGTATTATAAAAATTCTGTCTTATTTCTTTAACACACTTGAAAAAATTCCCCAAGTTGCATAACAACTAATAATAAATAATTGAATGTGGTTCTCTGTTAATGCAGGCACCATATTACATGTCTTGGTTTTGTTTCTTTTCCCCTCACAATTTTCTAAATCATATTTTCAAAACAGTCTGTGTTTTGACTAGGAAACACAGGATTTTGGATTAGGAACTTTCTTTTAAATAATTTAGATATATATATAATTCACATTGTATGAGCAATTTTAAATGGAAAACACTTTTCATAGACCAGGAAAGGAAATTCATGGAACTGCTTTGATTGCTCTGAAGTTTATGCAAAGATGCTTCAATTTCAGCAAAGTAACAAAGTATATGCAATCATTTGGAATTTTTCAAATTTTAGGTACAAAGGAATCTTGCAGTTCTGAGGGGGTTTGGGATTTTGGGGGTTTTTGTTTGTTTGTTTGTTTTTGTTTTGTTTTAATTATAGAAACTGACTCAAGAAATCAATTAATTTTCAAATTAGGCCATTGGAAATGATAGAGTAAATCAAATGAAGGTTATGATATACATTGTATCATTAGAACTCAATACAGGCAAACTAATATAAATTTAAAAAAATAAAATTATTAACAATCTTGCCAGATTGGATAGTTAACTGATTACAGTGGTACCAAAGAAGCCTTAGAAATACAAATTTACAAAACCCATTTTTGTGTTAGGATTCCAGCTTCTCCAATGCCACCAGAGGCATATTTAAATATACAATTTTGTTACTGGTGAAGGTGAACAGAATATTTTGCAGAGCAATCTGCCCTCTTGAAAATTCAATTTTTTGATCTGCACTATGTGGTGCCCAAGTATTGGACCCATGACAAAAAGAGAACATTCACAGTTTATTTTTTTTTGTAGTCAAGGAGGTGAAATAAATTTCCCTTTTGATATTAATTTCATTTCAGGATCACCTCATTGCTAGTTATCCTTCCTTACACCTTGTTAAAGTTTGACTTGACACTGCCAATAACCTAGATCAAAGATGTCATAATACATAATTGAAGGCCATATGGGACACACTTGGTAAAAATTCATTTTGCAGAGAAAGGGATGAATGCACTTATCTAACTGATACTTAACATTTAGTTACTGTTTAAATGCAGATAAAAATTTTGAGTGAGTTGCTCCAATAAAATCCAAGTTATGGTCATGCAAGAGTGACCAAGCCAAATTCACTATGAGTTCAGTTAGTCTGCAACATGTTACTTCTTTTCCAAAAATATGGTGATGCAATAACAAATAAGTGACACTTTAAATATAGATAATATGTGATTTAGTTCAATACAATGCTACACCACAGAGATGATAACACAGGATGATCGGTGGTAAATTTTTTATATAATGTTTGCATTAAATGATATTACATATCAGATTTCAAGGTCAGTGTTTACTTAGTGAGGGGCTGACGTAATATCACCATTATACTTGTTTATTCATTTATTATCTATTCAGTTTTCCAGATTTTATTTTATTTATTGCTGTTCCTTTTATGTATATGTCTTTGTTCTGTGCTGCTTTTGTTCTCGTTACTATTTTTGAGTCTATGATGTGTGGAGGTAATTTTGAACAAAATGAAGAGAGCTAAATCAACATTACCAATATGCTTTTATTTGCCTGGAATGTTAACTATCTCTTAAGATTTGTATTTCACATATAGTGTAGTCTTTTTATTGTTGAAGGTTGTTTGAATGTCCTCTAAGAATTACTGAATTGTTTATTGATCCAATAATAATATATATTTCTTGGTACTTCTGATGTCTGTCTTTTTGTTCCTTTATGTTAAAAATTTAATAAACAAAACATCAAAGAAAAAAGAATTTTAAAAAAAAATGCCTAAGCATAGATCCCCAAGGCTTTTCTATTTGAAAATCTTCCATCTCAGAGTTATTGTTTATGAAAATCTTTTGTGTACAATTTCTCAACTAACCTGAAAAAGCCTCTATGGAGTTATCTACAAGCCCACTA
>JAOXXN010000395.1:122784864-122800516 GCA_026770055.1 Myrmophylax atrothorax
AGATATAATTTACTAAAAAGATTACAATAAACACAGTGATACAGAGAAAAATTGGTTTTAACACACAAAACCCAGAGGTATAACTCAGCACCCTGGAGCATGAACACAATGGTGTTCATTAGCCCCTGTTCTGAGCACCACATGGTCCCCCTGAGTACAAAGTAAAAGGAAAGGCATATCTGTTGGTTAGGGTGATGGTCACAGTCCTGTTGAGATTCTGGTCCTCCTCTGGATTGGGCAAGTGGTACCGGAAGTCCCTAAACCCCTAGATTATATATGCTCAGGTTCAGGTGGGAATGCCCAATATCTCCCCCAGGGTGGGGAGTTCCACTGTAGATGATTTAACTCTATGAATCATGGAATATTTTTGGAATTTTGGTGGTCTAGGTTGTTGCAGCTGCTTATTGTGCCAGTCCCTAACAGCCCATTTGCAGAAATGACCCCTCAGGATGAGTGTGAAGGTGGTAATGCCTCCCCTGGAGGGGAGTTATCACAGTTGAATCACTGGTGTGAAGGCAGAAACACTCCCTTATCTTACATGGTTCTTTAACACCCAGTTTACAGCCTGAGGTGTTAGGGGTGCCCTGGGCTGCTCCTGCAAATGATCCATTATTAACAGTTCATCAGAAATTATATAGAGGGTGTAGAATACACAGTTTTTCTTCCACTCACACAGTGATAAACTGGTCCCAGCTTTTCTAAGTAGGACATAGTCTGATAGGAGAAGGGAGTATGTTGATTTCATTGCCAGCAAATATAGAATGGAATTAGGAATTCATATGGAAGGATTTCTGTCTTAAAGGACAAAGAGATTACAGAAAACCTGAAGCAGTTCTTCTGCACGTCTTCACGGAGCATAATGGAGACATACTTCCCTAATGGGTTGCTTTTTGCATGCAGTGAAGGTATCAGATGATGGAATAAGTTAAGAAACTAAATTTAAATAAATCATAACTATCAGAGATGACATTCATCTAAAATTTATTAAAGAACTAATTACTAGAATAGCTATATTAATGCATAAAATAATGTAATATCTGTATAGCATAAATCTGGATATTTGTCAACTTATATCTTTCTTGCCAAACAAGATGCCAAAGGAATCTCAAGAAGCATAGCTCAGTGAACTTTCTTTCAGCATAAGTCCTTGTCCCATTTCTGTTAGCTACTGCTCAAGAGAAAGGTATGGCTTCTTCTTTCTATGTTTTTCTTGTGTTGTGTATTCATTAGTCATTCTTTATTTGCTGAAAAATATATATTTCTCTCTGGCAATTCTTATGAACAATTGTCATGCTTTAAGAATGGTACTCTCTAATTTAGTATTCCCTCTAAAACCATGCACTGCTTCCCCTCCCACTCCAGTTGGTGGCAAAAAAGGCAAATATAACATGTTGAGGTACAAACAATTTACTGGAAATAGCAATGAGATGCAACAGCAACAATATTAATAATAAAAGGTATAAGAAAGGAAAGTCCCAAAAAATATACAGTAGTAGACCATTCCATATGTCATGTTTTCTCAACCGGAAGGAATCCCTTATTCCCAGAAGAGAGCCCCTTTCCCTCTCCCCTGGCAATATGGTGAAGTAGTATGGACTAACCTCCCTCCCAACTACTGCAAAATTTAACACTCTCATGGCCAAAACTAGGACAATAATGTAGGCTCCATTAATTAATGCAGAGCCATTATACTATGTTATAGACAACTCAACTATACTTTATACATCTGTGCTGGTGGTTGCTACTCTATCACTGCTGGAAAACAGTTAATTTATATAGACAAACCTAGCAATAGTCTTTAAAGCTGCTGAGGTTCAAGCTCCAGCTATATAATAAAGTTTGTTCAATCTCCTGCATTGTTTTTGTGCTCTGGTCCAAGTGGTGCATCAACAAGTCTGTTTTTTTTATAGCTGCCAACTTTTCATAACAGCTTTTCTAATAAAATTAAAATTTCCTAAGGAGTATGAAAAGGTATTTACTATCTTCTCTGTTGTTGCATATTGAATGATTATTTTTAGAAAATTGTGTCAGATATATGATAATTTCCTGAGAAACCAAGTTTTAGCAGTTGTCCTCATTAGCCAGCCAGACTTGATCTTGACAACTTAAAACAAAACAAAATAAACATAAATGCTTGGCAACTCCAATATTATAGCACGTTTAAAGAGGGAAAAAAAGATTTTGACATCTGTACAGGTATAATACCATACAGGTATGATAAAGGCACCAGTGAGGCTGCACCTCAAATACTGTGTCCAGTGCTGGGCTCCTCACTTCAAGAAAAACACTGAGGTGCTGTAGCATGACTAGAGAAGGGCAATGAAGCTGGTGAAGGGTCTAGGGAGTAATTTCTCTGAGGAGTGGCTGAGGGAGCTGGAGTCGTTTAGCCTGGAGAAAAGGAGGTTCAGTGAAGAATTTATCACTCTCTACAACTACCTGAAAGGACGTTGTAGTGAGCCTACTTCTCCCAGGCAACTAGCAACACGAGAAGAGAAAATGGCCTCAAGTTGTGCCAGGGTTGGACATTAAGAATTGTCTTGGTTTGTTGCAAACATGTCCCAGAAGTTGGACTTCTGATGAAATAAAACCCCCTCCCCATAAACCATGTAATTTTTTGAAATTATGAGTCACTTGAGTGGAGTATGAAAATCAAACCAATTTTATTTAAACCAGAGAACAACAAAACAAAACAAGAACCAAACAATAACAGAAAAAGAAAATGTCACCAAAACCCATTCTTTCAACTCTGTGCCAACCAAGATGGCAATGCAGTCCTGATGTGGTCACGTGATCATGATGTAGTCAGCACAGTGTCGTATTTGACCTTCACAGGACAGTCAGAGCTGTGAGAGCAGCAACAATGGCAGTGGTGCCAGCAGTAGTGGTGGCACAGGCTTGACTCCCAAGTGATGCAGCAACTACAGTGGGAAGCTCAGCCTCGACCCAGTGTGGCCAGTGAGCAGTGGGAAGCCAGCATGGAGGTTGTGTGGGCAGCTGCTGCAGTTCAGATCACTGGAAATGGTTACTGCAGCTCAGGCAGTGGAGCATTGAAAGAGGCACCACCAATGGCTGCTGTGCAGGAGCCAGCAGAGGGTCAGGTCCAGGAGGGGTGGCAGGGCTCACCACACAGAAAGGGAACTCTCCCAGCTTGCAAAACTAGGGTGAGGAGTCGCTCTGGAGGAACAGCAGCCAGTGACTCCTTCTCAGTAGCAGTCCCAGAAACCAAAGAGAGTGAGTTTGTGTTGTGCCAGTAGTTTTCCCTTAAGTTGTCCATCTCTGTACCCCACCCTGGGTAGTGGTGGTGTGGGTCGCCCACACCTCTCCAAAACCACGTGATGTTATGAAGAAATTTAACTAAACGATAATAAGAATTTTTTCCCTGAAAGTGTTTTCAAGCATTGGAATTGGCTGCGCAGGGAAGTGGTAGAGTCACCATCTTTGGAAGACTTCCAGAAACAACTGTGCCTGGCACTTAGTGCAATAGTTTTGTTGATGTGGTGACGTTTGGTCAAAGGTTGGACTTAATGCTCTTGGAGGTCTTCTCCAACCTTAATGATTCTATGATTCCATGATTCTATAATGGATGTATACTGCTAAGGCTTCAGGGGATTGTGCCTACCTTTCATGAAATTTCACCTATTGTGATTCTTTAATAACAGCCATGACTAGCTATAACATGATATATTATTTTGTTTTATTATGGTGCAGTTAAAAATCTTTTTTGTTAAGTATTCCAACGAGGGACTAAATTTACTTATCTAATAAGATTATCATCTCTCAATTTATATATATGGATTATTTTATGATTTCTCTGATATATATTGTCTTAAGCTTGAGTAAAACTGGTTTTCATTAATTAAAAAAAAACAAAACAAATAATAGCGTGTCTTTTGAGTTGCTTAAAATTATACTGTAAATATTTTCTGTGTAATTCAATACTCTCTGTTACAGACTAACAACAGGCTATATGGAATTATGAGATCAATCATCTGGTAATAGACAGAAGAGGTTTTTTTCCTATTCTTCATTGGTGATCCAATGTCTTTTTGCTTACATTTTTATTTCACAAACATTAACACACAACTTTATCCTGAGAAGGTTCAAAAATAGAGTAATTCATTTTATTTTGTGAAAGGCAGCACTTCAAATTTATTCCTTGTGTTATCTTTTTTTATTTTAGGCAGGGGTGAGTGTAGTGTGGTGTGAGTGTAACAGTACTTAATTAAATAAAAAAATCATCAAATCATAGAATAGTTATCTGTTTATAGAAAAGAAATGTTGGAGCTTTTAGGTGATTAGACCTTCCAAATATCCTATAGAAATATACAGTATAAATTGGTTACTTTGGATTGCCTGTAGCAAAAATATTTTTCTAGTAAAAACATGTATTGT
This sequence comes from Myrmophylax atrothorax, assembly GCA_026770055.1. Lineage (NCBI taxonomy): Eukaryota > Metazoa > Chordata > Aves > Passeriformes > Thamnophilidae > Myrmophylax > Myrmophylax atrothorax. The sequence goes on from JAOXXN010000395.1 coordinate 122,789,257, forward strand.
AGACAAAGTCCATGGATTTTTACATGGCTTTTTGATTCTTTTTGCAAGTCACCAGCAGTCAATTTAGTTGCTCCAGTCTTTAAACCTAAGGGCCTAATTCTGAAAGTATTTTGATATGTTTTCATTACTTTCCTATGATATTTGCTTGGAGAGAAGTGTAGAGTATTGCAACAGAAACTTATATTAGGCTAACATTCATCCTGAATTTTTTGAGATTCAGAAAATTTGTCAGTCATTTACTCAGTGCACAACTGCACAACTCTTAAAAGAACTCATAAGAAAATATTTCTAGTTTCCATATGGAACATATTATGGTCATGGTGTAGATGATCTTGAAAAATACAGTTAAAAATTTAACATGGTCAAATTCTTCAGTACCAGTGTAGCCATAAACCTATTTGCTATTTAGCCATTTAACACAATTATTTACTGTTCACAAGATATACAGTTACTATAGCAACAGCTACATTTACAGACCCAGAATAAATGGAACGCCTAATCTGTCCTGCCAGTAAAGCAAAAAGCTTTTTTAAAATGTAGTTTATCTGTTGCTGTTATAATAGAAATTAGTGGCACTCAAATTATGAACCATGATCTGGTTGCAGACTGCCAGCTTTGATCTTAAAGGCAACTCTTACACCCAGCTCATGGTTTGGCTGCATGTTCAGTAGCTTCGACAAGTGACACTAATATACTCTTTTTCTCTTTTTTTTTTTCCTTTAGACTATGATAAGGTGACAGATGCAGACAGAATAAATGAGACAATCTTTAGCTGGCTCTTTTCATGGTTAAAATGATCAGTAACCTAGGGTGAAAGAGAGGTATCTTTCACACAAAATGCTAATCTAATAACAATGAAATAAAAAAATCAGAAATAATACTATATTTTTAGAAGTGTTACAATTTTCCTTATAAAAAGATAAAAATTATATAATTTTGAAAGGAATATTATTTTACTCCTCTTTGCAGGGTCCATTACTGATTGAAGAATTTTTTTGGACAACTTGATTTGAATTGGTTTCACAGATTAAATTATACCATCACCTGTTTCAGGACAACTTCCTATGCCAGTACTGTATACAAGACTAAACTAAAACATCACAGAACTCTGGAGTAATCATTGTTCTTGCAAAACCTATGTCTCATTACCTAATGTGCAAAGCCTGGGTTCTTCAGAATGAAAAACATTTGTTATGAAAAGTATACTAAGGCAGTCCATTTGGATGATACATTTTTATATTAAAGATTATTTTAAATAATTATTATTGTTGCTAAGTTATTAAACCTTACAGATGTTTTCCTCAGGAAATTAGGAACCTGAGGAACAAAGCTGAATTGGTCAATGCACCAAATCAGTTCACTGTGTTATACTGCATGTGAACAGTGACTTGCTGTTGGGTAGATCAATGCCTGGTTTGCTTTTTCTTGTTTCTGCTCCCTTGATCATACCCTATGGTACAGGGATTACAAGAGCCCTGCATTAGAATGAATTAATTCAACAAGGCCTCCTTACAATGATCAACAAGTCGTTCCTTCTCTCTTTTGAATTCTTTTATATGGGGCTAGAGGTAGAAGTTCTAAATTGTTAACATCATACTCATCCCCAAATCTTGAGGGGTTTTTTTATTGCAGTTACTGTAATTTCAAACACCAAAAAAGGGGATTGGTATCTTTACTTCATTGTCCTCTCCTCGCAGTCTCAAACACCTCCATCCTCCTGTTGCTTAATAATTTGTGTCCTCCTAGGAAGATTTTGTGTGCACAGTTCATGTCCCTGCCTCCCCTCCCCCACCTTAAAATGCTATCTAAATTTTCTGCAGACTGGATTTCTTAAAAGTAGAAATGAGACACCTTCCCTTTCCTGTATGAACAGGACATGTTTGATCTGCAAGTGTGCAGATTGACTGAACAGACTCATATGTTTTTGTTTTGCTGCCAGTACTCAGCCTTACACTGCCATAAGCTGGGAGAAGGCAACTCCACTTTCCCTTTTTCCACCTCACATGAGCACTGCTTGGCCAGGCCTTCCAGATACTCAGCTTGTATAGATGAATGTGAAGAATAATCTAGTTCATTTGGTCTGCAGATAATAACTTACCAGTGTGAGAAAATAAATCTTCTGAGTTACTATTTTTGACACTAATGAAGTAATTGTGACTGTATATAATAAGTAAAAAAAAAAAAAAAACAAACCCAAAATCAAAACCAAACTATCGATGCCAATAACAAATATGATTATATTTTTACTTCATATATGTGCAAAACTGTTGATACTTCTGACCTGTAGACCACACTGGAAAATGTGAAAGAGTGTAAAAATTTTATGCTGGAAATCTTTGCTCAGATTACTTAGATTTGAATCTTTGATTGAAAGCTATACAATGAAGTCTAGGAAGTGAACTAAAGCTTTAGCACTTCAGAGCACATATAGAAATACTGACCTTTGAACAACAGAGTTATCAGTGTTAAATATAACAAAGCTTGGATTTCTCTACATCATTTCTCATATTTGCAAATTTTTCTTTCTCATTTGAGGGAAAAATCTTCAGTCCTTGTTCTACAAAAACTGCCAGTATTGATTATTGAAGGAATTTTGTTCAGTTAATAATGACTGAGATTACAGCTTTTTTTCTCAACAATTATTTATTTTCAGTCTGTGAAACCCTTCAGTTATATCTTCTTTTAGTTTTGGATCATGTATGCTTTGAATTTCCACATGTCATCTCTCAACCTTGGTTATAACACATAAAGTATAACTTTTACCTGTAGTTTCGTCTTCCTCTCAGTCTTCCTTTTCTCAGTATTAACTCTCATTAGTCCTTAATTGTCAATTTTAGTTTCTATTACTGCTTTGAGGAAAAATAGCAGAATTATCTAGAGCACTGAATATGTATTGACTATGTTAACATTTAGATTCAGTATTATGGATATTAATATTAAAAAGACCTTTTCAATTCAAAAAGTTTAAATTGCTTCTCAAATATTCTGAGCTTATGTTTGAACTTTTTTAAAAAGATTCTGGAGAAAGGATTCATATTTTAACTTAGGTTTTTTCCCTGCAGATATAATATAATCTTATCAGAGTCAACTTCTGAACAGGAAAAAATAGTAGTGATTTGTCAACAGAAGCATGAAGACAGCATTCAATAATAATTAGTGTACAGAAATGATTAATCCTTTATGAATGCTGAAATTGATTTGGCAGTTCAAGTTATTAACAAGGAGATAAAGGTACATCCTTGCACAATCACGTTGATACCTTTCTCTTACCGTCTTTACAGAAAAGTCAAACGTGGGGACTTCATTCTTTCTTTTTTTTTCTTTTTTTTCTTTTTTTTTTTTTTTTCACATGGAAAATGAACTAGAGAAAGAAGCATTTGAGCTGAAAAGCCTTTTTAAGTTCGGATAAATAATTTTGTTAAGACCAAAATTTTGGTCTGGTAAAAATTTTTGATTCACCACTGGGGAGGTTTTCACTTAGATAGCACACCCAGAAACTATTTCCACAAAGTACTTTGAAAGTGGGTATGACTAATTTCTTACAGGTAGTTTCCATGTTGCAGACTTTTCCTTGTGGTTAAAAGAGCATGGCATAGCAAAACTTAGACTCTTTTGTGCCTTTTGGCCTGAGAATCTGGGAATACCAGCCAGCATTTTTTAGATTACTAACACAGGTGTAAAAATATAGACTGTGATCTGATGGTACTAAATACTACATGACCCAAACTTTTCCTTGCTGCCATAGGAGATTTCTAACTCCATCCTGGGTACTGTAGTAGGCTGCCTGAATACAACTCTAAATGTTCAGAAAATGTCTTCCTTCGTCATGCTTTGCCTTTTCTTATAGATTTAATAATAGAGTTAATGCAGCATTGATGGTAACATTGCAAGGGTACAATTGTGAGGATGGCAGACCACAGAGTGAGTGGAATGAGCAGAAGTGCCTTTTGAGACATCTAATAATATGCCTGAGGAAAGCCCCTGAAAACAGGAGAGGCTGGGTGTAGTATAATATGTCTTTTATCTTTTTAATGTTTATGATTCTGTGAAAATAATATTCAAGGAAGTAGCTTTTATGAAAGACATTCTCAGATACAGCCAATAATGATGTTGATGAGAACAAATCAGTTTCACGGTGGAAATGTTTAAAAATAAAAGTTTCTTTGAACTTAGTGAGAACCAGATTTAATGAAATTTAAATTAAAGTGAATGGAACAGATATGTAAGAGTTAATCAGCTGGAATGGCAATAATATGGAATAGAGGCTCTTTTCTTAGAAAGAAACCACTTGAAGGAAATCATGTATCTTGATGTTTATTGTTCTTTGACTCAGGCTTGCAAATGTATATTTTGAAAGCCAAATTCTTATCCAATTAAAGTAAATGTCAAGGATTTGGATTTGTTTCTGTCTTTGAGATTGTCTCTTCTATGTGAAAGTGAATTGTCTGCCTGCACCTTGTGGAAGTGTAGTTTTGCAGCTCAGTAAGATCATTTTTTGTTGTTCTACTGCACCTGTTAATACATTGTGATGATAATTTTTTTTCCTAGAATAATTTCATATTGAATATGAAAATAGTAATCTAAAATTAATATGTCTACTTTCTAATTGTGCTAGAGCTTTGCAGGTTGCAACAGAATATAGACAAAATTTCACCTCTGTTGTGATCAATTTTTTTTTATTTGATTCATGATCAGCTGGAGATTTGCCATAAAAACATAACAATCTGTCTACACAATGGAAAAAAATTAGGGCAAGTCAAGTCTTGCAGTAACTTCAGTAAGTTCAGTAGTTCACTATTCGGCTCAGCTTTAGCAGTTCCAGTAAGAGACGTTGATAAGATCGTCCAGGCCTTTATTCTTCATTGATTCCTTAACTGTCTAGGAAGTACCAACAAGATGCACATTTCAATGTAATGCCTCTACCAGGGCATTAGCCACAAGGACTACTGCTGGAGGTGTGTAATCAAATCATGAGATACTACAGAAAGGATACACAATGCCCATTTTTTCAATATCTCTAACCTAGTATACAAGATTCTTAAAAGTTGCTCTGCAGAACATCATTACTAGAACTTCAGCTTTTGTGTTTGGAGAGGAAAGAGGCTTCACAGCTCAGTCCTTGTACAGAAGCCCATGAGGACTGCATTAATGTATACTCACACAGAGGGGTGGAATTAAGCAATTACACAGGGCTGAGCAGGTAGTTTCTGAAACAGCTGTGTGGAATCTTTCACAGTCTTTATGATCAGACTGATAACAGCTGTGAACTCTGTAGACCTGACACCTGACTTCTGCTCACTCCAGAAGTCCCTCCATCCTACTCCCTTCCTCCCTTGTGCCATAATCAAATCATGCAAATAAAAGAGGTAATCATGATTTACCTGTTTAAACCCTAAGGGTTGGTGCTGGTTCTAGTGGGGAGTGAATAAAAAGGTGTCCCTGAAAACTGATGAGCCTTACAGTGCTTTTATGCTGGGTCCAGAAAATGACATCTTGGAGCAGCAGCAGATGCCAGATGCCCTCTGGGCTCTTCTAAAATTGCAGGATTCAAACTAATTGATTTGTCATAAGACATCTCTTTCAGAAGACCTCTTCAATATTTCCATAATAGGGACATATCTGCCATGCCACATGCTAGGTGCAATTGCTGTTCTTCACTGTTACTATGACCAGCTTCATCTTCTTGAACTACATGCAACATTCTCTCATCAAGGGGAAGTCATAAGTTTAACAGACATTTTCTCCTGCTATGTTATCCTGTTTCTGAAGAGCCTGTTGGTCTTTTGAAGGCACAGCTGACACCATCTAAGATTTTCTGGAGGACTAGGAAGATTGATGTAATTACCAGGATAGAACAGAATGAAATAAAACAACAGAAAAGGATTTCAGAAAAGAATTCATTAATGAGCAACTTCAAAAGAAAGTAAGGTAAGCAAAGAAAGGATTATTGAGGTAAAAGGTAGAAGACAGATTTGATAGATGAGGGACAGCTAAATCTTAGAGATTTGATGTCCTGTAGTTGATGTTAAAATCAGAACCATGGATTGCTTTGTTGCACAAAGGACAAGAAACAACTCAGGATATCACAGGGGCTCTTAACAATTAAAGACCCTCTTATTGGTTCATGTGCTGTGATTCAAATGTGATTCAAACAGAATCACAGTGTCACGTAGGTTAAAGGGGACCTCTTGAGACTATCTAGTCCAATCCCAATGCTCACGTAACAGCCAAAACAGGTTGCACAGGATTGTGTCAGCCAGGTTTTGAATATGTCTTCAGATGGAAACACCATAACCTTTTTGTCAACAAGTTCCAGTATTTGAGCACACTCATAATAAAAGAGTTTTTCTGTGTTCTTATTGAATTTCAAGGATTTCAATTTGTGCCAATTGCTTCCTGTCATACCACTGCGAAGAGTCAGGCTCCCTCTTCTCCATTCCTTCCCATCAGATATTTATCTTTTCTTCATGCTGAACATTCCCATCTCAGACTCTCCTCATAAAAATGATGCTTCAGTCCTTTGATCCTATTTGTGGCCCTGTGCTGGACTCACTCTGAGTCCATATCCTTCTTGTACTGAAGAGTACAGAACTGGACACAATACTCCAGATGTCTCACCAGTGCTGAGTAGAGGTGAAGGATCATCTCTCAACCTGCTGGCAACATTTACTAATTCAGCCCAAATTACAACTGGCTTTCTTTGCCACACCAACACTTTGTTGGCTCATGTTCAATTTGCTGACCATAAGCAACAGTCCTTCTCTTCAGACTTGCCCTGCAGCCAGTTATAGCAGTGTACTTTTGCCTGGAGTTATTCCTCCCAAAATGCAAATCCTTACATTTCCCTTTGTTGAATTTCATGAGACTCCTCTCAGCCCAGTTGCTCACTCTGTCTAGATCCCCTTGTGTGGTATCTGGACTACTGGCCACTTTTTCCAGTTTTGTATCATTGCAAATTTGCTGACCTGTACCATACCCTCTCATCCAAGTCAGTAATGGAGAGTTTAAACAGTACTGACAGTATCAGTCCCTGGGGTACCCTCTACTGATTTCCCTTCAACACTTTGTGGCAGTAAAACCTATTTGAAGCAGGTTTTGAGCAGAGCTTTAGTTTCTTCCAAAAGTAGTCTATGATCCAGATTAAAATCAGTAATGGGGGAACATAACGAAATGTGTTTCAACAGTGTAATATTGTTCCAAGGAAATATGTTAACGTAGATGCACCCTGAAATGAAGCAGATAAATTGCATCCTAACCTTTCCTATTTCTGCCCCTACTCCTAAGGAGGAGGCAGTTCAGATGTTGTAGAGCCAAAATTATATAATAAAAATCCCAGTGTCAGGCCTGATCAACTCGTATTTAAGTAATGTATTTACAGCTCCAGAAGGAGTGATGTTTATCTATTATTGAATTAGTCATATTTATAGCTAGACAAATTTAGTATAAAAGAATATGGGGTTTTTTATGATGTCATTTTGCAAGCTATTGACAAAAGCATTCAAAACAAAACAAAAAAATAAAAAAAACCAAACTAAAATTCACAAAACAAAAACCCCCAAAACTGATGAAAAAATCAAATTCAAGGCTATATGCAACAATAAAGGTCTTTCTTAGCAGTTTTGATTCCTCAGGTAACATGTATTGACTTGTGCTGCATCAGTAGTCCTCACACTGGTATTCTTTGAAAGTGTTTAGAGAATCACATTTTCTCATCTTTTAATAGGGGATCACCCAGCACAGCCATGGGCACTTCTGTGTTCCCTAGCCAGAAAGCACACTTACTCATTAGAACTTTCTAAGTTTTTGCTGTTCGTTTCATGTGATTAAGCATAAGGATATTGAATGCAAACTAGTTTCTTTCTCCTATTCTTTATTGTTTGATTAGTATCTATATTTATATTGTAATCAGACTACTTCATTTAAGTAGAAGTGGCTATTTCTCCTTATGGGATCACTATGATGTAACTTTCTAAATTATATTAAAAAAATAATTGTTCAGGAACCTTATAGGATTTATAATGGCAAGTCTGAAATAATCTTGGCAAATCCCATATGCACACAAAAAGATCTATTGAAGAATAAAGTAACCAAGACTGTACCATTCCAAAACAGTGAAATCCTGTTTTAATAGATTTAAGAGAACCACAAAAATAGTGTTGCCATGGCCACCTAGAGGAATTATTTTCTCTCCAGACTAGTAGCATGACAGTTTCTTCTCTGTAATTCTTAGAACTTTCTTAAGCTTTCATTGTGTCTTAGGTTCCTTAACCTCAACTTTCCCTTGCAAGACTCCCTAATTTTTTGAGCATACCCCAGAGAATATCTAGAAGACAGAATTTATGATGTGAAAATTTCAGGATGACAGTGTAAGGGGAGAGCAGCAGACCTCATTAACTCTAGTCTGCATGGATGGCTGTAAAGCTGCATGAATCCTTCTGTTTGGATGCACCTCTGCACAGCACTGCATCAGTGAAAAACCCTAAAACAAGTTGAAAAACAGTTATGTGTAGGAACATAAGGTAATTGGATTTCCATAGGAAATGAAATTGAGACAATAATAGTTGCTTTGTTAATTTTCATATTTCATTACAAATGTAATTTCACTTTTGTGTGAAATGGTCTCAGAATTGATGTTTTATGAGAGTGACTGCTGTGCTGCACCAAAATTTGGAGCCTTTACAAGTTGTTTTGGAAGACACATGACAGCAACGTCTCTTGTACATGCTGCAGGCATTATTGCTGTGACTGCTAAATGTTATGCAGTTACTTTTGTAGTAGGGATAGGATTGAGACTTCCAACTCATTTCACAATAGACTATGGAATACCCATCAGCTGAAGCAAATTTCAGCAACCCGAAATGCAATTGAACTTAATAACCTATAGGTGAAAGGCTCTGTATCTCATTACCACTTCCCTAAACCTTCCAGTCCCAGAGTATTTTCTTCAATCTTTTGAAAAGAATTATCTATTGTACAGACATAAATGCTACTCAGTATCCTAGTCATTTAACTTTGGATTGTTAAGTTTCATTATTGTTTATTCCTTTGTCTCTAGCTGAATCATTTTCTATGAATGAGATAAAGCACTATCATTATGATATCATTTGTGAAGGCTACATAATTGTAGCTTTTCTCACTAAGTCTTTGAAATAGTGCATTTCTTTTCTCACTAAATATTAATTTATTTTCAGGTGTGGTTATTACATTATTCTGTTTATTTCTCAAGAAAATCCTTTTTAAGTAGAGATTCTCTGTATTTTTCTACAAGTATCCAAACTGTTCATTGGCTTTAACAGAAAAATGAATGTTCTGAGAGACACTTGACAAAAGTATTGATGGCATTCATACAATTTTTCAAATAAATTCCTGGTTTAAAAAATGTGAGTGAAGATACTTATTTTTCATTTGCTATACTTGATTTGAACAAAACCAAAAGTTTGCCCTAAAAGTTAGATTTTCAATGCATCTTATGTAACCTGACAGTGACCATCAATTAGAAATAATGTAGACATTTTCTAGTGAATTAGACAAGTAAAAGCATCCTTTAAAAGTGGAACAAACAGGAAAGGAAAAAGTATTTTTTTTTATTATTTCTTCTGTTTAAGAGATAAGGTTTTTATTATATTATCATCATGCCTCTCAAAAGGATTCAATTGATTTGAAACCTTCATATCTGTATAAAATCCTGTGGATAAATTTTTTAGTGAATATTTAGAATGACCATGTATATAAGATGCAAATGAAAATTCCCTGTCTTTCACAAAAATTTGTAAATTATTTTGAATACCAGTATATTGGTATCCTGGTACCTTCTTGCCTTTATAATCAGCAAGACCTTCATTAAGAAGATCATTTAATGCACAATAAGAAGTAAAAAAAAAAAATAGTATTTTCATTTTTCTCCAAAGAGAAGTCATGGAAGGACATATATTGATAAACTATCTGTAGTAAGTTGAATTATGTTGTGAAAGAGTTTTAGCCCATCAAAACCACAGGAATGCAATACAGAATTCTTCATGAAATATCTGTAATGGCTGAACAACAGTTCTGCTGAAATAACTGTACCTTTGTTTGCAATTCCAGCAGAGATGGCAAAAATTTAACGTGCCTTTACAATAAACTGCCTTCTCATCCATGAAAGTGGACCTTTATGAACAGAGATGAGATTTTTCGAATGGGGAAACTTGTACAGCCATCATCTGTACTGTAGCTATTTTGTTGATTGGTAGAAAACTTTGGTTTTAGTCAAAACTATTAATCTGGGCTGTTCCTCAAACACTACATTACCTCTCTTTTTTCTTAAGCTTTTTATATTAGCCCTTAGGTTTATAAAAGTGCTCTAACTGTTTAAGTTGCAATAAAAATAGCAGGCACCACAGGACGGAAAACAGAAAAGGAAAATATACCCCACGCAAAAGAAGAATTTCTTATAAGTCAATCAATGCAATAAACATTGTAGGAAGTCAGTCTGAGGGGGTTTAATTTGCCATATATTTTAAACATCGAGACTAGTGAGTGAGTGTGGTTGTGGGGATAAGAGCGAAGGACTATGATTCATAAGGTACTTGAAGAATGAAAGTGGTTTCAGACCCTCAGGCATGGGAAGTTCTGATATTGTATTTTTTACCCCACTCCATTACCATTGTTTATTTATTTGATATGAAAGTACCACATATAGAAAATTGAAAGAGAATGCAAAATGTGTGCTGAAGACAGCCTAATTCCTACAGGCTCTAGTTCTCTGTAGGTGAATGTTGGTAAATTTTTCCTTACCTAATGGTCCCATCCTTTCATATTCCCTTACCCTTCTTTTTGCTTCAAGGAATACAGACAAGCCTCTCAACATTTCTTTTTCTTTTTCTTTTTTCTTTTTTTTTTTCTTTGAGGATCTGCTTTGCCTGGATTTATACCAGACAACCTCTAAGTCCCAAGTTGCAGTTAGTAGCATCCAAGTTGAGGAGTACTTTACTGTACTCTTGCTCTTGCTGGATCTAAGAAAAATAGTAATGATTCCTGTGAAGGGTCACTGTAGACAGTAGAGAAATGTATGAAAAGCTTGGATAAATCCTCTGCTTGTGATGAAAAGGCACCACTTTTTTCAGGATTGATTTGTCAAAGAGTGGGGTTAGGGTGGGGGGTTTTTGAGAATATATTGCTGTAGGGGTAGCCCCTTATCCCGAGCAGGGGGCAGCGTGAATGACGGTCAGAAGAGCTCAGGCACAGCAGGCATCAGAAGGCTTGATCAGAAGGCTTACAAGAC
>JAOXXN010000395.1:122826014-122837554 GCA_026770055.1 Myrmophylax atrothorax
TGTATGTATGTATGTATGTATGTATCTATCTATCTATCTATCTATCTATCTATCTATCTATCTATCTATCTATCTATGTTCTGCTGTATTTCATGTTTTCCTCTTTCTCTTACAGTTATCCCTTCCTGGTGGATGAGAAGTTGATAAGACCTCCCTTATCACCAGTGGGTGCATAGTCTAGTTCCATTTGTCTAGAAAAATGAAGCTAATGTGCCAAAAGGAAAGAGAAAATCTGTCATGACCATAAATATGTGCAGGATGATAACTCAAGATAGCTTGCAATGACTGTCCTCTTTGAGACAGAGATCATATTTACCACTGAGAAAATACAGATTATTACTTCTACAATAGAATTTTTTCCCTTCACATTTCTTTCAGACTATTCCTTAATTCAAATAGTTTTGCAAATATATTTGAAAATTATTTTAATTTCCAACACAGTAAGTATATATACAATTACAGGAATAATCAGACTTCCTATGCCTTGGTGAATCCACCATCAAGGAAAACATTAAAAGGTAAAAATTTCTGAATGCCACTAGGATGAACATATTTTTTAAAAGTGCATGTAACTGAACAATTACATCATACCCTTGTTTGCCTATGAAGTTCAAGCACACAGTAAAAACCTGCAGCTCTACAACACGCACAAAGCAGAGTTCAAGAAACTAATGACACATAAGATTTTTTTCAGGACATTTTATTTATATGACTGTGTGCTATTGTTTGCATTTTGTCTTAGTTATTAGAGCAAAAGTTGCTATGTTGATTATAGCAAGAATTTGCTTTGTAGAAGACTTTGGGGTTTTTTAACATTCACTATAGTGTATCAAAGCATTAAATGACCATGATTTATTGCAAAGAGCAGTTTCCAACTGAGACAAAGTTATTGGAACTCCTACTGGCTCAGCTGGAAGGAGAAAACTTTCTTGGAGGACATTGTAGAGTAACTAAGTACAGACTCTAAGTGTCCTACTTTCAGTTATAACCACAATAGTATGCAGAACGGATGTGCATACTAAATCTAATCAACAGTACAGATATGGCTAATGAGTTACATTTCCTGTGGTATTCAACCTCCGTATGGCAGGTACAATGTTTATCACACCATATGCTTGATACCATGGACAAGAGTACATTCTGTAAACATGATTATCACACCTTTTCATTGATTCAAGAAGGGGCATTCAAACAGAAACTGTTTCAAGCTTCTGCCAAGATGCAATAGCTGGGAGGAAGTCAGTAAAGTATTACCAGAAGTTTTCCCAGCAGGAATGTTTTTTGTCCAAGGACACCTCAGTATCAAAATACAGAATGACTCATCATGGCTAAAATACTTCACATGATTTCACAACAGTGAATATTATCATTTTTATACAAAGGTTTTATTGTCAGATTAATGTTTCTCTATTACACACGCTAACCTCTATAGATTTCTATTAACCATAACAAAAGTATTGATACATAAACCATATGGAGGCACTTATGTGCAGGCATCATATAGAACTGAATCCCACTTTTCATGGGGATCCAGTGGCCTAAATGCAAGCTCCAAGTACCCTTAGGAAGACCAAAAGTCTCCAAGAAATCTGCTTGTGGCTTCCATGTGAGACACAGGGTCTGCAGAAGGCCATGACCCTCTACAACAAATCTGGAACTTGCCTGATGAGGCAAGCAAATTTTTTCCTTAGTGTTTTCTACTGTTGAGATTATGAGAGTTCTATGTATGTCACAAATATATGAAAATAACTACTGCCTTGATGTTCTCTACATTAACTGCAAGACTATCTGATCTATCTTTTGTTTTTTCCAAAATACTATTAATGACATAAATATAGTTAAACATAAAATTTAATATTACCTAAATAATGATTTAATGTTGCTTTTGTAAACATTCACATCATACCTGACTAACTGCAAAAATATTATTCTGTGTAGATTACCTAATTATAAAACCTTTCTCCCATATTAAAAAATCTTTTAAGTGCTGAAAGGACCATTATTTTCCTATAAAGTCTGGAAAACACTAGTTTTCCTTTTTTTGTTCATTTACAAAATTACTAAAATCTGTCTGCAGAAATCACTATGAAACTGCAAGATTACTATCAAGAAAACTAATGTAATGTAAGGAAATCTTGAGAATGTAAACAAGTTTTAAAAAAATAACCAGATTATTTTCACCAGGAGTAATCATAAAAAGAAGAATTCACATAAAAAATTAGTTATTGTTAACTTCATGAAAAATTATACCTATTATGAAACTTAATACTTATCACAAAAGAAGGTGAAATTTTTTAAAAATATACTATTATCAGAGAAAAGAGGTTGTTTTTTTTTAAAAAAGACAACACTTAAGACTACTGATTTTAAAAATATGGCATGTACAAAATGACATTTTCTTTCATTACCTATCCAACCGTCTGTTTGAAAGATCTAATGTGGAAGCCTTGAGTAGGGACTTCAATAAACCTATCTCTATTTTCATCTCTTAAATATGCAGAGAAGCAAAATACTATTCTTGTTACTAAAATCCCTAACCAACTAAACTCTCTTATACAGAAGCCACTCACCCCTTGTAAATGTTCAAATTATGCCTAAAGGACCATGTTGCAATTATGCACATGTACAAAGTATTCTAAGTATCAGCATTTGCACATAAACTGCCCTTCAATTTTATCTTCAATTTTTAAGTAAAAATTTGGCAATAGCAATATTTTAATTTTTAATTTGTGAGGATTTTTTAATTTTCCTACCCTAGATCTTTATCACAAGACATAACTTGGGAAGCAAATTAATATTTTTCATGGGAGAAATTGTTTACTTTTTACAAGGATTACAGTAAAGCTTTCCTTCTCATTTGGAGCATGTGACTGTTGGTGATTTTTGTGGTTGTGGTTGAAAATAAACCAAATCAAAAACCCCCATCATGATATAGACAGAAAAATAACTTTAAAAACTAATTAACCCACATTTCTGAAAAGGGTTTTCTGAGAACTGTCATTAAGTGTTAGATGTAGTAACAGGCATTACACACACAGATACCAAGGACTTTGGACTTGCTACACGTTCTCATTCCTAGCTACTATTGTGAATAGGCTGTAATTGCTAGAGGGTAGGATACTTGGTAATGTCATGCTGGAAATGTACTTCAGAAATACCTACAAAAAATAGGTGTGAATTTCAATATTATCTTTGGTAAATTAAAAAGACATTATTCACTTTCAGCCTTCTGCAAAACGGCCATAGAGTCAGGTAAATTCACTCGGCAGGCAATGAAGAGGATCTTTACAGTCCACCCATTAAAGTGAAATAAAGATGTCTGTATCTCACACATTGAATAGAGCAGCAAGATAAGCTGCAAGATGTAAAATTCTTTGCTGGTGAAACTGAGATGATTGAAAGGCTGCCTCTAAATTATCAGAAGTTGAAGAACACTATTTAAGGTGAAAAATAAATACTAAAATGAGTGAAGAAACATAACAGAAAAGGAAACAATAGAATTAGGTATTAAAGAAGGTAGAAAAAATAGTAAGGCAGAGGTTTTAAGGGGAAAGAATCATAGAATGTTAATCTAAAACCCCAGAGGTGTTTGAAAAACCTTAAGAAACTATAAATTAAAGCATGAAGGGAAGATGGGAAACAGGAAAAGGTATAAGGGTAAATTTGTAGTTATTTCATGTTGATGTTGAGATTTTGCACAGGTGAGTTTGTTGGTTTTTTTCAATCAGATTTTATCCATGGGATTTGACTTTGAACTAAAAAAAAAAAAAAAAGGACAAGAGATGTACAGGCATTATAATTTTTTGGCATGCTATGATAGCAACCAAGTGAAGAAAAACCCCAAACAACTCAAAACCAAACCAACCAACAATCCAACAAGCAAACAAAAAACAACAAAAACACTCAATATGAGAATGAATTAGGTAGATAATAATGAAGGGAATGCTCCAACACTTCAGTATAGCTTTTAAGCCCATTTCATTGGTTCCAATGGTAACACAATGGTTTTAGAGCAGCTGCCAAATTTTCTATTGTGTGTTGCATTAACTAGGCATATGGAGTAAGTTAAGAATTAAGTGGTAAATTTCATTGCTTTTGTTGGTTTAATCCAGGCCTTTAAATGCACTGTTTTGCATTTAATAAAATACATTATGAAAAAGAAGCGTGACATCTCCTTATAAAATATATTTTACCTTCATAAAGGCAAATTAAAGAGCAGGTGGTGGATTTAGAAGAACCTTCTTCAACTATCATTCTGCACTATTGAAAGAAATATTCTCACTTTTGGTTAGAGACTATCACAAAGATCCAAATGCAAAGCTAAGTGAATGACTCCTCCTAGAATTCATAATTACTTATCCAGCAAAGGCTTTCATTTCATTGCATCTCAGGTGGGATGAAGCCCCATGACAGGGAAAAAATGAACACATTTAAAATCTGATTATATGTGAATATTTGAAAATTATATGAAGCTTCAAAAATATATTCTTATTAGAAATTATGTGCAGCAGCTTCAATTTTTTTATCCTATTGAGGAATGTAAGAAGGTAAATTTGTCACCACTAAACAAAACCTCCTTGTACTATATTTCAAGCATACCACACAAATGCACCTGAAATTCTGCAAGGTGGGGGGCCCCTTACTAGTTAGCTATCAAGCTGCACTGACTTCAGGAAAATTGTAACATTATTTCTCCAACCAAGGTACCTGAAACATAATCAGCACAGAAGTTCTAAGGGTTTTTAGTTTAAACAGTAATGGAGTCTGACAACACATTATAAAGGCAAGCTTTATTGAGACAGTAGGAAAGACAAACAACAGCATGTTCATCAGGCAACTTTTGCGATCCCTGATAGCAAACATAGGATAATAACTGATATCCTGTCTCCGATGGAGTGCCAGGGTTACTTGGAGTCTAGGTCACCTGGTGGCAGCAGCCAACCATGTAAATGTCTTTTGAACCTGGGTAAGAGTAGTACCACCTCTTGGATCCAACAATGGCAGGGAGATTTGAGACAATCATCCATTATGGGAATAATGTGGGTCACATCCTGCCTGTGCTGCCTATCCTGGTCAAGGGCAGGGTGTTAGTGGTCTACCCTGTGTGGCTGATACTGGTCACAGGACAGGGTGTCAGTCTTAAAGCGCAGTGTATACTTTATAATTATAATATATAGATCAGTCTATATTCAAAATGAGCTGCAAATCAACAATTTCTTACTTCAAGATATGTCAAAATAAAGAATAACAATCAAAGCCACACAAATCTTTTTAATGGGTACCTCTCAGGTAGTCATGTGGCCTAAGCCCCAGACTTTCAATGTATTTGAGAACTTGAAGATACAGAGGCACACCTAATAGGATTTTCAAAACCACCCAGGTGTTTTCTGCTCTCATTGATTTAATTGAGGGTGGAGGACAGGAATTAAATGCTGAAATGACAGTGTTGATAAAATTCCTTTCAGGCTCTCTTACATAATTTTCATATCCTACAGAGCAAGGAACCAGATAGTACTTGAAAGAATGAATGTTTTAGTTAATTTTATTATGTTACCTAATGGAATGTTGCTTAGCTACCACAGTGGTAAGTATCAGAAAAACCTGCTTCAGGGAGCTTCACCCCTTTTTTTTTTTTCTTTTGAACAAACATCCAGAGCACCACAAATCTTATTTTATCATCTCATTTTAGTAATGTTTTCACTACATTCCAAGCTTCATTTCATATTTTCTGTGGTTTGTAGTTACAGTGCAAATACAGACTAATGTTTTACCTCTGTGTCAGTGATTCCTTTTTAGAATGGTATCCTCACCTTGTTCTCTCTGAAGCACAGGAATCAAGACAGAACAAGTACTGTATTTTGCAGATGGAGTTGTCTGCCCCCACTGGCAATGTACAGGAGAGCACTTGAACTTCAGTCTCTAGGGCAAACAAAACCCATGTCTCATTTCAAGTCAAGCTGGAGAGACCATATCACAGGGGAAACTGGGAATTCTTCTTAGAATATCACTGAGCCTGACATGACCAAAAGCAGGATAGATAAATTACCAAAATGCTTTGGAAAGAAGTCTGTAAACTTCTGTGTTAGTGCTTGAAAACGATAAGGAAATGTCTTTAATGAACTATGAGTTTCCCTTCATAAGTGGCTTTCCTTGCCAATTTTCCTCTACTGTAAAAGCAGAGACATCCTTCCAGAAGAGGTAGCCAAGAAAGGTGCATGGCTCAGTAATATTCTTCACTGCTCTGTAATGTTTTCTTACACACACTGTGAGTACTGGTCATTCACTTTTCAATGAAAATAGAGTAGTGCATTTGAGAACTAAAAATAGGACTAACTTGAAAGATTTGTCTTTATAGCTTTAAGGAAAATGTAAATATCTATTTTGGACATTAATTTATGCGCTTTAAACAGGCAATGTAGCTATCTCTGTGTATTATAACATTTCTAGCCAAAATACATGTAAAAATCTCCCACCAAAAAACCCCAAACAAAAACAAAATCCGAAAGAAAATACCTTTCACCTGTACTTCTATTATTTAGCAACATTTTGCATTATTGCACTGGCAAAAGGAAATAACTTGAATATCTACTGAAGCATTCTAATCTAAGATATCAAAATGTCAATTCTAGTTCCTCCTTTGCTATGCTTATCACTTTTTAGAACTCTGGCTGCTGATTTGGCATTTTTAAGGCTATTTTTCTCATTTTAAAACCACAAAATCAAGAAATAATGAATAACTGGAGAAATATTATTTTATTGTTGTTTTTATTTGGGTTCAGAGTGGGTTTTGCTGTCCTTGTAAATGGTGCAAGAACACTGTACCACAGCAAACTTTCCTCTGTGTCGGATAGAAAATAATGTAAGAAGATGTTTCTTCAAGTGTTGGGAAACCTGTAAGTTGCTATGGGATGCTGCTCTGAAATATGCTCA
Source organism: Myrmophylax atrothorax (assembly GCA_026770055.1). Classification (NCBI taxonomy): domain Eukaryota; kingdom Metazoa; phylum Chordata; class Aves; order Passeriformes; family Thamnophilidae; genus Myrmophylax; species Myrmophylax atrothorax. Next base: position 122,832,945 of record JAOXXN010000395.1, read on the forward strand.
GACGTTACATCCCATTGCCTCAGCAGCTTCCCTCTGAACAGTCATAGTGAATTGCAAGAGAGCAACTCCATCCTTTGCAGCACCAATTGACAGCTTTACCAGAGGGTATTTGATCATCCAACTCACTTCCCTAAACTTTAAATATTCAGAAGTCACAAGCCCTAGAATACTGAGCTCTTGAGCATTTATTTTCTCTTCTCCCCATTTCCTCCTGACAAAAGAATCTGTAGATGACAAATCCTCACTCTTCTTGGAGGTCCCCACTAAGTCAGGCGTTCACTCTTCATATTCTCTTATGCAGACTTTTTCTGGGGATTTTTTTATTGTGAAGTAGGACTATAAAGACACAATCCTTCAAAAACTCATTAACTTTAATTTTCACAAGTGATAGTAGGTTCACCAATTTTCATTGCTACTTTAGGAAATCTCTTTGCAAGTTATTGATTCTTACCTCCTTTCTCCAGCACAGGAGAAGGTAAACCAAGAGAGATGAGTGGGAGCAGGGCAAAGTTTTCTCTCGTATCTGCAGAAATTTTAGGACATTCTTGGTCTTCTACTTCAGAAATTCTCATTTCAGACTGCCGAAGGTGAATTTGGCTATTGATAAACTCAGTGAAATTAGTAAATACAATGGTGGTGTCACTCATTAGTGGAAATTGGATTACTTTGTTTAGCCAAATACAGAAGAAAAATCCAGTTGTGAGGTTCTACTATTCTGTCAAAAACTGAGAGATGTCAAAGAAGTCCAAATGTGGTAGTAGCTACTATTAATATCTACTGTAGACCTCCTGTATTCTTTCAAATGCTTTCCTGAATGAAAGACTTTCCTCACATTAGAAGAATATTTCTCTGGCAACTGCACAGTGGTCCACTGTTTGTGCCCTGTATCTCCTATTTCTCAGGTCGAATCTGTGCAAATGAGTGCAGGCCAACCTAAGAAAAATACTGAGAAAAGTAGCAGGGTTATCCTTCCCGTATGTTTATGCCTACATGGCCAATCAAATATGACCAAGCATGTGGTCATGCTTCCACAGAAGCAACCTCCCCTGAACCATGAACTGGACTTCTCAATAGGGTCACTAAGGCCATACATCCAACAGGTCTCCAAGGTGCCATGTTCCATTCGTACTTCGCAAATTACAGTCTTGCTATTCTTCTGTGAATCTCTGTCAGTTTGGGGGATATGTTCTGACACAAAATGTAACATCTGTCCAGCTTAAACCCACCCTCAAGATTTTATAACTGTGGACATGTTGAACTCCTGAGAGTCTGGTTCATTCTGGAAATTCATGCTAGCTGCCAAACTCTGTCCAGTGAGGTTTATTCCTTCTGAATTATTTATTTTTTTCTGTTTCTATGTAAAAAACCGTACAGGATATTGGAATGGTAAAACAGACATATTGCATAAAAAGGAATTACCTACTCTTTTCCCCCAAATCCTCCACCTCTCTGTCAAATGAGTTCTTTTTGATGCATGGAACTGAATCAGATTTTGAGCATTTTGTCCGTTAAAATACCACAATGAATACATCTCCCTCCATTTCCTTCTTTCTTTCCTTCTTTCTTTCCTTCTTTCCTCCCTTCCTTCTTTCCTTCCCTTCCTTCCCTTTCTTTCTCTCTTTGGTTAGAAATGGCATCCAGCTTTTTCTTGTTGTTGTTTTTTTGTTTCAGAACTTTCTGAGCTTTATACCACAAAGAAGTCAAGAAGGGTTTTATTCTCTCAAACAGAGTGAAATTTGGATTCTCATTGCTTCAGTGCTCATTAAAAAAGTTAGAACAACATGGTAAACAATATTACACTAATAAAACAAGTTGAATTTCTCCTTAGTGATGACAGTGTTTGGCATTTTTTATTCAAAACATCAAATTTTTTTTTTCAAAGAGACTGAATATTTGAAGTTATAGTAAAAAATTTACTGTGGTTTTATTAGGAAAGTAGTATGAGTTTTCCTAGTTGCATGCTGACATTGACAATCATTGAGAGTACTTAGTTTCTGCTAATATAGGACTTGATTCTGCAATGTTGAACACTTCTATCATCAAAGTGATGAAAACAAAAGGGCAGCAATTTAAGGAAGCATTCAGCTGTTAATGATTAATAAAAATTATCAATAAAATAAAATTTTTAATAAATGTAAGCTTCAGACATTATGCAGAGACATAGAGTCACAGGATCATAGAATAGTTTGGTTTGGAAAGGACATTTAAAGTTCCTCTAATCTAAACCCTCTTCCATGGGTAGCAACATCTTCAACTAGATCAGGTTGCTCAGAACCCCATTCAATATGATCTTGAATGTTTCCAGGAATGGGGCATCTATCACTTCTCTGGGGAACCTGTTCCAGTGTTTCATCACCCTCATTGTAAAAAAAAAAACTTCCTTATACCTAGTTTGAACAATGTGAGGAAGTGTTGCATTTAAAGGGCTTCTTTTGACACTCTTCATTTCATCAGTTTCCCTAAAGGCTTGTCATGGGAACCATACTTCAACATGTCCCTATACACAAATTAAGGAACCTATGTATGTGCAGATATAATCCTCCACAGCTTAGTGACAGAGCCAGTCAAGTGGTTTTTAAGGCTACTCCTTTCTGTGTGTTTCTCACACATTACCATGTTTAACAACCAAAGGTCATGACGTATAAGGAAAGAATATTATCCCAACCACATTGAATGAAACAAGCATTTCTCAAGCCATATTCTTGCCTTTAAAACCATTGTTGGATGGGGAATTTCATACACTTGAGCAATTCAAAATTTAATGGAGATTAATCCTTTGTTATTATTAAGAAAACTTTCAAGAATTACTTCCAATCTCAAGTCTTTAGCCTGACTTTGCATCTCTACCACGCTCCTGAGAGTATTCAATTCTGACTAATGTTGGTGAATCAAAGATTAAGCTGCATCATATTTTAACCCCAGATCAACAACTATATATTAAGAAAAGGATATGCAACACCACCAGTGTCCTTACAAACCAACAACAAAAGGCTCCAACTCCATTAAGAGGAGATGCTTCCAGGGAACATCCTCAGCTATTATTTAGATAAAAGTTTCTCATTAAACAGTCAACAAAATTGCAATAGTATAAAGGTTGCCTGTGTTTACCAAAAATTGGATTTTCAGTTAGGATCCAAATTAATTACTTCTACATATCTGAGCAGCTATTAAATCATAATAAATTTCAAATGCTGTTTAGCTGGACTGAGTTTCAAGCAATTTTAGAAACACAAAACTGAGTTATTAGTTTCTTTTTTTAGATCCACCCCAAAGACCCAGACTTAACCTCAAAATTTGTCATATTGGCTGAATCCAGAACACATGGATAAAATTTAATCTGTTTGAAAATATTAATATGAAAGTGACACTCCCACAGTGACAGATGTGTTACTCAAACTTCCTTCTATGAAGAAATGATGAGCACAATTCTACATGGCTAGAGGGTTGGCTGCACACTAAATGAGCCTAATAGATGCCTTTGCAGCAGTGACATACTGGTAAGAAATATTCGGTATTTTTAGGACATGAATTCTTGGCTGCATTAATCTGTGATGGTGGTGACAAGTTATCTTGGGTACTTTTGTGCTGAGCCTTCAATCAAAGTTTATAAATAAGGTTGATAGCAGGCATTGATTAAGAAATAAGAGTAGCACAACCAGAGTTTCTCTAACATCACTGGATTTTGAATAGTGCTGCACCAAGTGGAGTAATTTCCTCTCGCTTCACATGCCCACATTCTTGGAGATGAGTGTTTTGAACACGTCATGGGGAAGACAGATGGCAGAGGATTTTGCTGATGGCATCATTTAACTTTTATAAAAGTCTGGGACTTTTTTTTTTACAAGTTTATCTTTGTCAAGAAATTATATTTGCCTGTGCATCATACAGCACTTGGTAAAAAGCATTTGATCCGTGGAGTAAAAAGCTATGCAGTTATGTATTGTAGTATTAGAGTTTTTTACAAAGGACCATACACAGTATTTTACTGATCAACTATAGAATTTCACAGCAGTTTGTGGGCCCTACAGAACATTTTCTATACTCACAATTACAGAAGTCCCTCACACACTCAAATGCATTGCTTTCTTTATACTTAAAATAGCATTCACTGCAGTGACTCATAAGTACTTTCATGTCTTTAATATAGTTCTATTGGTTCTCCCTGCAGAAAATCTGAACAAGCCTGCAAGGAGAGTAAGGGACATAAAAGAAAATATTTTATAATTGACTTTATTTCAAAATGCATATAATATTTTCTATTTTTTTTTTAAATCTAATTTAATTTTAATGTGTGTTGATTTGGGAGTTTTCTTTAATTTACTAATCAGAGAATACATGGGCAGGACTAACAGCTCCCTTCTTGACAGGCTGTGAACTCAAGACAGAGTATGAAATTTAAGACTAACTCACCTCTCTTTCTCACCTATGATGGCAGCTTTAGTTTCCTTGTCCTCTCAGAAGACACTTTCCCTTCATTTCATATTTAGTTTTCTATAGCCTTTTCATTTTCATTTGTTTGTGAATAATATCAGTCATAAATCAGACACCTTCACAGTTTGAACAAGACCAGTATTTTTTATTACTTAGTTGGGTGTTACAATGGTATTTAA
>JAOXXN010000395.1:122859548-122871615 GCA_026770055.1 Myrmophylax atrothorax
ACTGAATGTGGGCAGTGTGCATTCAATAAGGTCTATGGTCAACCAACAGCCGTGAGAAAATAAATGATAAAGAGGTTCATTGCCAAGGATTGTCTTGGACAACAGATAATATGAGGCTACTGAGGGTGATTTAAGTATGTGACCCTATCGTTCAGTTTTACATGTTATTGTACATATGCGCAATTTACCTAACATTTATATTTTATAAATTTCGAGTACTCTTCAGCCTGAGCAACATTCTTTTAACATAAGCGTTGACTTTCACGTGAATTTTGTTTGAAAAAGTTTACAGTTTCAAGGTGCATGACAGACACTTCATTGCATATTCCTGAAAGAAGCATTCATGCTTTTGTTAATGCTCAGAGGTTACCACTTTACATTAAATGAGCATTAAATGACAGCCCTATACACAGATTAGAAGTTTATCTCCCTCCTGAGATTAATAAGTATCTTAGTTTTTCTTACCTTTCTTCTGATAGACTTTCAAGCCTTTCCAGTTGTGGATAAATATACACTGCTTGCTGCATCTGTGCCATCTGAGAAAGGTTATAACTTTCCTGATTTATGACTTCACTATAGCTTACCAGACATTGTTCTGCCAGCTCCACTATTCTTGAAATAGTTTACTAATCTATCTAAATCAAAATGTTCCAGATTAATTAATTAATTTCCAAGATTTAACCAGCTGAATTTTGACTGAAATGTGTGGAGGAAATGTGTGAGCATCTGTAGATATTTTTGTCTGATGGTAGTCCAGAGCAGTACCTCTTTCAATGATGCAGCAGCAGAAAGACCGTGCTGTGCTTAGAGACTTGGCCTACAAATCAAAACAGATGTAGACCTCCTTTAGACTGTGGTTGTGTAGGACATTAAAATAGTTTGCATTCAGTGAGAAAGCTGGAATTTGAAGAGTGGTTGAGAGTGACCATCACATTTGTTTCTGTCTCCTACATCTGGTAAATGTCTTTCAAGGACATAAGGTTGGATCTGCAGACCTCACATGGGCAGACACAGCAGTAGGAAACAAGTCTCAAGAGCAAGGCATGTATTACAGGCAGTCTGCGCCATGTAATGCTCTGAGACTCATGAGCAAAAGCTATCTTATTGACCAGAGGTATCACAATTCTAGGTGTTACAAAGCTTAAGCAGTTACCTAAATTAGCTTTTGTTTGATCTGAACCCCACTGAGTCACCCACTGAAGATATGAGTCTTGCCCTCAGCCTCAGACACCACTGAGCTATATTTCTGAGAGGAAGCCATGACAGAAACTCAAAATCACAAGATTATATATGAGGAATGTTATATCAAAAATCTGCCTTTTCTCAAGTCTGCTGACCTTGATCTTTAATGAAATTTTTATCAATACTCTGTATTTGTAGTCCTTGGAATTTTAAACTAAAGCTTAAACAATAGCTTTAATAAACCCTAAAAGTTAGGGTTTATTAAAGCTATAAACCCTAAAAATTAAAAGAATGTCCATGTAGCCAAGTGCTAGGAAGAAGTTATCATCACAACTTGTATGATTGCCATAGCTAATCCCTCTCAGGTGGTTCCGTCTTGTAGTCCCTCCCTACCTTCCATTTGCTTTATCCAAGCACAGCATGGGATCTGCCCATGTGAAAGTGCAGCGAAATATTCACACAACTTAATAGGTCTAGACAGAACAATAAGGACTGATCCATTTAATTCATACCATGTTTGACCCTTCTTTTTTTTAGATTAAGTGAAAGACTATTTGAAGTTCTTAGGTGAGAGAAGGCTTCTGTCACTTTTTAGTTATGGCACTATAACCAAAAGATCCTCTCCAAGATGTAAGTCTGGAAGATTCTGCAAACTAACAGCCAGTCTGGGAGAAATAGTTCCTGAAAGAAAAAAGGACATTCAGTGTTCTTTCTCATGCAATCCTTAGTCTTCCCTGATAAGACTTCCACTACAGTGCTCACTATCACTCCTTGTGATACTGCTACTTATAACACAAGTCACTCAACAGCCATCAGAGGATAATTATTCTCATGTACACATGACAGATCTGAACTGGCAGCCATGACATGAAATTCACTATCTTGTGTCACCAATCCCCCAAGCAGGCCATTTCTGGTGGCAAACTAATGACACTACTAAAGAAGGGGGGAAAAACGTTTTTATTATTATTTTTGTGGGGTTTTACTGAAAAACAAATTTCAGCACTTAGCTTATAAACCTCCGAGATCTGAGTTTATCATATGCAAACAATAATATGGCCTCACATGCAGTTAGGTTACCACCTTTTTTTTTTTTTTCTTTTTGGTAAATCTAATTCAGTCACTAAGAAGTGTTTATGACCATTTGTTTCCAAAGCATATGCCACAGAGTAGTCATTCTTTTCATCAAATTAATTTAGATTGCTCTGTGTCTTTGGTGTAATCCATGGGACTCACACACAGCTGACCTGATAACACTGATAATAAAAATATTTCAGATATTTTTAAATTACTTGCTTTGAAGCCCGTCCATATACTGCCTCTATTAATCTGCACCAAAGACCAAATTTTTTTATTGCAACACAGCAGACCACAAAGCATATATGATATTTCAGGCTATATACCCTTGCAGAATTATTCTTTTAAATTTATAAAAGGAAATCCAATTCTCTAAAATCTATTTATTACATGTGTGGAATTCAGCATAACCTCTCCCCTCCTTTACCATTTATTTGCCCAGGAGAGAAGAGTATTTTCTCTAGAGATTTTTTTTTAACACAGTTAGCAATTTTGAAACAAAAATTGCAACTTGGCATACTTCTTTTCCCATCTCTTTATGGTAATTATAGCTAATGAAACTGTTGGGCCTATACTGGATTCTTTTAAAAAAAAACTTATGTGGTCTACTGGAAAATAAGAGTTTACATTGTGCCAAAAATGTCATTTCACTGTTTTGATTGGTTCAGAATTATCATTTTTTTTTCCAAGGGTAATAAGAAAATTCAGCCCAAAACCATGTTAATAATTATAGCAATAACTAAAAAAGAAAACTGTTTTACTTCAGCATTAAAATTCATCTTCAGCTGCTTTGTTCTGTAATAACTAGGTCATCAGTTTAGGTGCTCCTGCTTAAAATGCGTTTAGCATCCATATGTATTCCCTCACCTAGAGGCTTGATATTTTTAATGAGATTATATCAAGGAATGTGAAGACTGGAGAGCGGTAACATCATTTTCATGTGTAATTCCCAGAACTCTGATCCATTTCAGGGAGGCAATTAAGACTGCTGACTACAATAAATGATACTAAGAGATTATAGAGTTTTTTTCTGCATGAATGCATAGTTTAAAAAATAATTTAGGTTTATTTAACATAAAAAACACCTCCAGAGGGGGGATTTTTTTTTTTTTAATTTCAATGATTGTACGGAATATCTCTTCAGTCATTTAGCCATAAGAATCCATGGTCTAGTCTTGCTCTATAGGATAACTTTGAGATACTTTGATGAAATAGGTGTATTTTAATTTTATGTAATTTCCTTTGTGTTGCTCATTTCAGAATGTCCCCTTAGTACTGAAGCAGTTGGGTGTCTGTGGTATGTGTCTGGTGGGGGAGGCATGTGCATGTTTATTTGTGAGGGGCTTTTTTTCATTTTATTTTTTTTTTCTCTGTGGAGGCCAATAATCTGAAGTAGCATTTAGATCAAAAGCTTCATGGGGATTAACTCTTGTCTTGTTACTGCTGATCACAAAAACTACATACAGAAGAATACAGAAGAATTGCTAAAAACAAATACACTGGAATCAAAAGTTTGTTGTCTTGAAGAGTTAATTCTGGCAGAGAGGTGACCTTTATCCCTACGTACTCACTCTTTTTTTTTTTTTTTTTATCAAACCTCTCCAAAGGGACTCATCATATGCGGGGCTCTATGAAGAGAAAAAGAAGAGCATTGTCCTTATCACCTCCTTCCAGAAAGTGGCAGAGTAATAGGACTTTGTAAGGCGAAATGAAGCCCAGTCTGATGGCTGCTGATTAAAAATTGACTCTGCCACATCAAAGAAGAGTTGAAGGTGAAAATGATGATCACTTCCCTCTCCCAGGGACCCTGCACCATTTCTTTTATTCAACCTTGAAAGGTTCTTTCTGAATAAGATAATATCCCTCGAGTCCATTCTGGCTAGGCGGCATGGGAAAATGTAGATCAGTATGCCTATTCTATATGAAAAAATGGGATTTTGTTAATGACATAGCACTCTAAAGTGATGGCTTGTATGTGGTAAATGCTGAGAAATTAATTATAAAATGCCTCTTAGACTATAGATCAAATTAATTGCTAGTATACATCCACTAAAAAGACCACTATAAACTCAAACTGCATTTTCTGCCTTGTTGCTGGACATTTCAGTATTTGAAACACATTGGAGCTTTCACCTTCTTTTCTCTTTTCATTTATTTTATAAAAAATTTTTTAGTAGAAGTGCCATAAGTGAAAGAATATCATTGAACTATAAAATTTTATGATGGGACGAAAGCATGTGAATATCCATTTTTTGATAAATACACCTACACAAAAGGAAAGAGAGAGTTGTGCAGGTGTATGAACTATGCAGACAATATGCAGGCAGGGAGAACAAGAAAATGCAAGTATACACACACACACAAATGCTCAGAAAGACACACAGCTGTGATATAGTGCATTATACTTTATTTCCAGTAGCTAGTGTCTGTCAGGCAGAGGTAGAAAATTTACAGAGAGGCCTGCATGGAAAACGTCCCTCTCTGTTTTAGGTTTTGGGTTTATACCTTATGCCAGCAATTCTGGAGCAATGCAAATCTTTTAATTCAGGGCACCAATTGCTCATGTATATATCTAAATAGACCAACAGGCATACTGCTCAACAGACAGCACAGCATCCCAAAATACATAGCTTGAATAACAATAGCAAGAAAGAGCTTGTACAAAAAACCAATTTTACACATATGCCCACCCCCTCCCTGCACTTCCCACTGATCTGCTGCTCTCGAGGATCCACAGAAAATGATTAGAAGTAATGCTTCAGCCTGAAAATAGTGTGCTAAAACCTTGGTAAGAGTAGAATAGTGTAGTTCACATATATGAAAAGGTTCCTCCCGTGACTTGCAATGCCCACAGTTTTCATGTGTACCTAATTATCTACATCTAAGTGTATCTATCTGTCAAATACATTTTAAAATAAAAAAGATTTTATGCAATAGGATAATGTGTACATTGAATGCTATAAGGTGTTAAAGCATTACTGTATATATATTTGACATGTATGAGTTACACAGTAAAACATAAGTTATTTATTCATGTTGATGAATGACACAAATACCATCCTGTTGAGATTGGTGCAATTAGAACAAACAAGTGATTATGTCAGAACAATGGAAATAACATGGTAATGACATCAACACAGTGAGAATAACAATAACATCCTCCCCTCATCACTGTCACCTGTGTCTTTTGCTATTTCTTAGATGAAACGGTTTTGCTAAGACATTGTTTGCTCAGTATTTCTTCTTTTATTTCCTGCTGTATCTATCCAGTTATCTCTTCAATGCAAGATGAAATGTATAGAAAAAATTAAAATATATTTTTTACTTTCTTTTTGGGTGTTATTGCAGAGGATATCCAGTTTGAACAATGCAGAGAATAAAGTACAGTGGAGAGAATTAATGATCAAGAGCTTGTTTATTACAAATTAAATTTTTTTACAAAGATAATGATTTTTATCTTAGTGAGATGTCAATGTTTTAATAAATTTTATTGTAGTGGATATGAGCTTATAGTCTTAAAAATTCCTTCTACCTTTTACTAATTTAATCAACATTTTAAAATGTTCAGATGTCCCAATCACCTAGGGCTACAATATTAGTGTGGTACTTACTTTAAACAGTTTCTCTAAAATGATTGAAGAAAACAATTTATACAAGTGGTATATTTAATAAGAATAGAAGAGCAAGCATAGCTTGTTTGCCTCATTAAGGCTAACTTTTGATCTTCACATTTTATAAATAGAATATATATTATACAGTTCAACAGTTTCTCTCATATACATTTGAGTCCTACTAATGCTAATGTGGAAGTTGCATATATATGTTAGGGGAGAAGGGACAACCATGGCTTATTTACAAAAGCCATAAGACATATGTTAGATCAAGAAAGACATAAAATTTTTTGTTGGGTTATTATGTTTCTATTACATGCTATATGCAGTAGCTGCAAAACCTGGTTTTGCTTAATGAATCTGTTTGTGTGTGTGAGCAACTTGATGAGGCCTGGGCTACATAAGATCTGTGCATTTACAAAGGTGCTTCCCCACAAATCTAAAACATGCAGCCTTTTTTTTCACTGACAATATAAGAACTAATGTTGATAGGAGTACTGAAAAATCTTTTAAGCTATCAACTGGCAGAATCCCTTTTTAAGTTCAAGCTTATTTAAATATGGGCTGTGAAACAATATTCTCAAGGAATCAAATGGGAACATTTCAGAAGTCTGAGTATTGCAGATATATACTTGACCATGGGGAACTTTAAATAAGAATAAAATGTTAGGAACAATTATGAAAAATTAAAAAAATGAAAAATCTGGTATACTTTTGTGAATGCTTGTGGGTTTAGGTCTAAGGGCAGTCAAGTCAAGCTGGACTACTGCTGCTTTTGAATAAAATGTCTGGCCCACAATATACAATCCTTCAAAGACATAAAATCATTCAGCACTTTCCAGGATCATATCTATTTTCAGGAAGAAAATCGTTCAATATCCCTGTACAGGAAAGTTTATATTCTTGTATAATTAACCCCTTGAGCTCTGAAGTAGAGTTTATACTGATTTGGTTTTATTTCTGGGAAGAAGGTAGCCCCACTATCCTCTGACTGGGTATTTTCTTTCCTGGAAAATGTATATTGCAAATATTTCTTTTGAAATTGTATGCTGCATACATTTTCAGGCCATTCGAAGTTCTATATTGAGGACTGTCCTGGTTTTGATTGGGATAGTTTTCTTCTTACTAGCCAGTACAGTGGCATGTTTTGGATTCAGCAGGCAGTAAAAGTACAGTTACAAAGTTTTGTTACACCTTCAGTTCAGTGGGACAACTTTACTTTTATTGTCTATGGGATTAGTTATTAGGAGGGCAGAATGAACTTCTCTTTTATAGGACATGAATGTATAAAGGTGGCAGCCTCCCTGCACCTAAGTGATGGCTGATACATTGGAAAACATTGCATTTGCCCCTGAAACTGGTAAAGCAAGAGCCCTTTAAACCTTTGGTAGTTTTCTTTCTAGATAAAGCCTTTTTTCTTTTTTTTTTCCACAAGGAAATAGGAGCTTAAGTTTTCCAACTGGCTTAATTGTAATTACTGTCTCTGCTTTAGAATTCCATCGTCATTCATCCTGTTGTATAATCACAGAACACTGAACTATCCACTGTATTCCTTTCTGTCATGCTCTCTTCCTTCACTCCAAGATAAGCAGAAGTCAGAAATGAGAAGTGAGACAAGCTGAGCCAATGTCTAAGATGTTAAACAGAAGTTGTTTAATGAGCCAGCAAAACCTATGATCAGGCCCTTGGGAAACTCGCAAACATATGAAGGGTTAATATTTAAATAGACTGCAGAAGTTCAGTGTGTATAACATTATATGTTATATAACAAGGCAGATTTGCAGGCTCTGCTTCTTTGCAGTTTCATTACATTTGTCTGCCAAGTAGCTTGTCATCCTTATTTCATCATCAATTATTCATTTGAATTTTATTTTGCTTTTTTCTCAAATTGCTAAAATCAAATTTGGCTATTTGCTGAAATAATCAATTTTAGATTAAAAGTATTTCATTCACAGACTATCTTGCTCTCAAGTTAAAAAAACAAAAACCAACAAACAAACAAAAACCCTACTGCTAAGTAATACTTTCTTTATGCACTACTTTGTGTCAGGGAACGGTGAGGTTGTCATGAGATTCACAGCTTTTTGTAAATGTAAGCAAGTGACTGTACTCTCTGCACTAAGATGTGCAATATAGACAAAGTTGTTGAGTTGGGTACCTATAATAATACCTTGCTGCATGCCTATAAGAGCTTTCTAGGTTTGTTGGCTTGTCTATCTGATCATGAGGCTGCCATAGACTATAGAATGTATATGTTGCTCCTCAGGTACCTCTGTGGCCATTCATTGAAGATTCTTGATGAAGACGGGAGAGAAGATTAGAGGAAGAGCTTTATGAAGCAAAGGGAACTGCTACAGATGTTCATATACATTGCATATGCCTGAACTCACAGTGGAAAAAAAAATCAGATATTTAGCTATTTTAATTGAACATAGGGAGCTGGGAGGAGTTCTGGTATTTTTTTTCCACCTGTACTTTTATGTTTTTATTTTGTTAGAAGATAGTACTAAATTAGATAAAAAAACACAATTAACTGGATTAGAAAGCTATAACCAACATTGTGTGAAATATAGCAGGAAATATAAGATCAATAGAATCAGTCCTAGGCCAGTAAAAATCAATTTATACATTAAAATATACACAACTCTCAACTAGAACTGTACAAGTAGGGTTTTGGTTTGGTTTTCTACCACCAGCTGAGAAATTAAATTGGTGTCTCTATTGTGAGCAAGCGGTCTTCTACTGTACACAGATAATTCACATTTATAAGATTTAACATAGTTTGGCACTCAAATATGGACTAGGCAAAAGCTCAAAGTTGGTGCTCATCTGTCTAAGACAGCCTTGTGTGTGCAGCCAGGAAAACTGTAAAAGTCTGTGTCTTAGCTGAGAGCACACAGCTACAACACAGCTGTCTCACAGCAAGGCTAGAACGCTTCTGTCTGTCTGTCTGTGGGAATCAGTTGTTGCCATCTCTCGAAGCCATAATTACAATCATCCAATGGTGAGGACTATGCTGTGTTACAGATGTCTCAGCTGTCTTCATTAGAGTTTGAAATTGTGTCTCAGGAAAGCCTTGGAATAACCACATTTCAAAACAAGAAGGGTGCCTCCCCTCCCCATCCCCCTTCTTGTCTCTCACAGATCACTATGTACAATGCAAATTGTTTCACACTCCAATTGCTCTTATCTCAATCAGCCACAGACTACTGTAAAAACGGCAACTGTATATGCAGATCTGCTTTGGAAAAATGTCTGCCTTTGGGATTTTTGTAGTTGTGTTGTTGGGTTTTTTTTTTTACCCATGAGGGAGTGCGTGTTCCTTGAAGTAATTTTTTCAAGGCCAATTTTGAATAAAAGTCCCTATTTCCAAAAGCAATTCACTTTTAGTTTCAGAATATTTACTCCCGACAGATAACCCATGCTGTAAAAATGCTTTGAAATTACAAAAAAGACTGTGAAAATAAATTTCCATAGCCATTGTTTTAACTATAAATTGTGTTCTTTAATAAACAATTTGTTGCCATGTGGTTTCACCCTTACATAACAAATTTGTGAGCAAAGACCCCATGCCAGGCAGACACAGCCATAAAAGCTGTGTCTAAACTTGTCTGTATTGTGTTTTCCAGCTTGGTTCCACTGTTCACCCAGGCAGCCTGCACAGGGCTGAATAGTGTGAATGCATTTAATTACAATCTGACATGTGTATTCCTGAGAAACAAAAGGCTGTGAACTGAGGGTGATGATTAACTGTTCTACCAGATAATTGCTTAAACTACTACTTATATTATGCTGCATTATCTCTTTTGAACAAAGTGATTATTGGCCCTTTGTGTAGCGATTATACAATGTAAGTGCAATCTTGCTGTTTCAAATGTTAGAGTTTATGTTTAATGTACTTTTATTTGTAATGAGGGGTGCAACTTCAGATTTTCTTTAAAGGATTATTCTCACAACCAAAAAAAAAAAAAGAGAGAAAAAGTCAAAAGTGTGCCTCAATTTCTCAATTCTCAGATTGTTCCAAGATTAAAACTTCTTTATGGGACCTGATGTCACTTGAAAAGGTGACATCCTCTTTTTCTGAGGAGATCTATTGTTAGGCAACTACTGCAAAGTCTAGAGAAATTCCAGTAAAACAGGCAGAGTCTCCATTTTTACAACAAAGAGGGAGGAGAAGGTACAGAAAGCAAAGACTTTTAGGAATACTGATGAGGTAAAGGAGAATGGCAAAAGTGCAAAAACAACAGGTTTTGGTCTTCAAAGTAATTGACCTATAATTGTAATTGATGAGGGAATTGAGTGCCCACACAGTCAGTTTGCAGATGACGCCAAGCTGCACACTAATGTTAATCTGCTGGAGGGTAGGAAGGTTCTGCAGAGGGGTATGAACAGGCTGGATAGATAGGCTGAGGCCAGTTGTTTGAGGTTATAAAAGACAAAGTGCTAGGTTCCGCCCTTGGGTCACAACAACCCCATGCAGCACTACAGACTTGAAACAGAGTGGCTGGAAAGCTGCCCAGAAAAAAAAGGACCTGGAGGTGCTGTTCAACAGCCAGCTGAATATGAGGCAGCAGTGTGCAAAAAGGCCAGTGGCACCCTGGTGTGGATCAGAAGCAGTGTGGACAGCAGGACAAAGGAAATGATTATCCCCCTGTACTCAGCGCTGATTAGGCTGCACCTTGAATCTTGTACTCTGTTCTGGGCCCTTCAGTATTAGAGAGACATGGAGGCACTGGAGCATGTCCATAAAAGGGCAATGAAGCTGGGGGTAGGGTCTGGAGTCCTATGAGGAACAGCCGAGGGAACTGGGCTTGGTTAGCCTGGAGAAAAGGAGGCTCAGGGGGGACCTTATTTCTCTCAGAACGACCTGAAAAGAAGGTGTAGCCGGGTGGCTGTTGGTCTTTTCTCCCAAGTAACAAGCAAAAGGACAAGGGGAAATGGCTTCAAGTTGTGCCAGGGAAAGTTTGGATTGGAGATTAGGAAAAATTTCTTCATCAAAAGGGTTGTCCAGCACTGGAATGGGCTGTCCAGGAAGTGGTAGAGTCATCATCCCTGTAGGTATTAAAAAGACATTAAGTTGTGTCACTTGGGGGTGTGGTTTAGAGGTGAAGATGGCAGTGCTGGGTTAATGGTTGAACTCAATGATATTAAAGGTCCATTTACCAATTGTACCATTCTCCACTCTTACCTTCTTTAACCTAAAAACTCATTTGATCTCTGCCAGGTTATCACCAGTGTACACAGTCCTAACCTTTCCTGTTTTCTTCCATATTGTGTGACAGACTATTTTAAGTGGAGTTCCACACTATCTATGCTAAACTGTTGTACAAACATACAGATGTCTTTTTCCTTTAGCAATTCCCCACTCTTTTCATCACATTGTGTCTTGCCAAAATAAAAATTATCTTTCCTCCTCCCCCAGTATACCTGATGCAAATACTCTCCAGATCATCATACTCTCTGCAGACCAAAAAGGACCTGTACTGTGTCCTGATTAGCACAAAATGGATACTACATGCTCTGAGAAAACAGACACTGTGTACTGTGCTCTAAGGACACATTACTATATATTGCAATAGAAAGTCAAAGGCTGAAGGCATTATTTCACAATCAAGACACCTTTTTGATCCCATGTGTGGCATGATTACTCAGCTTCACACTGGCAGAAAAATCAGCCACTACTCATTAATTTTATTATACTTTTCTATTACATTTGTCTTAAAATGAGGTGCGTAAATCTTACTTGTCTGTGATATATCCTGCTTTGTAGTTTGCCATAGAGATACCTATTAATATTTGTTAACACATTAAACAGCAGTAATGAGTACTTCTAGAAAGCACACAGTAAAAGGAAGGAAGATCAGCAAAAGGATTAGAAGTGAGAAGGTGAAAAAAAAACAACTGAAAAGAGAGTAATGACTGCAGTTATAATGAACTGTTCGTGACCTTAAACTCTCCAGTTTTCCGATTCTTTTAAGCCTTCAAATTGTGTTATACACTGTGGTGCTTTTTGTTCTATAGAGTGCCATCAGTTGTGTGCAGTTATCCTTACTGAATGCCCATAAAGCCAATCTGAATCCATTTTTCCTCACATTCAAATAAAGTTTTGTAAAAATAGAGAAATATATTCTTACAGGTAGTAAAACCTCTGGCTTCTTGTCTCATTCATGCCTTCTTTAATGTTTCATCCACATCCA
>JAOXXN010000395.1:122887870-122904462 GCA_026770055.1 Myrmophylax atrothorax
AACAAAGGAAAGAAGGGAGTGAAACAAAGGAGAGAGGGAGAAAATCATAAAATTTTTCACAAAATACCAAGGAGGACTTCAGCAGTTGATGTCTTTTCAAATGAGTATTCTTGGGAGCTTAAGAAAAAGAAGCATGGAGTGTTCCATCGGTTGGGGTGCTCTTGATGTACTTGAGTGCCACAAAAATCTGTACCTGAACTGAATCTCTCGTGTGATATTACATATTAATCAACATACTGAGGTTTTTCAATTTAAATATTTTTCTGGAAAGTCAATGTTTTCATAGAATCTGAAGAAATTAAAAAAATGTTACCCATGTTTATGTTTGGAGGGCAGGGGCTAGATAGCAATCCTTTCCTCATTTTTTAGAACTGATTCTACTGTTATATCCCCAAGAGACTTTTTTATTTGTGATAACAAGTTTATTGTTGCATGACTGTTTTATTTAATCACTAAAAAATAATTTCCAAAGGTTAGGAATGTTAGCTCTGAATCACATCACTACAGATTATACAGCATTTTTGAAGATGGGTCTGTTCTCCTTCCAGTAAGCATCTGTATCTAGCTTTAGTGTAACTTAAATTTGTGCATGAAGTGGATAAGAAAGCCTTCTGGGTGGTTATAGATGCATGACCTTGAGCCTTGTGACTCACAATGAAATCTGCATGCAGGGATATTAGACAGTATCTGTCAACATCTGTCAGGTCTGATTGTTTAAACATTACTTTGTCACCCACACACACATGCACAAATTTTATCCAATTTCAAATTAAATATTAAACTGACCTTTTAAAGAGGAACTACCGTAGAATTTAAATAAACTTTATTGTGCTTCTTTTTACAATTAAAAAATTATAATGAAAAAAATTAATCTCTGGTGTAACTTAACTGTATTCCTGGGCACTGTGTCAGGGACAATTTTCACCAGAATAATTAGAACTTACAGACCAGATTTTTCCTCACTGAAAATATAATAAGTAATCACCTTGAGCCTGCTCTCCTGTAATATCGGTACAATTCCCATTGCAATAACGATAATGCATGTTGCATCAATGTAACAGAAGAATATTTGACATATATAGAAGACAAATAGATTTTTGTAAGGTAAATGTGCTTACCATGTCAGAACTGAAAAAAAATAAAAATCATAGTCCATCAGTTGACAGTGATATTGTCAGCAGGAGAGGGAAGCATGCAAGTTTTACCATTTTAGTAGCATGCTGATTTAAAAGAACTTCTCAGTTCTTCAGACTTTAGGGGTATTTTTTTTCCACCTGGGAATGAGCCAGTTTGTTCTCATTATATCTTCCATCAATCATTTCCTGGTCTCAATAAACCCTGTCAGTACCTCTGGTCAGTAGCATGCAATGACCACATGGCCAGTACTTCATCTACTGGACTTGAGTCTTTAGGGAGAGGATGGACCACTGCTGCAGGGCTGGAGGCGGGTCTTCAGCAGGGCCCTGCAGTAGGTTGCAACATCAGATGGTTGGTTCCACAGCAAAACACGGGAGCTATTTTCTCCCTGAGACCCACCACCCCTGCTGCCACTTCTGCTTAGGTGCTAAACTTGCTGATCAAATGATTAATTAAATAATCACTGGAATTAAGCAAATGTTTACAATTAATAATTTAGCTGACAAATATTGCCTCTCCTTTCCTGAATTATTTTGATATTTATATATTGTTCAAAAAATTATGCTAAGTAGCTGCTGCAAATAAGTGAATTCTAGATTTCTGAAGAACATTTTTTTTCCATAAAATTGATTGTGCAAAAAACTCATGCTTGATGCTTTTTCTCCTGTGTAGGCTAACATACATGAAGTCATGTATCCAACATTAATACTGTTAGATGAAATTTTAATATTTCTTATTTGCCTCTCACTTCTTAATAATAATGTATCTAATTAAATGCTCACAAAAGAAGGTTGAAATTGGCACAGTGCTTTGATTGCTTTTTTCCTAGGTTCTACTTTTTTTTTACACAGTGTAACTTTGGCAGAATATCTTTATATGATGCCCCTCCATAATTTGTTAACTAATCAAAACCTAAATATATTATAAAATTACATGAATTAATTTTTAAGAAAAATTGTTTTTTTATTAATTATTTCTGATTTTCATGATACTTGCTTATCTTTGACCATTGAGTTCCTCCTTTTGTTTGTGTGCTGCAGTACCTTGGGAGACTAGAATGTTATAGGATACACAGTAACATTATACAGAGTTGTTTGAGACTGTATGGATCACCATATTATTGAGGAATTCTAATTTGATTTTCATGAGCACATAATATTAGTGCTTATGCCTATTCAAATTCCAATTCTCCCTGATGATCCTGCAGAAAAGTTTGCCTTTGTTTTGGCTTGTTGTCATGATAGATACAAAAGCAACCATCATTTGAAAAAAATCCTCTGTAATCAGTAAAATACAATTCCATGAATTATATCATCTGCATGAGTTTACCATTCTGCTAAATGTAAAAAACATGTACCAGCCATGTGGACGAGGTCTGCTAGTTTAGAGAAAATACGGAGACAGAGACACCAGATTGCAACCATAGTGCTTGCACATTATTATGCACATTCATGAAGCCCACTGTGTCCATGTTTAAAACGCACACTTTTTATTCATCTCAAGGTGTTTGTAAGCAGGCATTTAATACCCTTGCTTACAGTAGTAACTTAATCTGTGATCCTGCAGTGAGCTCCGCAGAGGCAGTCAGAACCAATGGGGCCCCACAGGAGCCCCTTCCTCTTAAACTCATGGCAGGATCAGACCATAGATTTTAACAACCTGAGACAGAGCCTGTGTCTTTTATGCTTTGCAGCTATTTTGTACATTCTGACTACTAGGGGAAATAAATATTAAATGGTTGTACATACATACTGCCTATAGAAAAGAGACAAGGATGATCTGGTCTG
Source organism: Myrmophylax atrothorax (assembly GCA_026770055.1). Taxonomy (NCBI): domain Eukaryota; kingdom Metazoa; phylum Chordata; class Aves; order Passeriformes; family Thamnophilidae; genus Myrmophylax; species Myrmophylax atrothorax. The sequence continues at coordinate 122,890,795 of JAOXXN010000395.1, forward strand.
TATATAATAGCTATACTGAGACACTCAGAGAATATATAGTGGGTTTTGTTACAATATTTGTGTTGTACCCTGAAGGAAAAAAAAAGTTATTGAAATCCAGACATTCTGAGTTATAGAACTGAAAAACAAGCTGGTGTTATGACAGTTTTGAAATGGGTCTGCTTTTGCCAGCCAGTTATGTGCTTTAAAGACCCTTAAGCTGATTTATGCAGTTCTTGTCCCAAAACTGCTGTATTGTATTACTTCAATATTTTATTCCTAACCATTTAAAGAAGGTTTGATCTTACATCAATAGTACTCAAAAAATATTAAAATCAAAGAGATTTCTTTTCAAAGAATTTATGCTAAACAAACCTTATATTTTTCCTGATCTCAAAGATTAAAAAAAAAAGAAAGAAAAAAAAAGAAAAAAAATTACTTCTATAGCACAAACTCCAGATAGTTATGGTAGCTTTTGCATATTCTAAAAGCTCAGAAGGGAAAAAGAGTTTCTTTCAATGTAAACTGCTGAAGTCTTGGAGCTTTTCTGACAAAATAGCTTCTGGTCACAGACAAAAAGCAGAAATGAGGATTAGCAGAATTTAAAAGTGTTATCACTTATCTTTTTTTAATGCATTCATGTTAACTGCCACTACATTGAGTGAGTAAACAGGAAGCTTTTCTCTGGAGTGGGACCCTTAAAAGTACAATTTAATAGTTTTGACTAGCATTTTGGTATATGCTTCAGTTCTTTTCTTCACTTTACTTAGCTGTGTGTTACACAAGACTTTTATGAGTTCAATATGTACAGTATCTGTTGACACTTCGTATATAAACAAAAATGATTTCATTTAGAAGCAGGGGAATTAAAGTACTCATAATGAAAAACAATTGCTCTAAAATGCTGTCAGTTTGGATTGTGTAAGGGATTTCAAGGATTGATCATGTAAAACACAGAGAAACTGCATTTTTTATTGACATCACTGTTTTACAGAAGCAACTCTTAGATGAAATAACGCCTGCTTTTTTAAAATATATCTTTGTGTTTCCAGTTCTGGAGCTCCTTCATGATGCTTGGAAATATTCTTATTTCCTTTTCCAGCTTTGTAAGAGATAAAGGGGATCTAATTGGTCATTTTTAGTCACTAATATAATGGGTTGAAGTGTGATAGCACTTTTCCTACATACCTGGATCTTGTACAATATATGTTATTGTGCTGGGTTTACACTGGCTAGACACCATGTGCCCACCAAAGTCTCTCTCTCCCTCGCCTCTCAGCTGAACAGAAGAGAAAGACAACAAAAGTCTCATGGGTTGTGATAAGTGGAAGTAGAGATCACTCACCAGATATAATCATGGGCAAAACAGACTCAACTTGCAGTAACTATTTGAATTTATTATCAATCAAATCAGAGTAGGGTACTGAGAAATAAAACCAAATCTTAAAAACACTTTCCCCCACCCCTCCCTTCTTCTTGGGCTTAACTGCACTTCCAAATTCTCTCCCTTCCACGGGGTGCAGTCCTTCAGGAACAGACTGCTCCAGCACATATTTCCCATGGGATCAAAACCTTCTTTGGGCATCCACTTGTTCCGTTGTGGTGTTCTTCATGGACTGTAAGAGAATATCTGCTTCAACATGGACCTCCATAGTCTTCAGGGGAACAGCTGCCTCATCATGATCTGCACCATGGGCTACAGGGAAGTCGCTGCTCTGGTACGTGGAGCATGTCCTCTCTCTCTTTCTTCACTGACCTTGGTGTCTGCAAAGTCATTTCTCTAGCGCATCTCACTGCTCTCTTGAATATGTTGAATCATTCCCCTTCTTATGTCTATTATCCCAGAGGCACAGCCACAGTGACTGATGAGATTGGCCTTGGCCAGTGGTGGCTCTCTCTTGAGTCAGCTGGCAGTGGCTCTATTGGACATGAGGAAAGCTTCTAGCAACTTCCCACAGAAGTTCCCTCCATTAGCCTCCCTGCTACCAAAATCTTGCCACGCAAACCCAATAGAGTCATATATGACCATCTGTATTTTTTCCAGTCTGTTGATCTGCATATGTCTGCATCAATTCAGTGCAATCCTTATAGTGAAGCTTCTTAACTCACACTTCATTATTGCTCACTCCTTCATTATTGCTTTCAAGATGGGGATGTGGAAAAATCACTTAGAAGAAGATAGAATAATTTATTTGTCTCTATTTATAGTCTATGGCCCTCTGCAAAAATAAAATGCACAGAATTTGGAATGGAGATACTTCAAATAAATTGTTACAGTGGATGAGAACTACACTGTGAAACCAAAAAGTTGTTTCAGTTATCCATTCAGTTGTCTTGAAACATGAGCTAAAGGCCTTCTCAATTCAGTATCTAGGGTTCAATGAAAACTATACAAAGCTGTTCATGAGACCTCTTCAAATGGGGCAAAGGTGTTCCCTACTCCTGCTGTTTCTCAAGAAAGTTTTTATGTCACTCTTCTTTCTAGTAGTAGTTCAGTATTTTGTAATTAAGACTAATGGATAAGTTCACACTGTTCTGGCTACTGCATCAGAGAATATTGTCATTGAATATAGCCATTATTTACTCTTGAATCTTACTTTCAGATGTTTATTTGATTGAAAAGAGTTGCAAAAACATAAAAATAAACTCAGGCCAATCAGCAATTCCCTGATCTTGCCATATGACCCTGAGAGATTAAGACTTATAATACAGATCAATTTCACCTTTGAATTTCAGGGTGGTTAAATGAAATTTTCAGAAAGGTGGAATTACATGCAAAATTAAAACATAAATTATCTAAACCTATTGGTGTATGTATCTATGGCCAAACTTCGCAAATGAGGATTTGGACAGGGCTCTCCCCACGTGGGTGAACCCCTCGAGCCTGCACAGTGGATTTTTTAGGTGAGGCACAGTGTGTGCAGAACTGGCCCCACTGTTTAAGTCCTAAGGTCCATTTGCCAAGGCCGAGCAAGCTTAGACAGTGACAGTGAAGTCCTCAGGACTGTCTACAGCACCCACTACTAACTGGGGGCTGACCCTGCTTAGCATCCAAGATCTGATGGGATCGGATGACAGGGAGGCATTTAACTGCCAGGTGATGGTCCCCACTGAGACTCAAACTCACAACCTTGGGATTCGGAGTCCGGAGTGCTCTCCATTACACCATGGGACTGCCACACCTGTTGTTTTGAAGAAGTGCCTTCAGACCCTCCTATGAGGAAATAAAAAAATCTATGTATGGAGAGCAAATGAAAAGAATAAAACAACAAGGCCCAAAAATGTCTTGTGAAACTGTCAATTTTAAAAGATTACTCCACTTAGGAAGAAAGAAACATGATAAAATTTTTGTAATATTATCTATGTTAGAACCCATTTTCCAATGGCAAATATGAGTAAGCATCCTTCCCTCTGGCACACAGATTAGATGTTCAACAGTAGAAAAAGTCAGTAGTGTAACTGGAAGTAGACCAAATTTCTTAGTGTTAAAGTCCAGACCATAAAATGTTGCAGATTTTGTCCTCATTCTCAGAGTGGGGTCAAGAGAGATATATGCACAGAGACAGCCGACCCAAGCATTTTCTCTTATCCCTCTCAGATACTGCTTCAATGAGAGTCAGTGTGCCCACAACCTACTAAGGTGCAATTATGCTGCAAGTATTTCTTGGAGAACTGAATTTAGTGCTTTTGGCTCCATACATGTTTGATATGTTCTTATTTTACCAAGAGGATTAGAACTTGTGTGAAGATGTGCATCTGATTTCTCCCCTTGCAGAAAGATGTTGGATTCTGGTGTAGGTCTCATAGGTTAGACATGAAGTTTCATTGATTATCATATCCATGGTACAAGGTTCACATCTGCAAAAACAGGTGATAATTTCCTGCCCAGAAGAAATGCTTCAGAATTATATACCTTGAATCAACACAGGTGTGCAATGTACTTTTTATGCTTGGATGTCTGTCTGTCCATGTATGAAATTTTCTTTTGTTCAGATCATTTAATTGCCTAAAGTATGGAGAAGAGAGTATGTTACGCATTAACATAAGATCCTGTGAGGCATGCAGTATCCTCATCTCATGGTGAAATGAAGGAAAATAAAGATACCTGTACCTTCAGCAATATCTAAGTGTTGTGTAGCCAGAGAAAACTAGGTAAGACTCAGGAGAATAACTGATTCATTCTGTTTCTTGGACAAAGTTCCAAGTTTTGTTTGCCTGCTGATTGATCATGGTCTCATTTCTAAGAAAAACACAAATACAATAGCTCAGTTTTTAAACTGGGTAAAAAAATAACCACTCAAATCAAGCCAGAAATTTAATGATAATAATTTTCATTACTCAATTAATTGCTCCATTTTAACACAATGGTTTTCTTTTATAAGGAGTTTTTTAACATCAGTCTCAATTACAAGTTAAAATATCATTGAAAGACACTGGATTTCCTGTTCTGGAGGCTTGTGGATGTATTTGTTTCAGAGCTACAGACTCATTTTTTTGCTGAAAGCATTCCTGTTTTAAATTCAAAGAATGATCCTAATGAGCTTCTGCTTTCTGAAGGGGATTGTGAAAAATAGGGATAGCCAGGAAGATGCTGAGCTACAATGCAATGTACGTAAAGAACATTCATTTCATAACATCACAGCAAAAGAATTAATGAGTTTGTGGTGCATTTGGCTTTTCACTAAGAGCCAGTGACTACCATTTCTTTTTGGACCTCTACTCCAGTTTGTGTGCTGCATTGAAGCTCATCTGCTTTTTTGCAGAACATGTCCTAGCAATATTGCACAGAACGAATTCCATGTTTGGAACTTGAGACAAGGGGTCCTCTCCCTGCCAAGAGTTCACTGCAGCTATTGCACAGAGCTGTAAGCCTCAGCTGCCTTGAATGGTAGCCTGCTATAGAGCTGATCCTGCCAGGGCTGGACCCTCAGCTAAATCAGGAAACTTGAAAGGCCACATGGAATCCCTAAAGAAATTTGTCTGTAGTTTTGACTCATCCCTGGAATTGGATTGAATAGGGTGCTACTTGATGCATGTATGACTCTTCTATTTACTCACTGATTTGTTGTTTGCCAGTGTCATTGAACAGTAAGGGTTCAGTAGGCATGGCCAAGGTGTGGAAAAGGTAAGGACTGGCCAGTGAACCTGGCTGCTATGTCAGCTCTGTGATTTAGTCCCATCTGCTCTTCCCAGTCTTAATTGTGACTCTCCAGCTATCTCTGCTAATAATTCCTGCCCACTTCTGATTCCTGCTCCTGCCATTTCCCAGCACCAGATTGTTTGTCCTGCACTGTTACACTCTTCCCTCACTGTTCATCCTGACCTTACAGAATTGTTTTCTCACTACAGTCTGGTTTCTGACTATGATTTAACCTAGACTTTTGGTTTGTGATAAACCTCCATCAGTGAAATGGTTGACTTGATTCTACTGTTAACATACCTCCTTTCTCTAGTATTCTTGGTCTGTTGTGAGTTACCATCTACATTCTAGTTATTTCTTCTAACATCAATAAATACTCTCTATATGCACAGAGAAAGAAGGACCAGCTTTGTTTCACCTTCTCACCACCCCCTGCAAAAAAAAAAAATCTCTATTTGATATTAAGTCTTTTCTAAGTACAAGATTAGATAATTGTTGAAATGAAATACAGGTTTAAATGGTTTCTAGAACAGACAATGCAAAGGTCTAAGTCTAGCCACTGCTGGTCTTCCACCAAAGTAGACAAATGGACTATCTGTCTTGTAGAGGTCACCTTCATCCTAATGTTTCAGTGATTGTTTTCAATATATCAGATTTAACCCTTTTGTACCTGAGTGCACACCTTTCTACATCATTAATCAGTAATGAAGAAGAGACAGTGATGTATGAGTGGTATCACAAAATTGCTCTATCATCTAAAACTGAAGCAAATATGTTTTCTGACTTATGTTGCTTCTTATGTATTTATGAGGACACCAAATTTTATTATTACTTTCCATGCACCTATTTTAAAAGAGGAAAGATTCTCTAGCAACTGTTAAAGCACAAGGAAAGACATAGGAAAGGCTCTGAGTCCTCCATATTACTCCATGTCTACACATATTCTTTTCATTGACCATCAAATCTTTTTGGATCTGAGTCAGCTATGGTCTGGAAGCCATTTAGCTGTATTCACATCCAACTTGAACTAACATGACCTTCTGTTAGTGTCATCCTAACACAACACGCCTTCCAGAAAAGAGCTAGTTTGTGTTGTTTGGCCACAATGCTGTGTCAATGGAATAGTTTTTTCGCATCTATTCACAGCAATGTGCCCTGAATCACAGTCACTGAATTTTAATACCTTACAGGTTTCGTATTACCTTGAGCCAATTTGGACCCGATTTCCGGAATACTGATCATCCAACACCCAAGGAGTGCAAAATGAAAAAGTAAAGTCTGGTCTGCAGCTCTTCTGCCCATCAGATTTCATACATGAGCAGAGCAAACAATACGTATCTTGATGAGATTAGGTTAATTAATGTTTATAAAATATGCTGTAATAATCAAATGGATAACACTGTGTGTGTATTGTTTTTTTATAATTAAGTGTAATTAAAAATTATTATTTCTTTATGCAGGTCTGATTTTTCTCTTTCTTAAAAACAAAAAGAAAAGAGAGTTTGTTTTCATTTGTATCTCCTGTTTTACTCATTTGAGTTATTTTTAATTCTGAACAGGATAAAGAATAATAGTTTTGCTATCTTCCAGTTGATTATGTTAGAAAGGAAACATGTTTTTGTTCTTAATTGGATATGCACACAGTGTGCAAGCAATTCTGTCTACACTTAATTAAAAACACTCTGTACAAAATATGGATAAATACATCCCCAAAAAGCAAAACTCTTTGCTTTCATGGGCAGAATGAAACACAGACTTGAGTCTAAAAACTTTTTATTTTTTTAGAACAATATTGTTTAGCTTCAACTACAGAAATACTCCTCAACCAAAAGGGTAAACAAAAGCAGACAACTCACTCCTGCTGCCAATAATCTAGCTAAAACTGGAAAGATAAACACTCATAGCCTAAAGTGGAGGCATCTCCAGCAGGTTCTCGCTGGCTCCCTGGTGTGAGATGGTCGCCACAAGCAGAGAGATGCTGACGCCTATACAACCTGATACTGGTGTGATTAGAGGACACCCAGTATCCTGGAGGATTAGCCATAATGCATTGTACTATGCTTTTTGTTCATCCAACAACAGCTGCTAAGAGATTCAGCCTTCAAGAGCACACAGCTGATCCCACCTGTTATATTTCATATCTATGTGTACTTTATTGACTAGACATACTATATCTTTGCTGTAGTTTATGATTTGTCTGTCCTAGACTCCAGGCAGAATGCTTTACATCCATTTTATTAAATCTGCAAAGAAAGTTTATATGGAATTTTACTTCTAAAATGCACAGTACCAAAAATGTTGTTGTTTTTGAAGGAGAAATCATTTTCCTCCACCACAACTGATTCTTGAATAGTATGTTACAATTGCATGAGGACAATTTCCTGAATTCTCTGTAATGACTTTCTCTGTAGTTTATCTTCACTTATGTTTAATATAGCTGTTCACAGGTTTAAAGGTTTGTTTAATATGCAAAGCATTTTGATGTGTGATAATGATTTAATTCATACAACTATATGTAATGTTTTAAAAGAATGCTAAAATTAAATGTGACCACTGCTAAAAGATGTAATGCAGAAGCATAAAATATGTATGAAATTATGTAAATACACTGGAAAACGTCTTCCAGCTAAACTTGTCTACCAGTTTTCTGAAGGCTTGCCAAACTTGAAATAAAAGCCACATTGAGCACAATGTTTAGACATCTGGATACCTTTCCTTTAAATTCCAAGAAAATATTCTGTATCTAGTTTGAACTATACAGCTACCTAAGTCGCTATTTCCACTACAGTCAACATAGTTATTCTTTGCAATTTCCTGTTTGTCATATTACTTTTCTTCAACCAGCTGATCAAAGATACTCTCAATATTTTTGTAACTGTTTTTCCTGTCTAAATTTTTAGTTAGTATTTTAGCAGGCTCAAGATTGCAAGCCAACTTTTTTTCTTTGACCTGCTCTGGCTTTCTGTCTTCAGACTTTGGACATCATTCCACTGTTAGTGCTGTGCAATTTATTAAAATAATTGAACGCTGCAAAAAATATTAATAAAGTTCACCGGTTCACCAAATTTAATGTTGGAAATTATTTCTGCAGTCATGTTCATGTCACAGGAAATTCCTTGAATACTGAACCTCTCTCAGGCAATTTTAACCAGTAATAAAGCTAGGAAGTTGATCTTGTACCACTCTGTGGCACTTCTGTTTTAAGGGTGGAGGGGAAAATAAAATAAAATTAATTTATCTGAATCACAAAACAAATACTTTATCTTATTGCAGCTTCATTAAAAATTTTCCAGGCTGAACTTAGGTTTTGCTAAACTTTGTTTAATTTGCATAAATAAAGCACAAACATGTATGCAAGTTTAGCACTCTTACTACAGAGTGTTACAGAGTTTTCTTAGGTTCTACACATCTTACAAATACGAAAGCACACTTGCTGAATATCAGTGTGATATAATAGCAAGAACATAAAAATTAATGTGTTTTTTCCCTCACACACTACTCTCATACATATTAAAACATCAGCAAGAAATGAACTATAAATTCAAGATTAAAATGATAAACAGTTTCAAGGTAATATAGAAACTCATTATGCTAACTACCAGTACCCCATGCAAAACTTTCCCTGTTAGAGCAGGTTCAGCTTCTCATTTCAGAACATTTCCTCTCATTAGATAGAGGAAATCTATCACAAAACGTGAAATCAAATGAAAATTTCATTCTAGGCAGAAATTTCTCAAAGAAGTAGAATAGTATTTATTGACAGTTCTGTTAAATTAATCTTTTACACATCACTCTGTGAGCTGGAAGCCAGTGTGGTGCATTACATTTGAAAGTAATACGTTACACTTAATTTTTATTACAAATCACATAGAAATAAAGTAGCACCTTTCCCTTGACCTTGAAGATCTGTATCCAAAACTAAATTTGTAAAGGTGGGCCTGCATTTCTTGCATGAAAACATATTTGAACTTCACATGCTAGAGATGTACCTGTGAGTTATGTAGCTCAGATCTATCCTAGTGAAGACACACAGTGCAACCTTGCAAGTCCAAACCGATGAGCAAATAACACCCATGTGAAAAACCATTTGGACATATGACAGGTTTCTTTGGATGTATCTTTAATGTGCAAAGAGGGCCTCATTAGACGTCAGTGAGGGTTTCTATTTCACTGCACAGAACATGCCAAGGGATTGTGGAACTGTCCCTGGAGTCCTTACAGATGCCTTGCCCTGGTGTGTCAGAGTCCTCTGAGAATGACTTGCTTCGATGAAATAGCTCTGTGATGTGGACACATTTGTTCTAGTTGTCACTCTTACCCAGTTTGAGAACAGCAAAAAAATGGCTCAGCATGGATATAACCCTTGCTGGACAAACACTATCAACAATTCACATGCAGTATACAGTACAGGACTATAATGTGGGGTTTGACTCAAAGAGTTACTTTATACTAAAAATATAGGACAGCAAAACACATGGATAATTTTGGACGGTAAGGGTCTCTTTGACAGCTTCTGATGGTCTTGATTCACTTACAAAGAGAAGGAGCTGATATCTCTTTTATTACATACAGCATATTTGCAAGTGTGGTCAACAAGCTTAGAAAAAAGTACAACAGCTAGCAACTAAGCACAAATTTTCTTTTTAGTTGGAAGTTGTCTGTTTAGAAATACTTATCAGATGATAGAAAAAATAAATTACTTGTGGGTGAAAGAGTTGTCTGACCTACCAATTAACAAAGAAAATTGGGTCAGCTGTACAGCACGTAAATTAATTACCTGAATATGACTAGCTGACATTTGACAAAATAGCTTGTCACATTGATAGGAGGCCAAATCCTGTCAGCAAGGCTGTAGATGCTAAAAGAACAGAAGAAAAGAAATAAACTCAGTAAACACTGACAAGCAGAGAGAAACAGAGCAGTAGGGAAAAATTTGTTTAAGAGCACTACTGCATTTTTTTCCTCTGCGGTATCCTTTTAACATAAAGAAAGCAGAAGGTATTGTGTAGCTCTTGTGGATCAGCAGTGCCAAAATATATATTACACAAGGAAAATAATTAGTGCAAGATTTAAGGCAACTTAAACCACTTGATGTCAGGGTTCTTCTAGTAGCATTGTCTGAGTCATGTTGCATGTATGTTAATTTTTTCATCTTGTTTTCCTGATGTCATATATTTTTGAAGGGCATGGAGGGCATAAGTTGTACAAGAGGAATGAATTAAAATTTGAAATCTTAATCTGTGTCATTACTATGGAGTTAATTTTGCCACAGTTTCTATTTCTTTCAGGTTGGTCAGGGAAAAGTCCTTATACTCTTGTCATGCACGTGTGAACGTCATGAGTCCTGAAGTGCGTAATGCATGCTCATAGAAATTCTTTAAAACACATCTGAATCTGGGGGGTGTCAGTTGATTCTCATAGAAAGAGATGAAAATGTGTTTATTTCACAGAGCACCTGAGAGATGGGTCAAAACTGCCTGCTTGAGTGCACAGTAGCAAGCTCAAGTAATGTTATTTAAAACAAATTCAAACCACATCACAAATGCTAAAACTTGAGGTATCTACTTGGGTCAAAGTCAGGCCACAATGCTTTGCTCTTGTGGTCACTAATCTACTGTTTACAGCAGCTGGTGGTTTTCCCCCTGTTTTCTTCAAAGCCGAAAGGTATGTGCCTTCTCCCTTTCCAAATGCTGCTCAGCTTGAAAAGCAGCACAGTTGATCCCTAAGAATTTCCTCCACAACATTTTGCATATTTGCTCAAGAGGAAAGACCAGAAGATAAAGGGAGCAAAAGAATTTTAAATCCTGGAGAAGCCAAGCTGTTCTTCAGAGGTTACCTTCATGCTGGCCCTGCGGCACCCTGAACAACAGACCCAGCACATGGCAAAGTGGCAGCAAGTACAAGGATACATTCCTGACAGTCAGTGTTGGCTGATCTGGTACAACAGAAAGCCAGGAAAAACAACTATTTCCCAAGATTATGTGTCTACTTCTGTCAGAAGAGGTGTCAACTGGGTCTCTTTTTTGGTTTTCTTTTTTTTTTTTATCCTTTTCCATTATGTTTCAGAGATTTGTTCCAGACTAGTAGCCTATGGGCTGGGGAGATGAGAATTCAGTCAGATATAGAGCACACAAAAAAGTGTGACAAATTGCAATGACAAGGCTGTGTTAGTAGCTTATGATGTAGTGAAATGAAATCCTGAACCAGGGAACACAGACAGTGGTGTGCTATGTGCTATAGGCATCCGAGTTCAGAGAGGGGGGAAAGACTGCAGCAGGGGTAGGAGTACTGAGCCAGTAAAGTCACCACTGAAATTACTGCCAGCCTGTAACATGCTGCTCATCAACAAATTAAGTCATTTTTCTTACACTCAATATCAAGGAGTAGAGTGATGCAGTTGGTATTTAAAAATCATGAAATATGTTATTAGACACGCACAGCTGGAAGTAAAGAAATACAAATGTTTTGGTCAGGAGCTTTCAAGCCTGCTGGCTGAAACATTTAACATTTTCCTTTCCATCTGTGTATATCTTACAAAACTGACTTGAGCTTAATGCTTCACATTGGAACATGAGGGAACTTTGGGGCAAACACTCACTTTTAAAAAAACATTCTGTCTATACCACCCCTCCATTTTGTCTTTCTGTATAATAATCATGAAAAGACTTTTTCATAATCTTTGCAAAAAGATTGAGCTAGATGCTTCTTTTCCTTTAGAACTATTCTGGTACTCACTGCCATTGTGTCTGAGCAGTTTATATGCTGAGCACCTCTGTAGATTTTATCCTTGCAAGCAGTCAGATGGAGAGGCATGGATCCTATTTTTCAGATGGGGAACTGAGACATGCAATTGGCTAAAAGACTTGCCAAAAGTTCACTTAGCTTGTGAGTGACCTACAAATAGGACCCATGTTCCTTTAGTGCTCTCTTGCCTAAGCTATTCCTCCACAACTTCCAGGAGCTAAGGAAGAAGTAGTTGTAAAGGCCAGAAAATCTGCATCACTAGCATGCACTGGTCAGAAAATGCTATCTGGGGATAATACAGATCTCTGGCACTGACTCATAATTATATTTTCTTTGGCTCAAGAATTTTGGTCTATGTTATGCACTTTATTAATATGAACAATGGCAAGATCCCTACTTTAACATGTACTTCTTTGCCATTTGTTGATGTCCAGTATATCCACGTCTCAACTTTTACGGACTCCTAAAATAAAAAATCTTGATAATTTCTTAAATGAGCTAATCCCCCAAATAATTATGGAATTATTGAATTCTACTATCTTCACTCTGAAAATAGTTTTTTACTATACTTTAAGGATATATCTTAAGCCTAACTTTCTAAGCTTTATCTTTTCACATTTGCTATGTTAATGACTAAATGATCACACTTAGCCAAGAAACATTTCCAATATTTAATGTCATCTCATATGTATTTATTCTTAATTTCAAAACTTACTAGAATAAGGAATCAACATTCATTTTTTGATAAACTGACATACATGTAAATCCCTGTAGAAAAGTAAAAACAAGGTAGTAATATCTCATACTCTTAAAAACCTCTTCATCCTGCTTTCTGAATTTACTTCTACTTCAGACATTAGAGTATCCCTTAAAATTTTGTATGAATACTAATTTTTTTTAATATTTTCCCCTCAGATTTTCAAGTTTATATATGCTTGTGGCAATATGGAAGTCCTTAGGAGAAATTTTGGCATCTGAATAAAATGCAGCTTTGTTGTTTGAATTGTTTGGCAAAAGGAATGTAGAATGTATTTTCTTGGCAATCAGAGTGCTGCTGAGTTTCTGACCTGAAGAAGCATATGCACGAAGAACTTTTATCAAAAAGAATACAGAGACCTGATATGATTATTAAGTAAATACAGTCCTGAGGAGAAAATGTTAGATGATAGCGTACTTTTTAATCTAGGAGATAATGGTTCTAAGGAAAAAAGGAATCAATAATTGGAAACTGAAACAACACAGCTCCAAATTAAAATTAAGACCCAGATTTTAAGCATTTTCCATCTGCTCTTCTTGGGGTTTTTTGAAACAAGCTTTACTCAGGTGAAAATTGGCATACTTTCTATGAGGTTAACTGTGTGGAAATCTGAGATTAGATAAACTAATGGGTTTTTGCAAGTTGCAAAATCCTCATTAAAAACGTGCTGTTTCTTAACTTACTGAAGCAGTAATATTAACACAGGAAATTAAAGAGCAATTTAGGCTTTCCAGTATAAAAATATGTCCTTTTGTGTAGCTAATGCTAAAGGTTTCTTTATCAGTAGTCATAATACTAAAAACAGAGATTGGGAGGATTACCTCAGTCGATCATACACTTGTCAGACGAAGCTAAATATTTGAGCCTGAAATTAGCCTCTCCTAACATGGAGAAAGTGAAAATGCAGATAGATTGTTAACAGGAGTCATTATATGTAGCTAAAAAGCCAGCACATGAATTGTTTGATAATTTCCACTTTTAAACTGCTGAGTATTCATTTAGAGAGAGAAAAAATCCTCTATTCTTACATGCTAAGATCAGTCCTCTG